>PVHT020003785.1:2664030-2738838 GCA_004024745.2 Catagonus wagneri
CCTCCCTCCATCAATTCTTATAGCGCCAGTAATGATCCATTGTTCATTGTTCTTTACCAATTGGCAGCTCTGGTCTCAAAAGATTAATCTAACATCTGAACTGCTCTAGACTAGGCTGAATAAGAGTCCACTAATCAGGGGTTGGGGTGTCCGGACTATGCCAAAGGGATGTGAAAGTTTGTATATATTTTCAGTTTATTATTTATCACAAACAGTACACAGACAGTCTCTGGTTTGTGGGCCACATCCTGATTTGTTCTTTACATGACTTCTTTCTTGGTGTCAGAAGGGGATTTTAAGAGGGATCTGTTCCATGTAGTAGTATGTAATTCTCCTTTTGGTTAAATTTAATAAAGAAAAAATCTTCTGCAAGCCCAATATTTGATGTGTTCTATGTAAGAACAGAAGAAAAATTTACTTCTGGAAATAGAAGAAAGTCATGTAAAACAAACTCTGGCTTTTCATCTGAAAATCTAGTGTTAATTTTGCAGGAAGATCTAGTGTTAATTTTACAGGCATTTTCACCTGTGGCCACAAAGCCTAAATTGTTTGGAAATATGTCCAGTGTGTAGTGAAGGTGAATAAGATCACTCATTGTTTGATACCAAAATTAGACTACAGAGAGCTTCTTTCTTTGAAAGTCGTGACACTGTTGCTGTGAACTGTATACCCTTTAAACTTTTCTCATCTTCACCCTGAGCTTAGAAGCGAGGAAGAAGAAGGGCAAGAAGGAAAATGAATGAATAACAGTCATTGAGCACTTTACTGAGGGCAAGCCTATTTGCTAAGTAATTGCCTGCATATTTAATTTTCAAAACATCTGTGAGTTAGGTGCTGCTTTTTAGCAACCTCTGCATTTTACATCTGAATCTTCTGAGGCTTAGGTAATTGTGGTAGGACTACATATGGCCCCAGGTGGCTTGGATCAGTTCTCCTGACGTCAGGTACTGCCTCCTGGGCAAAGCAAGCAGAGAGGAGGGTTGGAAGATGGAAGGGAGGAGGGAGTAAAGACAAGGGAAAGGAAGAAGAGAATGAAGGGCGGGAGAGAGAGGACAGAGGAAGTAGGGAGGGAGGGGAAGGGAAGGCAGGAGAGAGAAAAGGGAAGGAGGAGTGGGAAGAGGGAAAATAGAGAATGGCATAAGGGAGATGAGAAGGGAAGACCAGTCAGAAGTTGACCTGGAGAGGTAGCTGCAACAAACAGCAAGGATCTGGAGTTAGAAGAAGACTCTGGAAATTTCTGACTGGAACATAATGGTCCTGTATATTCACGCTATGCAATTCCTATCTGCTATCTAACTTAATCCTGACAACCAGCCAGTGAGAGAGTTATTGTTTAGGTAGGAGTCCTGAACTCAAAGAAGCTGACTTTTCAGTCATTTCCCCTTCCTTAGGGTGCTGAGAAAGAGGGTAGGCTTGAACATCCAAAGCATCCTTTGAGCCCCATTTGGCCTCCCTAAGATTTCTCTTTCTTGGGCTGGCCCTTCAGTGTCAGCGCATGTTTGGTTGGTGTTTGGCCTTATCCTCTTCTCATTTGGATCACCCTTCCTGAGTGAGCTGAGAAACATTCCTCCTGATCTTGGCGAGACAGCAGTGAGTGGTGACTGAAGTGAGATGTTAATTCTCTGCTCAGGAATTGAACCTGGGAAGCCTGGATGAAAACCAGTAATCCTAGCCACAAGATGAGCTAGAGGCTAAAAGCAGAATTGCTCTGATTCTTATCCCCTATTGAAAGCCAGAATATTTCAAGGAGGCAAAGACTGTATTTAAAGAAAAAGTGTAAAGTTTGTTGTTAGAAACCCAGTACAACATGTGGGAGAGCACACAGAGAGGTAGTTTATTTAAGACAGAAGCAAGACAGAGAGGAGCGTGGGTGTGGTTGTCCTCCTCAGTAAGGAGTGCACCAAATAGGTGATTTAAATCACTTACATAGGACGGTTCTTGGTCTTTGTTTTCCTTTGGCCAATTATCTTGTCTTATTTCTCACACCTGATCGGACCCAGGGTCCTCCCTGATCTGCGGGTGCATCTTTTGACCAAGATGGATTCCAGAGCAAAGGGTTATGGGCTGGTATCAGGACTTATTATGGCCTGTCTCCCCCTCCTTTTTTTGGCCCCTAAGAGTCTTTCTGGGCATTTGTAGCTGGGGAGGTTTCTTTTACCCCAGGAGTGATTGAAGTGGTCACCTTATCTTTTCACTTCAGTAGAGCTCAGCTCCTGCCATAAACTTTCTCGTTTCTGTGTCAGAGAGAAGCAAGGCCCAATTAACTCAGCCTAACAAGTCCCAGCTGTTCTCAGCCCAAGAGCCCGTCTGCCTCATACCTCATTCCAGTCCCCTCTGCTCCATCAGCTTAAGTCTGAGGTGGGGCAAGGCAAGAAAGCAATATTGCAGCATGACTTGCACAGGTGTGTCAGAAATTTCTGGCAGGGTCTTCTCTTCCTGATTGAGGGAGAAGTTTGGGAGATTTGGAGAGGATATAGGACAGTTTCTTAGAGGAAGTGATACTACTGAGTCCAAGTTTGTACTGCACACTGCATAAACGAAACAAGTAGTTGGGCAAAGGAATAGTGACTTTATTCAGAAAGCCAGTAGACCAAGAAGATGGTGGACTGGTGGCCCATAGAACCAGCTTACCCAAGTTAGTGTTCAGGCAAAGGGGAGAGGGTGTGGTTGCTTCAAACTTCTTGATGTTAGAATCCTTTGTTCTTGGAACTGTCCACTTAGGTCAGATCATGATATTCCTGTAAACCTCTAATAAGATAAATCTTATCTCTTTCTGCAAATTTTTATCTCTACATGCATGGAAAAGTGTTATGCCTTTGAGAATGGACTATCCTGTATGTTTCAGACTATAGGTAACATTCTCAACTGAGCAAAAGCAATAGGATGCAAAGTTTAAAGTAAAAGAAACAGATACAATATGGAATTGGATTTGTTGTTCCCTGTTACAGTGATGCTTGAATTAAATTTTGATCCATGAAATTGAGGAGCACTCATCTTGCATGACTTTTTAATATCTTGCCAAATATTCACATGGGATAAAGCTGGTTTATTGTTATCTGAGCCTAGTACCTAGATAGGTTTTACACAGTATATTTTTTTCACAAGTTTTATATGCATAGAATTTTCCAATATAACTTGAGTAAATATAGAGGGAAAATTGTACCTTACTTTGCTTGAAACTGTAAAAGTTCGCTGGAACTATATATAAGAGAACTGTTAGAGTTGTTCCCCGTTTCAAAAAATGATGTCTTTGCAGCAAAGCTACTTCCATTATTTAAGTTGGCAGTGCAGCATTCTGCATTTATGTAGTCACTTTCATGGTGATTCATATATGCACATATCACTAGACATACCCGTATGGACAAACATACATTTTTTTTTACCATCTATGTTAAGTAAGTAAATATATATATTTAGCCCTTCAGAATATTATATGTAAGTTAAAATTACTGACAGTATTTAGTTATCATAAATCTAAATTTAAACATATTAAAATATAAACTAGGAGTTCCTGGTGTGGCTCAGTGGTTAACCTGTCATAGTGTCCATGAGGACATGGTTTTGATCCCTGGCCTCACTCAGTGGGTTAAGGATCTGGCATTGCCACAAGGTATGGTGTAGGTAGCAGATGTGGTTCGGATCCAGTGCTGCTGTGTCTGTGGGTAGGCCCTAGCTGTAGCTCCAATTCAGCCCTTAACCTGGGAACTTCCATATGGCATAGGTGCAGCCATAAAATGAAAAAATTAAATAAAATATAAACCATATTAAATATAAACATTATTTATAGGTATCTACTATGTTTTTGATGCAGTGGTACCCAAGCATTCATATACTTAAGTCCATATTTATTTATTCTCTCCTCTATTACTACAAAATAGTTTATTTACAAAACTCTGGATTAAATGTTTTTGTACCTCCAAATTCATATGTTAAAATCCCAACCCCCAAATGTGATGGTACTTAGAATTGGGGTCTTTGGGAGATAGATCATGAGGGTGGAACCCTCATGATGGGATCAGTGCCCTTAGAAGAAGAGACATGAGAAAGCTTGCTTCTTCTCTCCCTGATCTCTGTCATATGAACACATAGCAAGATAACCATCTGCAAACCAGAGAGGATCCTCACCAGAGCCGGATTTACTAGCCCCCAGAACTTTGAGAAATAAATCTCTCTTGTTTAATGGAGTTCTTGTTGTGGCTCAGTGGGTTATGAACCTGACCGGTGTCTATAATGGTGCCGGTTTGATCCCTGGCCTTGCTCAGTGGGTTAAGGATCCTGTATTGCTGTGGCTGTGGTGTAGGCCAGCAGCTAGCTCTCTTTGACCCCTAGCCTGGGAAACTCCACATGCCGCAAGTATGGCCCTAAAAAGAAAAAAAAAATTCTGTTTTTTAAAACACTCGGTCTTTGGTTATGTGCTATAGCAGTCTTAACTGATGAAAATAGGAGAATTTTTTAATTTCAATTTTTATTTTTTTACTCAATGAATTTTATTACATTTATAGTTGTGCAGTGATCATCACAACAAAATTTAGAAAATAGAGAATTTTGAATCTCATAAATTGAGAATTATTGCCTTGAATATAAAATCCATTATGCAAAGAATTTATCTATGTTCAGAAGTGTTTTTATTTCTGCACAATAGTCTTTGGTTATAACAATGAATAAAACTAAATATTGCTTCCAGTGGGAGGAATTAAGGTTGGATTCTGTACTGGAGACAACAGTGCAGAATAATAATAATAATACCTAAAACTGATTCTGTACTTTATCTTGGTTCAGAACAAAAATTTCATCAATTTTCCAGTCTAAATCAAAGGAATACTGATTTTTTAACAGTTGCTGAATATTTTTATTTCTCAGGTTGTGCATTTTCAATTTAAAATGTAGTCTGTAACATAGCTTCTTAACCTTAGCGCTACTGACATTTTGGGCCAGATAATCCTTGATTGTTCGAGGTGGTCCTGTACCTCCACCCCCTGATGCCAGTAGCATTCCTTCAGTTGTAACCTAAAATGTCTTCACAAATTGCCAGATGTCCCCTGGAGGGCAAAATCCCAGGCCAGTAACATTTAAGTGTTCATGCCAGGTAACTGTAGGGGTAGTGTATGATGTTTTTGAGGGGGGCAGTTAGTAAGCCAGAGGGAAAATCAAAGGAAAATTTTTCCTGACTATATGGAAGATGTGGTTTGGTTTTCCTCATGTAGTAGGACCCTCAGGGAAGTAGGCAAACCGATTGAGGGATGGGTGCTCCATACACCCAGAGAAAGAGGTGGGGCCTTAGACTCTTGGTGTGCAGCTTCAGCCAAGGCTCCCACACTCCTGAAGGACACTGAAGCTGCAGTGCTGCTTTGTGGGTTTACATGAGCTTGGACAACAAGGAGAAACAGAACAGCCTTTTGAATGTTCTGTTTTGGGTGCTAGACTCCAGGTCCATCGTGAAACTTGGGGGCAGGGCAGGGGAAGAGAGAGCCACAGTAATGACTGGAATTGGATTTCCCATCAGATAAATAGGGTGGGGACTCTAGTCTATCAAAGTCATATTTAATTTTTGAAAAATCACAAAGTTTATACCTACCCTACGTGGTACACACGATTCTTTATGATCAGCCCCAAGCAAGTCTACCCTTACCATTGCCAATTCATTGTATGTGACACAGTTATGACAGGGATTCTGCATGTTTAGGGAACCGTATTGGCATTGCTCTCTCCTTTCCTTCAGCCTATTGATGAAACTTTTGCTTGAGTTGAAATGTTAGCTGTGTGAATTCTTTGGTGTCCCCAGGAAGACCCAGTGTTCCTTTCTTCTGGGCTCCCATGTCTTTATTTTATACCTATAGTATGAGGCTTTTCAAATTGCACTGTATCCAGTCTGTCTTTCACCAGGTTGTGAACATCTGTAGAATAATGTTCAGCAGGTAATGTGGAGAATTTGCCCATGTGTTCATCCTTAGCACTTTGCACCATGCCTATTAATATGTAGCGGGTACATGTTTATTGGATGACTGAAGGAATGGATTTGGGGTAGTTCTGTCTGGAAATGGGGAGATGAACATGATGGCAATTTTCACTTCATACATTATTTTGAAGGCTATAGAAGGATTCATGAAATTCTATAGGGGAAATGTAGTACAAGATGCATCCTATCAATTCTTCAATGAAAGACTTTCTTCATGTCTTTAAATACCACGAGCCCCTCCAGTTTCTGCTAAATACCCCACTATTCTTTTGTATAAAAGGCTCTAAAAATTGTATGCAGAGTTTTCTAAGGTACCTCCACACTGTCCCTCCCAGTGGCCATTTTCTTTCTCTTCATAATCTCTTGAACCCACTCTAGTGCACTATTATTCTTGCCACTCCACTGAAATAGTTCCTTCCTTATTTGGCATTTGACTCAGTTCATTGATTTCGTCTCCTTAAAACATCTTCTTCCCTTGACTTTGAGCATCCAGTCTCTCTCGGTTCTCCTAACTCAATGGCCTCTCCTTGTCCATCTTTGTTGGTCTCTCTTCCTCTCCCTGACATCAGGATGTTGGAGCATCTTAGGGTGAATTCCTCAGGTCTCTTCTCTATTTACTTTTTTTGAGAGATCTTCTCCTGAACTTGTATCTGACTATGTGATATCTTCACTTGAATATCCAATAGAATCTACAACTTAATGTGTTCTTTTTTTTTTTTTTTTTTTTTGATTTTATGGCCTCCCTGAGGCACATGGAGTTCACGGGCCAGGCATCAGATCCAAGACACAGTTGCAGCCTGTGCTGCAGCTGTGGCAGTGGTGGATCTTTTAACCCACTGAGGATATAACCTGAGTCCTGGCACTGCAGAGATGCCACCAATCCCATTGTGCCACAGTGGGAACTCCATAACATGTTCTTAAAAAAAAAATTCCTAAGATAATACCTGGTATATATTAAACTCTTCATAAATGCTGACCCAGTCAATGAGTGAAAGCTGATATTATGTTTTCTTTAGACTGAAGAATTTAAATTTTTCTGTTAATTAGTTCTTCAAGTTTGGACCATGGCAGCTGACGTTGTTCAATTTGTTCCTTGAGAAAAGCTTTCTATGGAAGTTCCCTCTGTGGAATTTGTACTGAGGAACAGATTGACCACTAGAGGGTGTGCAGGTCCCACTTATATTTCAAGGTAATCCTGGTATGAAAAAATTAAGTAATTAAGTGTTTCTGGATCTCACTGCTTTTTGACTTCTTGTTCATCTTTTTTTCATTGTTTTGAGGAGAAATTTTTAAAGGTTACATTTATTTTGTAAAGAGAATGAAAATCTTCTCAATGGAAGGAACCAAAGGTGGGAAAGAAAGTACATTTTTGTAGTCAGCATTAAGAGAAAATGCAAATGAAAGTACCATAATTAAAGGACACATATATCTGAACTAAAACAAAACTCACAATTCACTTTTTTTTGGCGGCACACTTGTGGCATATGGGAGTTACCAGAGGCTAGGGGTTGAATCGGAGCTACAGCTGCTGGCCTATGCCACAGCTACAGCAACATGGGATCCAAGCTGAGTCTGTGACCTACACCATGCTGGATACCCCACCCACTGGACGAGGCCAGGGATTGAACCCACATTCTCAAGGATCTTAGATTCCTTTCTGCTGTGCCACAATAGAAACTCCCACAACTCACTTTTAAGCTGAGGAATTATTTTAAATCTTAAAGTATTGGTTATAGGCATTTTTCTACACCCAATTTCTTTGACAGACATTTATTGAGCACCTAGTTTGTGGCAGAAATAAGAAATATCCTTGTCTTTGGGGAGTTCACACTCTAAAGGAAAAGATAATCATGTAAACACAAAGCACAATGCAACAGTAAGTTCTGTAATAAAGATTAAAAAAAGTGCTTTAAAAGCCTTCAGAATCTAGAAAGGATGAGGCTAGATATGGTGAGGGAGACTGCCCCAAGGTAGTGCTTTGATCCCAACTGGGCCTCCCACTGTGTGGACAGTTGCTAGGATGTGTGCTTGGTCTCTGTGCTTCTGCTGTACAGCCCGAATGGTCAACAGGGTAAGATTTGGATATTTATGTACACTAATCTTAGCACTATACTTGTCTAAGCCTTGTTTTCCTAATCTTTTCTCATCCAATTCTGGGCTTCACATCCAGGCAATTAGTTCAGTTGAGTAAACCAGCAGGGTGTACACATAACAGCTGAAAAACTTTGCAGAAGTGCAAGGGTAGCCCAGTAGGAAGTCAGCAGCATTGGGCAATAGAAATCACTTGGAACCCCAGTCAGCGTGACATTAGTGTTGTTAACTGACCAGTGTTTTGCTCATGAATGCTATGACGCAGAAAGTTTTATTTTACGTGTGTTACTTAAAGTAAATCTAGATTGTCAGAGAGTGGGAAAATAAACTCTTCTAATCTTATGTCCTGCGGATGGATATGTGTATGTCTGCAGAGATATGATTAAGCATATGCATTTAGATGAGTACCTACAGGGAAGAAGAGCTTATAAAAAGATGCTAATTCCTATTGTAGGATGTGGTGGCTCTTCTCTACTCCCCCAGAGCGGTTTTGAGAGCAGGAGATTGCCAGTTGGAAACCTCAGAAAGCTGTCGTTTCAGGTGCCCTCAATGACAATTTTAGGAGAATGCTATTATAGGAAATAAGAGTGTAGACAAGCTTTGGTACTTTTTAAAGCAGCAGAGCTATATTTTAAATGAAAGAAAATAAAAGGGGAGTTCCCACTATGGTGCAGTGGATTCATGATCTGGCTTGTTTCTGTGGAGGCATGGGTTCGATCCCTGGTATGGCACAGTCATTAAGGATTTGGCATTTCTGCAGCTGTGGTGCAGGTTGCAGCTGCAGCTCAGATTCAGTCCGTGGCCCAGGAACTTCCATATGCTGCAGGTGTGGCCAAAAAAGAAAAGAAAGAAAGAGGGTAAAAAATAAAGACATGATTTGATTTGGGTGCCAACACTTCTTTTATTATCTCTAATATAACAGCTAGAGCAGGCTGGCAGGAGAGGGTGAAGGCAGCAACTCTGATATAAATTTTAAAACTCCAGGAAACCAAGGGAAAAACAGCAAATTCAGATGAATGTCTTAGGTACTTTTATGAATATTTTGTAAAGCTCTATCTTTAGCTTTTCTTGTGATGGAATTATGGAAAAGCATAAATGGGATTTTTGGCACTTTAATGAAATGATTGTTTGTTAATCAAGGTTAGAGGGAAACTGAAAGAATTCCAAATTGTTCTGTCTGGATTTTGGAATGGTACAATAATAGATGAAATTTAAACTCAAAGTAAGAAAGGTAAGGCTGCAGAAGCTGAGATTTTCACTTACTGTGTTTATGCATTGTGACAGCTTATAAATTAAAAACCTAGCAATTCTTAGGAAATACCCCCAGCCATCACCAGGGACAATATAATAGAGGTGACTTCTCTATAAAAATGGGAGTTTGGACCTGACACTATATTGAAAATAGAAGAGGAAGTAAATTCGAAAGTAGTATTTTACTGATCATTTGCTACATTTATATGTTTACAATTAAAAAACAAAAGCAAAAACATTAGAAGCTGCTATGAAACATAAGTGGGCTGGGTAAGGGCTGGCCAGAGTGTAGGTGGCAAATTATTTGGACTGTAGATTCAAATAAAAAAGATTGCTTTTCAAATTCTTTGTATAATTAACTAATGCGGAATATTATTTAAAAGAGCCATGACAGAAGAAAGTAAGCTGACCCCGATTAGGTTACTCAAGGGGAAAAAGTACGAGAAAAGTCAAGTGAGTTAAGTTAAAAAGTTAAAACAAGAAAAGTCCAAAGTGACTTATGAAATTTCTTACCTTTAGGAGTTTTTAAGAGGCCTTGAGACAATTCTAAACCTCGAAACCAAAACCCTGAGACATTTCAGTGTAGCCATACATGATGTCATTAAACAATGTAGTCATTAAACTTGTTTGAGCTACTGTTTCCCTCTTTATATTGAAGGGTGAACATATGGTTTATTAGAAAGCTTCCAGCTCTAATCTAGTTTTCTTCTGTCTGAAATGATGTTTAATACTAACTAAGGCTGAAGAATTTCCTCACTCATCCTCTCAACTATTAACAAGTATTTGCTCTCCCTCCGAGTCAATGTATTGATTTGTTTAACCCTGACAGAGGAGAGCCCCTAACACGTTCATAGAAATCAAAGAGCTGTGGACATTGGCCCGTGATTTAGGGATTTATTTTTTTCTACTAAAATTTTTTTTTCTTTTTGAATGTGTAGAGGGAAGACTAAAGACATAGCAGTCAGATAATCCTAGGGTTAAAACGTAACTATTAGTTCCCAGGTGATTGTAATAACAACCGTTTTCTTAACTGGAAAAATAGGGCTAATCCCCACTGAGCACTCACATCAATACATTTTTAGATTTCTGTTCCTTTTTCTTCTTATTTATGATCCACTAGGGCCTAACTAGAAAGGAAAACCGATTTGATTATTTTTAGACTCTTTAAAGAAATCACTGCCGGCTTCCGATAAAAATCTTTCAACAACACGGAGTGAAAGAAGTCTCACAAATAATAAACATCAGCCACTATGACAGGGGTTGAATACCGAGAGGATTTTAGGCAATAGGCATTAAATCAACATACACCTCCAGGATTCTTCTGCAGAACACTATAACCGGTCATTTCTTCGCTTATGTACAAGATTTCCAGAATGCCACGGGAAAATTAACTCTCATTTCAACGTATTAGGTTTTGAAGTCTAAATATACAAGCAGCCAAGATCTGTTTTCAGAGCTGAGAGGCCTGTATCTAGATGCCTGGAGAGTCTGTCTGAATGGGTTTAAGCCCTCCAGAGGTCCCTTTTCCCAGAGCCCCCAGCTTCTCCCAGATGCCGGGACCCTCTCTTCCCCTTTTTGATTTCTGAGAGCCCACCCCCACCCCATTCAGCTGCTTCTCCTTTTACATCTTCGATTTCTCCCATCAGTGGTCAAAATAGGAAACGGAAGTATCTGCTGCTTGGTGTAGTGCTAGAAAGGTTTTTTAAAATTAAGATTAAAAATGTGTGTGTGTATACACACACACACACACACACACACACACACACACACACACACACATATATGTATTCCTCCTCGAGTTCTTCATTTTGCAGTGAGTCCCAATGTCCGCTCTCTAGTCTTTCCCCACCAAACTGTTATTCACTGCTGGGAGGTGGGGGTTCGGGTCTGTCGGAGGGGGTCTGAGCCTCCTGCTCAAAGAAAGATCCCGGGCCGTAGAGGTTTGGGATCCTAGGAGGCGCGTGGAGTGCCGCCTCCCGCCCAGTGGGGGAACGCGGGAGAGGCGGCGGCCCCTGCCCAGCTCGGGAAGCCCGTCCGGGAGCCCAGGGAGCGCGGGCAGCGGCCGGAGGAGGCGGCGGCGGCGGCGGCGGCGGCGGGGACGCGGCGCGGCTGCCGCAGGGGAGCGGCGGCGGCCGGCGCGAGGGGCGGGGCGCACTCCGCAACTTCTGCCGCTGCCTCTAGGGCGCTCTTGGCCGAGCCGCGCGGCTGCTGCGGACTGCGAACTTCGGGCTGCGGTGCGGCCAGCCGAGCTCGGCCCGCGCGTCCTGGGCATCCGTCGGATGCCGCAGGCGCCTCCCGCAGGGAGTCCCCGGGCGGTCGCGCTCCCGCGTAGTCCGCTGCGGCTGGGGGACCGGGACGTGCGGGGCTGCGAGGCCGAGCCGGGACGCCCCCCAGCGGCCGGCGCGGGGCCCATGGCTGGGCCGAGTGGAGCGGAACCGGCGAGGTGAAGCCCCCGGGCCGGTAGCCGGAGCGCGTGGCGGGGGCGCCGGCTCCATGGGCAGTTGCGCACAGCGGCATGATGATGGACGTTAACAGCAGCGGCCGCCCGGATCTCTACGGGCACCTCCGCTCTATCCTCCTGCCGGAGGTGGGGCGCGGGCTTCCCGACCTAAGCTCCGACGGCGCCGGCCCTGTCTCGGGCTCCTGGACGCCGCACCTGCTGCACGGGGTCCCTGAGGTGACGGCCAGCCCGGTGCCCACCTGGGACGCGCCCCCGGACAATGCCTCCGGCTGCGGGGAGCAGATCAACTACGGCAGAGCCGAGAAAGTTGTGATCGGCTCCATCCTGACGCTCATCACGCTGCTGACGATCGCCGGCAACTGCCTGGTGGTGATTTCGGTCTGCTTCGTCAAGAAGCTCCGCCAGCCCTCCAACTACCTGATCGTGTCCCTGGCGCTGGCCGACCTCTCGGTGGCCGTAGCGGTCATGCCCTTCGTCAGCGTCACTGACCTTATCGGGGGCAAGTGGATCTTTGGCCACTTCTTCTGCAACGTCTTTATCGCCATGGACGTCATGTGCTGTACTGCCTCGATCATGACCCTGTGCGTGATCAGTATCGACAGGTAAGAGCGGGCCGCCCCGTCCCGGGGTCCGGCTGGGGACGTGCAGGCAGTTGAGCGCCGCGCACTCGCCTGTCCTAGTCTGATAAACCAGACTTCACGGCTGGATGAAGGGCCGCACTTAACACGTCAACCCTCACACATCAACCCTATACTAACCGAACAACTTCAGTTACAGCATAGCCTATATACACTTTAAAAAGAAGCGCTTGAAATGTTCTGGTTTACTGCAGTGAGAATTTTAAGACCAAAGTTAAGAGTATTTTAAGCATTAGCAGTTCCACCAGGGGGTCCCTTGGCTTGGTTTCCACAAGGAAGGGATTTGAGCCTCTCTGCACTTGACAAGCTCTTGCTGTGAGCCTGAAAGAATCAATTCTTAGTTTAAGCAGTCAGCGGGAGAAAAGCCACCTTGCTTCCCTGATTGTAGGAGCTACTCCCCAGGCCAATAAGAAGACCTAGAATGGCCCCCAAATGTGGGGGGTCTCCGTGTCTTAACTTTGCACCTTTGTGATTACTGATTTTCAATCACGTTCTTCTGGAAGTCTGGTTTTAGTGTCTGGCAACTGTATCCTACAGGCTTACTGGATCCTTACTTTCTGTCTGAATGGTTGGTTCTAGCATTTCATCATATCTCTTGGGGATCTTCTCTTGAGAATTCCCCCACTGGAGTAATTGAAACAGAGGCTGACCATCTGTCAGGGATTCTGAGGAAAAAATTCCTGTCTTGGGTGTCAGATTGAAATAGGGGATCCACAAGATTTTTTCAGACTCTAGGATTACAAGATTCTGCGATGGGTCTAATCTTTGGTCCTAGAAGCATCATGTAATTGACAATCTGAAGTATAGTCCTGATGTTAAGTGGCAACAAAACAACTCTGCTTCTCTTGAAGCTGAGGTATTGAGCCTTAATATTCACAATCGAAATTCTGCTAGTGTTTTAACATCAGCACAGGACTGGTATCCTGTTGTGTTTAATGATACGGAGAAACAGTTGCTTATTTTCTTAGGGGACCTACAGAACCTTTAAATATGTAGGCCTTATAGCATAAGAGAAATGATTGATGCTTTCACACTTAAAATGACAGTATCTCAAAGGATGGTCTAGCACAAAACTAAGATTTCCCTCTTTTTCCTCCCTGTAAACACTGCTATTTTGTCTGTGTGTGTGTTTTAAAAAAATATTTAACACGTTATGCTCTTTTACTGCTTGGCTAGGGTATATAGTTACTGAAGGAGGGGGGTATTTTCAGGAAAAAAATACATTGTATTCACATTTAAAGGTCTAGATTATTTCAACAATTGATCCTGTATTATGTTAGGAGCTTCTGACAGCAAACAAGGAATTGATTTTTAAGAGTAGAGCATGAACTGCATATATGAGAATATTAGCTCCAACTTGACAGCTGAAATTCTGAATTACTGTAGTTAAGAATGACCAAAAATATGCATGTACAGTCTGGCTGCAGCAACAGGAACTAGGAGAGTGCACTCAGTATACGTAGTTAGGTATATACTTGAATTATAAGCATAAAAATCTGACTGTTCATCCAACCGGAACTGTGCTGCTTGCATGAATGGAGTCCTTTTAAATGGAACTTAGTGTACTAAGACAAAAAACAGTTTATGTTGCAAGGAAGGCGTTTATAATTTTTTTTTTCACTTCACAATTGAAAAATGTTAAATAAAAAGTACAAGGTGCTTATTTGTGCCAGCTTGTCTCCTAAGACAACCAGGGTTGGCTGGGACTATCCTGAGATTCCTGCACACAAGCTAAAGGCTTTCTTTACTCATTATGCACGTGCCACTTAGCATTCACAGGAACATCGCAAATATAGATAAGAGGTTATTCCTTCTTGGCAAGAGCTTCTAATTTCTTCATCAATTATATTCTTATGATTGTCACAATTTGTGTTAATATAGAGATAGAGATTCTATCCTTAGGTTTTTTTTTTTTTTTTTTAAATAAGAATTGCCCCACTGGTGAATTCTGGTTAACAGTTATTTTAGAAGGTGTACATGTCATTTCTTCAGATAAAATGAAGGATTTATAGCATTGGAAGACATAGCTTGCTTTTCTTCCAAGAACACACAGAACTAAAAATGAGAAAAAGGAAAATGCATTTGATA
Source organism: Catagonus wagneri (assembly GCA_004024745.2). NCBI lineage: Eukaryota > Metazoa > Chordata > Mammalia > Artiodactyla > Tayassuidae > Catagonus > Catagonus wagneri. The sequence goes on from PVHT020003785.1 coordinate 2,678,516, forward strand.
TTGATTGATAAGGTGCATTATTTCTGAAAAGACTACTTTTTCCTCAGTTCCAGTGTAGAATATGGCCAGTGATATAAAAATACGCTAAGAACATGTGAAAAAAGTTGTCATCTTCATTCATTCATTTATCCACTCTCTCTTGAGTACCTAATATGCGTTATGCTCTGCTTTGTGCCATAGACAAAGAGGAATAATAATACTCCAGCTTTTGAGCTCGTGCCATGTTGCTAGACTTTGGTTATCTGCTAGGCATTTAACCTGTCCAAAATGGAACCTTTGCTTTTTATTAACTACTTCTCACCATGCTGGGGTGCTTTTTCAATGTAATTTCATGCCTTTCCTCCTCAAGGGCTTCCATACTATCTCCACTCTTTATAGATAATGACTCAGGATCATTGAAAAAGTAGCAGCCATTTGATGGAAATGCCTTTGCCTTTTCACCACCAAGTCAACCATCCCCCCCCCCCCCCCCCCCCCCCCCCCCCGCCATGGGTACCCTTTTTATTTCCTTCCAGTTAAGACCCAGGAAGACATCATGTTCCAGCAAAGACCAAACCACCTGTAGTTCACGTCCTTTCTCCCACTTACCTTCTGGAGGACTTGGTTTCTCCCTTAGTCTCAATCTCTTCCTTGTCTTCAATGTTTCCTCTCAACAGGGTTAAGTTCAAACTTCCGTTTTTAGGAATACCTTCTTTAAAAAAAAAAAAAAAAGAATTCCTTCTTTGGCCTCATTTCTCCATCCAGTGACTGCTCCATTTCACAGTTAAGCTGCTCAAAGAACTGTGACCACAACCTGTCTTTATTTCCTTACTCCTCAAAGAGATGAGTTTGGCCCTCACCAGGTCTGCTGTGATAATTTAACTGGCCTTCCACTTTCGCTTCTGTCCACTCCACATTCACTGCCTGTGGAGAGGCTAGAATGATATATATATATTTTTAATTATTTTAAGTGAAATAACATTTACCTAGAATGAATGCACAGATATTAAACAAACATTTTAATGTGTTTTGACAAGGGTATATACCCAGCTAACCAACATTCTAAGTAAGATATAAAATATTTTAGTGATCCTGGAAGGTTCCTTGGTACCCCCTTTAGAATGATCTTTAAAAAACAGAAATCAGGAGAGTTCCCATCGTGGCACAGCGGAAATAAATCTGACTAGGAAGCATGAGGTTGAGAGTTCGATCCCTGGAATCTCTCAGTGGCTTAACGATCTGGCGTTGCTGTGAGCTGTGGTATAGGTTGCAGATGAGACTCAGATCTGGCATTGCTGTGGCTCTGGCGCAGGCCGGCCGCAACAGTTCCGGTTAGACCCCTAGCCTGGGAACCTCCGTATGCTGCGGGTGCGGCCCTAAAAGGACAAAAAATAAAATAAAAATAGAAATCAAATTATCTCTTATATACAGTCTAAAACATGCTAAACAGTTCTATTTCTTGTTTAGGTGAATTTATATAAGGATTAAAAGTATAAAATAGTGCAGAGAAATGGTGAGCTCCAAATTCATGAGAGTAGTTATCTATGGTGAGGTAGGTAGAGGTGTAATCAGGGAGTAACATATGGCATATGTATTGATGGTCTTGGTCATGCTTTGTTTCTTAATCTTGGTGGTTGAGAAGACATACTTTTGCATAACTTCCTGTATATCTGAAATATCTGTCTGTCTGTCTGTCTGTCTGTCTGTCTATCTATCTATCTATCTATCTATCTATCTATCTATCTGTATTTTTTAGGGCTTCACCTGCTGCATACGGAAGTTTCCCAGGCTAGGGGTCGAAACTGAGCTGCAGCTGCCAGCCTACATAACAACCAGAGCAACGCAGGATCTGAGCAGCGTCTGCGACCTATACCACAGCTCATGGCAATGCCGGATCCTTAACCTATTGAGCAAGGCCAGGGATTGAATCCACATCGTGAATACTAGTCGGGTTCGTTAGCCATGACAGGAACTCCTGAAATATATCTTTAAAACTTTCTTTTGGAAATACATGTAGAAAAGTGAACAATCCTAAAAAGCTTAATGCATTCCCACAAGGTGAACCTATGGATGCGATCTGCAGCTACATCAAGAAGTTGAACATTACCAGCCTCCAGAGGTCTCTTCTTACTCCTTCCAAGTTTCTTTTACTCCCAAAGATAGCCATTGTCCTGACCATTAGCATCATAGGTTAGTTTTTCTTGGTCAGAGCCTCATAAAATGGAATAGTATACTATGTACTTTTAAATCTGACTTTTTTTGCTCTGTATAATGTCTATATGATTCATCCATAGTTTTTAGCCTGTTGCTATTTATTTATTTATTTTTGGCTGAGTAGTATTCTATTTAATTTGTTTCTTAAGTCACTTTATTTGGGCACTTTTTTGAATTGTTTCCAGTTTCTGTATATCACTAACAGTGCTTCTATAAATATTTATTTATGTATAAGTCACTCTGTGTACATATTTTCACTTTTTTGGGGTAAATATAATACCAGATAATAAGGTACTGTATTACATTTTAATTCTTTATACTTCCTAACATCTTTTGTGTTACTGTCATGCATTTTAATCTACATAGTTTTAAAAACCTATTTGATATTATTTTTATTATTTTAAACAATCAGTATCCATTCTTATGTACCCACATGTTCACCTTTTCTGTTGCTCTTTATTTTTTCCTACATTACCATGCTTTCATCTGAGATTATTTTCTTATGTCTACTAGACTTTTCATTATCATTTTTTAAAGTGGGACAGTTCTCTCAGTGTTTATTTATCTGAAATGTCTTAATTTTACTGCCATTTTGAATCATATTTTTCTCTAAGTACGGAATTCTATGTTTGAGGGTTTTTTTTAGCACTGTAAAACTTTATTCCATTGTCTAACATCATTTCTGTTGAAAAATCTGTCATTAACCAACATTATTATTACTTCTTTGAAGATAATGAATCTTTTTTCCTCTGACTGTTTTCTGAATTATTCTCTTTGTCATTGGTTTTTATCCATTTTTCTATGATGTCCCTAGGTCTGGCATTATTGATTTGTTTTTTTGTTGTTTGTTTATTGTCAACCCTGCTAAAGATCTTAGTAACTTTTGCATTTGTATGTTGATGTCTTTAATCAGTTTGCTGTTACCTCTTTAAATATTTTTACCGTCCCATTCTTTATCTCTTCCTCCACATCTCCAAAGTTAACATAATTTAGACCTTTTTACTTTATCACACACGTATCTTACACACTTTTCTTTCTTATGTTTTTCTCTGAGCTTCACTTTTGAAGAATTTTGGCCTACTTTCCAACCTATTAATCATCTCTTCTACCATGTCTAATAGGTTGTTCAGCCTTATCTATTGAGTTCTTAATTTTGTAGTTCTATAAATTATATTTGATTTTTTTTTTTTACATTTGATCCTTTTTATTGATTCTAACTCTCTGGTGATAGTCTTTGTCTTTTTACCAGATTTCTCTATCTTGTTATATTTCTGAGTATATTAATCATGGTTAGACTCTTTTTTACAAACTCTAATATCTGAATCATTTGTGGTTTCCTTGTATATGATATGTCCCCCCCATCTGCAGGTTTTGAGTTTGTGTCTTTGTGTACTTAATAAACTGTGATTGTGTACTCAACATTTTGTATGAAAAATTGTAGTTGTTGTAGATGGTGTTATTCTACTCCAGAGAAAATAGCTGCTAGGCAGGCATATTGAGGGACTGATTGTTGTAATTGAGGCAGGGACTTAGCTGAGTATAGGCTTTGTTTTAATTTTGATAAAGCTCTATCTTCCATTGGCTGATGCTTCTTTCAAGGGTGTAGCCTTCTTGGAATTTCAGCTAAGAGCCTAGGTTGTTCTCAATGACTTCTACCCCTAGTTGGTTAAGAGCTCTATTTTTTTCTCTCCTCAGCAGTGTGAAACTATCGAAACTCCCACTGAAAGTTCTTTTTTTTTTTTGGAGCTCTCTCCTTAGCTTTTTAGCCTCTTGCCCTGCACAGCTGAAGAATTCAGCAAATGTCTCGAGGGGACTACCAAAACAAGTCTTAAGCTTAGTTTTCTGCTTGCGATCTTGGCATCTCAGGTCTCTAATTTTTATCTTTCCATCCTCAAGAGACTACCTAAATTTCTTATGGTATTTTTGCCTCTTAATAGCAACTCCATTGAGGCCCTTTGTCTGGATGCCTAGCCTCTTACCCCTCACCTAGTTTAGACAGATGTCCCAAGGGAAAGAGTGGCTATGGAATTTTGGCTCATCTCTTTGTGTTTCTCTTGTCTCCAGGATTTTGTCCTCTCAACTCCTGGTTGTTAAAAAAAACCAAAACACCTCTGTTATGCCTTTAAGCAGGTGTGTGTATGTATTTGTGCTTTATCCAGATATTCTAACTGTTTTTAGCAGAAGCATTAGTCTGAGGCGTTGAGCATCCCCATCATAGGTAGAAGCAGATGTGTGCCTGAAAGACTTTAAATGTGTACAAATACAGAAGTATATTCATGTAAACTTCCTGCTTAAAACCCTTCACTGGCTTTTCATTTCACTAAGAATACTATTCAAAGTCTTTAGCACATTTTCAAGGTCCCTGATTTGTTCCTGCCTTACTCTCCAACGTTTTGTACTATGTTTCATCTTGCTTTCCATAGTATAGTCATAGTGACCTTTTTTCAGTTTCTCCCTGATGCCAGATTCTTTCCTACATCAGACCTATTCCATGCAAACCCACCAGCTAATATATTCACAAAACAATGTTCCTCACACATGTTTTTTGATCCCAACTTGGAAAGCCTAAAAGAATTTAAGCCTCTGAAATGGCAACAATTAAAATGTCTGCAAAATACCAAATATTGGCAAGGATGTAGATCAGAGGGAACTTTCATACATTACTAGTGGGACTGTGAATTGGTGAACCACTTTGAAAATACTTGGCGTTATCAGGTAGTGCTGATGATACAATACACCCTGTGGTTCTGGGATTCTGTTGTTTTACCACTAGATATATATCAGAAGGACTGGTGACATCAGAAGTCTTGTACAAGAATATTTACAATATTCCCAAAATTGAAATCCCCAAACTTGAAATAATACATAAGTGTATCAATAGTAGGATGGATACATCATTTGTGGTACATTCACATAATAGAATACAATTCAGTAGTGGTTATCAAACTTGAGCATGCATCAGAATTGTCTGGGGGGCTTGTTAAAACATAGATTACTGGGTCCCACTCAAAGAGTTTCTCATTCAGTAAGTCTGGGGTGGAACCCAATGATTTGCATTTCCAACAAATTCCCAAATGATTCTGATGCTCCAGGTTTTGGGGCTTTACTTAGAAAATTATTGCTATTCAGCAATGAAAATTGCTGTAGTAAAATGCATCTCAGAAAATGATTTAAACGGTTTTTATTATAAAAAGTTCAAAACATATTTAAGAGCTAAGAGTCTAGTATAAAGAGCCTTATCTGTCCATCGCCTGGCTTCAATCCACTAGGATTGATTTATGGCCAAGATATTTAACATATACTTTGCAACTCCTCCTTCCTCACAGCATTTTAACTAAAATTTCAGCCATCGTATCATTTCACCCATACGTAATTTGTGGCCACAAAAACAAAATGCTGAGCAGAAGAAGCACTGTTGAAAAGAACACGTGTAATATGATTCTATTCATATAAAAATTGAAACAAGTAACATTGTTTAGAGACATACATAAGTGGAAATATAAAGAAAAGGAACAAGGATGGTGATTACTTCTAGGTGGGAGGGAGGGGAACTGTGATCAGAGACTTGTGCTTCTGAGGTGGTGTAATGTTTTATCTCTTGCCTATAGTAGTAGTTACATGAGAGTTACTATTAAAATATCCATGTATATTTTAGGTACTTTCCTACATATCTACTTTATTTTGTTTTAAAGGGGCAAAAGTGTTTATTTGATGACATTTTGTGAAGTGTAAATGGATTTACATCTGATGTATGATTAATCTGAGCAGATGCAGTTATTGTTTTAATGCCATCAGCAACCATTAGTTTTTAGCTTCCTGTGTGAGGGCAGGGGTCATCTTTGGTTTGTCTGTGGTTACAGGAACTCATCTTGCTTATTTGCAAGAGCCGTAATCTTTAGTTCCGACTAGCGTCTGGCCGAAGTTTTGCTTCCTCTCCAGGTACTATGACTCATTCCCTTCAATGATCTGAGTTTTGCTTTTGGCTTTAATTCTGCTGTGATCAGCAGTGTGGGGTGCATTCTGGCTTCTCTGGATCCCCTTTCTCTTTGAAGGAAGTCATCCTTGCTCTTTTCTAAAATTAATTTTCAGTTTGGTTATACACTTTGAGTTGATAGTATCTTCATTTTTATCTTTTTCTCCATCTTGTCACCTGGACTATGATTATAGTGGCTAGAGTCTGGCCTTTGTGTGGGTCAAGACGGACATCCAGGGCCACACTTGGGAAGGAGGAACAGTGCTGGGAGGGGAGCCTGCATCCTGGAAGACTGTGGAGTCCACAGGATCGCGCAACCCTGACTTCTTACTGATGGATGAATGAACAGATAACACTGTGATATCACAATTGCTAAACCTAAGTGCCAGTTTCCCATCCCACTTGCTGCACCTTCCCACTGATGTCCAAATACACTTTCTAAAACATCACTGTGTCACTCTACTTTAGGAATAACAACCACCACTTTTGAGGGCCTTTTGTGCTATATAAATTCCTAGAGATTTTTAATATGTAATATCTCATTTAATCTTCATAACACCTTTGTAAAGGTATGTATGTGTGTATTTATGTATTTATTTATTCATTTATTGGTCATGTCTATGGCATGTGGAATTTCCCAGGCCAGGGACTGAACCTGCACCACAGCAGCAACCCGAGCTGCTGCAGTGACAACACTGGGTCCTTAACCCACTGAGCCACAAGGGAACTCCTATAAGGGTATTTATTGAGACCTGTGTTATCTCCTGGCCAAGACAGAGTATGAGCTTTTTTTTTTTTTTTTTGGCTTTTTAGGGCCTCACCTACGGCATATGGAAGTTCCCAGGCTAGGGGTCGAATCGAAGCTTCAGCTACCAGCCTGTGCTACAGCCACAGCAATGCCAGATGCTTAATCCACTTAGCAAGGCCAGGGATCAAACCCGCATCCTCATGGATCCTATTTGGGCTCGTTACCACTGAGCCATGATGGGAACTCCTCCTCTTCAGTCTCTTTGACGGGTTAATGAGTTCCCCTCCTCTTGGGGTAAGATCCTAAATTTTTAATAGCATTTAAAAGATTTTGTAATCTGACTTCTGCCTGTTTCACTAGATCAGGGGTTGGCAAATGTTTTCTGTAAAAGGCTAGATAGTAAATATTTTAGGCTTGTGTGCCATATGGTCTCTGATACTCTTCTGACACTGTAGTGTGAAGGCAGCTGTGGACAATATGTAAATGTATGGGCCTGGCTGTGTTCCAATAAAACTTTATTTATGGATGCTGCAGTTTGAATTTCATGTAACTTTCACATTCATTAAATATTATTCTTTTTGATTTTTTTTCAACTGTTTTAAAATATGAAAACAATTCCTAGCAAGCTAGGGAGGGGAATGGGACTATACAAAAACAGGCAGGAACCAGATTTAACCCTGCTTGAGTTTGCTACCTCTGCCCAAGTTTCAGTGTAATTCAATTAAATTCTCTATCTTATAGATCATCTTCTTCCTCCTGTTGCCCCCCTCCCCCATATTCTGGCAACTCTGAACTTCTTTCAGATACTCGACACTTGACATTTTGTTATTCAGAGACTTCATGAATCTTTTTATTGCCCCCCCAATCCCAACACACACACACACACACACACACACACACACACACACACACACACACACTTTTCTGCCTGTTGGACTGGTTAATTTATCATTCTTCCTACAGGTCCTTGACTAGATGTTATTGTCTCACGGTGGCATTTCAAGAATCCTTAACCTATCTTAGTCTTACAGCTCCCTGCGTTTTTTTCTTCCTTGTGCTCACCTCAATTTGTAATTAACAGGTTGTGAAATTAAGTATAATGAATTCATGATTTGTGGGATCATCTGTACAGTATGCATGGCGGGACCAGGGTCTGACTTGTTGGAGCTTGCATCCCTGGCCAACCCCCCACCCGCCCGGTACTCAGCACATAATAGGTGTTAATCTGTTAATCTGCGTAGGCTGACCAAGGGAAGAAGGAAGGGAGAGAGGGAAGAAGGAAGGGTGCCTCTGATTCCCAAACGTCTGGCTTTGCCTTCTTATTCTCCAGCTTCTTTTGAAATATTCCTCTTGGTGACAGCACAGAAGTTTCATTGGGAAACCAAATTAGGGTGGGGAGACTGATGAAGCAGAATCAGCCTAGAGGCAGTGGGACAGTCGCAAGGGATTGCCCCATCAAGTCATAGGAGGCTGTGAGTCACTTTCTGCTCTCCACGCATATGCAGAACACTGACATAAACAAACCCTAATGATGCCAAAAATTTAGCAGCTTAGAGCCAGGAATCCACTCTTTATTATCATCATTTCTGTGTCATGAAGCAGGGCGAAAAGGCAGGCAAAATCCCAGAGGTTTTTTTCAATGAATAAAACATAATTTGGGAGTTCCCATAGTGGCTCAGTGGAAATGAATCCTACTAGGAACCATGAGGTTGCAGGTTCTATCCCTGGCCTTGCTCAGTGGGTTAAGAATCCGGCCTTCCCATGAGCTCTGGTGTAGGTTGCAGATGCGGCTTGGATGCCGCGTTGCTGTGGCTATGGCGTAGGCCGGCAGCTGTAGCTCTGATTAGACCCTTAGCCTGGAAACCTCCATATGCTGTGGATGCAGCCCTAAAATGACAAAAGACGGAAAAAAAAACATGTTTTGACCAAGCTTGTGCATCCCAGAAGGAAAGCCATGAAGGTGATACCCAACTAGGGGAGCAGAGTAGCTGACAGTTGAAATACTGTTTATTGAGTGCATACTATGTTCTTGGCCCAGTGCCGAAGGCTCTGCCCAAGAGTGAAAAGAGGAGAGCAGTGAATCCCATTTGGCTGGGGAAGGTCCAACTCCAGCTTTTTTGAGGCTCAGAGGGGTGCTGGCTTTGTGAACATCAACCATGTCAAGTGATAGGTGTTTTCTCCTGCCTTTCAGAGAGGCCAACAATGATGATAACGGTGATAACATAATAATAACTTACTATTATATTAGTGACATCCATGGTCTCTTATCTGATAACCTTGGGCCAGATGTGTCTCAGGGCAATTTTCTCTAGTGTTGATCCAAGGCATCCCCAGTCCAGTTCATGCGTTAGCTTTTGGGTTGTGGTTAAGACGAGTTCACTGTGGAATATTAAGATCCTCTTCTTAGCTTTAAGTAGGAATCTGAGCAGGAGGCCTTATCAGAGAGGCCAGGGGTGTGTGTGTGTGTGTGTGTGTGTGCGCGTGTGCGTGTGTGAGAGAGTGCTGGGGGACAGAAAGAGAGACAGGGTTAGGTGGGGGGATATGGATGGAGAGAGAGGGGAGGAGGGGAGGAGAGGAGGAGGGAGAGGACGCAGGGTGAGCAGGTTAGAGGTGATGGTGTGGGTGAGATTTATTTATTAAGCAAACCCTTATTGTTTGCCTACTAGGTATTTAAGTACTGTGAGGATACAAAGGTGAATAAAGACACAGCCTCATCCCCAAGAGGTTATCTAGCTGGCCATAAATTAAGATTACTTTATTCACATCCCAGAAAATCCAGACTGTTAAGAAGTCAGCTTGTTCATATTGCTTTGCTGTCAGTCCCTGTGTGATATGACCTTTATTGAAGGAGTTTGTACGTCATTTAGCTTCTGGTTGCAAACAATTGTGTTGTTTGAGTGCTTCCATCAATAACCACCACCCCACTCCTCCACCCCCCATACTCTGGACTCTGTTTTTGAGCAGGCTTTCCGTGCCCGAAGCATTCCCTTTAAGCACTGCTGCAAAATGAGGGCTGCTAGGTCAGACCCAAGTGCTCAGCTTCTGCTGTTGAACATTAAAGCGCAGGACTCCAGCCTCTGGGGGCTGAGCAGCTGTGGGCCTTCGGGGGAGCATCTCCACTGCGTCTATTTGGGGAGCTTTATTTTTGCCCATTTAGCTGGTTTGTATTCTCTCTTTCATCCTGGCCTCTGTTCTGATTCAAATTCTATATTTCTGGGCATTCTGCTACTATTTCCCACTCTTTCAAAGAGAGGCAGCTGAATAGCTTTCTTCCTTCCAAACGGTTTTTTCATCTGGAACATCAGGCAGAATCATGCACCTAAAGGGGGCTATCAATATTTATAGTCAAACACAGGGAGATTTAAGTGGCACTCTTCAATCCATCTATAATCAATCTGGCCCAGCTGCCTGAATATTTCAGAATTTTATTTTGGGAAATTTTATATGTTTGGTTTGAAAAAGTCTGATATTCTCAAGAGAAGTCTTTGCAGATTCTTCCATTTTGACAAATAGATTGCCTCATGGTTTCACTTGGTAGTTTTCTGAATGCTGCAGGTTCCTACCACTTTGCCTTCCTCTCTGAGTCACAAAGGTGATAGTCCTTTACTAGCAGTTTAACATCTAAAAATTGCCTTTTCTTATTATGGGGGTCATCTGTTCATTTCAATACCTCTTGATTACTTAATCTTCATTGGTTACTATTTTATATCCTAATCAAAGCAAATGAAGCCTTTGCTCTCTTGAATATTATGTTCTAGTAAGAATAAATAGGCAAGAAATAGACAAATTAAAAAAACGCACATGGACACTGATTCATTAGTAATAAGTGCCACATGAGAATTAAAAGAGAGTGATGTGTTAAGAGTGGGTGACAATGAAGGGCCTTACTGAGGAGGTCACGGATGTGATGTAAATAAAGTGATGGAGCTGGCTATGTGAAGATCAGGAGGAGGAACCTTCAAGACAAAGGCATCAGCAGGTGCAAAAGCCCTGGACCAGTGTGACTGGAGTAGAGAGATCAAAGTGAAGCCTGGAAGGAGAGAAGAGTAGAGCAGTGGTCCCAAATCATACTGGGATTTGGGACAGGTACAGAGTTTGGATTTTATTCTAAATGCAGTAGAGCATTGGAGAGTTTGGAGTTTCAGGTGTCACAATCTGATTTATAATTGTAATAGTTCCCTGTGGTTACTTTGTGGAGGATGAAATGGAGAGGAGTGGTAGTGAAAGCTAGGAGACCGGTGGAAGGCTTCTGCAGTCGTTAAGGTAAAAGGCGAGAGAAGAGAAGATAGAGAAAATTGAAGAGATTCGAGATAGCTCCGGGAGGCACCTTGGCAGGACTAACTGATGGGTTGGGTGGGGGGAGTGAGGGATGTGGGAAGAGAAGAATGAAGGATGATCTTGTGCTTTTGGCTTAAGCAACTCAGTAGATGGTAATGCTATTGACCAAATAAGAGTGTAGCAGAACCAATGGTAGAAATCAAGAGTTCTGTTTTGGATCATAAGTTTGATATCAATAGACATTTGGATATAAGAGACTAGTATTCCAGAAAGAAGGAAGGACCAGAGTACAAATTTGGTGTCATTGGAAATTTTATAATATATATATGTGTGTGTGTATATGAATATATAATATATAATATTATATAATATAAATATGTTATATATATTAAGACCACACCTGAGGCATATGGAAGTTCCTGGGCCAGGAGTCTAATCAAAGCTGCAGCTAGGGCCATAGCCACAGCCACATCAATGTGGGATCTGAGCGCCATCTGTGACCTGTGCTACAGCTTGTGGCAATGCTGGATCTTTCCCACTGAGCAAGGCCAGGCATTGAACTCACATTCTCATAGAGACAACATCAGGTCCTTAACCTGCTGAGCCACAACAGGAACTCCAGAATGATATTTAAAGTCATAGGATAGGAGACAGTTGATAGGAGAAAGGGTCTGGCTACCAGTCCTTAGGGAGAAAAAAATACTTAGAGGTCAAGAGGAGAGGAGGAACCAGAAAAAGTTAGAAAGGAATGATCAGTGAAATATGAGGAACTCCTAGAGACTGCTGTCACAGAAATTAAGGGAAATGTGTTTTGACAAAGAGAGACTATCAACTGTGTCAAACACTGTTGTAAGGTAAGACCAGTAAAATGGCCAATCAACTGGGTGGCCTTGAAGTCACCGGTGACTTAAGACAAACAGTTTCAGTGAAAACAGTGGAGTGTAAGCCCAAGTGGTGTAAGGTGAAGACAGATTGAGAGGAAAGAGGTAGAGGCAATGACTAGAAACAGCTCTTTCAAGAAGTTTAGCTACTTACCAGGGAATAAGGAAATCTATATTCCAGCACTGTATCTGCTGCATTTTACCCTGATGATAATTGTTTATGTATGTGTCTTGAATTCCATTAGAATGGGCAAGAACTTTGATTTTGTTTTTCCTAACACTTAACAAGGTTCTTGGCACATGGTGCTTAATCTTATTATTTGAATGAATAGATCAGTGGCTTAATGGCTATCCCTCCCTCCCTTCCCCCCTTCCTTCCTTCCTCTCTTCCTTCCTTCCTTCCTTCCTCTCTTCCTCTCTTCCTTTCTTTTTAGGGTCATATGTGCAACATACGGAGGTTCCCAGGCTAGGGGTCGAATCTGAGCTGCAGCTGCCAGCCTCCACTCCAGCCACAGCAATGCAGAATCCGAGCTGTGTCTGTGACCTACACCACAGGTCATGGCAATGCCGGATCCTTAACCCAATGAGTGAGGCCAGGGATTGAACCTACATCCTCATAGGTACTAATTGGGTTTGTTATCACTGAGCCATGATGAGAGCCCCATCTTTTTTTTTTTTTAACTATACCTTTTTTCTAAACCTTGTTCCTCATATATGGTAGAAATATCTCCATGGAGTTAATATGAGGAACAAATGAGGTTATATAGATAAGGAGTTTAGCCAAGGGCCTGACTAATGTAAAACACCCACAGATCGAGAACATTGTTATTATTATAATTTTTAATAGCTGTGACAGAGACTGGAGTTCTTTCAGCCAGTCAGGGCAGCTCTCTGGGGTTGTTTGAATAGGAAGGCTCACTGATACCCTTTCTGACTCTCTTTTTCTTCTTCCATCCTAAAAGGAAAAAGTAAATCAAGTTTGCTTTTAGGGAATGTCTATATGGGGTCTTGATGAGGCTTCAGGGAATGCCAGCTTGCCCCCAACCACCCTACCTGTCCATTGATTCCAGAAAGTCAATTCCATGATTTAGTTCAGATGCTGCTTGAGATGAGTCCAGAACATTCATGCTGAGGTGTGCCCAGTGGGTCGGGATAGATAATCGGTACCTTATATAATGTTTTAGATAATATGGAGGGGAAGGTTTATGGTACATCATCACCCCTCAGACAACATCCTAGCTGTCTCCTCCTATTCTTGTGCTTTCCTGTGACACACAGAAAGTAAAGGGGCTGCTTCTGTTTCCCCAAATACACCATGTCCTCCTTTGCTTCCATGTCCCTGTATGTTCTGTTTCTGCTGCCTGGGATGCCCTCTTCTTTCCTGCCTATTTCCCAGGCATTCTTCATGACACAACTAACGTGTCATGGTCTCTGGAATGCTGTCCCTGACACCTTGGTCTGGGTTAGGTGTCCCACCGGCTCTCCCTTACACTTCTGAGATTCTTTCTCTATTATGATCATGCTGAAATGTAATTTTTTATATTTCTCTGTCCCCCATACACCAAATGATGAGGTTCGTGGCAACAGGGACATCTTACTCATCTCTGTTTGCTCCCAGCTTCTGTTGGTATGTGGAGGTCCCATAAATACTTGCTGGATAAGTGAATGAATGAACGAATGAACAAATGAATGAAAGAAGACAGTAGCATTTAACTTCTTTATTTTTTTTTTTGGTCTTTTCTAGGGCCGCACATGTGGCATATGGAAGTTCCCAGGCTAGGTGTTGAATTGGAGCTGCAGCTGCCGGCCTATACCACAGCCACAGCAATGCGGGATCTGAGCTGCATCTGTGACCTACACAGCAGCTCGTGGCAACACCAGATCCTTAACCCACTTAGCAAGGCCAGGGATCGAACCCATGTCCTCATGGATTCTAGTTAGTTTTGTTACCACTGAGCCACGATAGGAACTCCCAGCATTTGATTATTTAATTGTCTTGAGTATGAGACAGATAGGGAACATGAAAGAGGGACATAGAAACCGCGTCATTTATGACTCAGTTCTGCTTTGACAGGTCTTGTTTCCTTACTCCCTTGAGTGGGGCACCTCATCATAGCTGCCGGGAAGTTTTTTTCTATGTCTTTGAATGCATAGTTATGCTTCTTATGACTTAGGAAAACGCTGTGAATTTTGTTTCCAGGATGTTTTGTCATTAGGGGCTCCCTGTACAGGGTGGTCAGTGTAATGGGGTTTTTACTTACGGGGCATATTATGTGAACATCTTCAACAGCTTTACTGTGTTAGCCTCCAAGTCCCAGGGGCAAGACTAGACACTGGAAACAGTATGATAAGATCCACTACAGCCACAGACACTACAAATATACTTGCACAAAATGGGAAGTCATGTGATGAAATCTAACTTTGCTTCCAGAACCTCTCATTTCTCCATCTTTGGTGAGTCAGAGACATTTTCCCACTTCCACAGTGGTTCTTGTTTTGATTCTTTTCCCAACGTATAACTCTTACCTTGGTGAATTCCTAGGAGACTGTTATAGTCCCCTCAAATATCACTTGTGTGTAGCCTTGTAATAAATTATAAAAATAGCCCCCAATTCTTCCCATTTCTATATGCCTTTCAAGTGTGACTTTATAGCTCTTTCCATGTTGACACTTAGATTGGCCTTATAACCCACTTTGTCTGCTGGGACTTTTGCAAACATGATGTAGGCAGAGACCTGGAATTTACCTTTTTCGCTGCTTCAGGAAACTCTGTGACTGCTCCCATGGGAAGAAGCTCAGACTAAGACCCATGGCTTAGTCCTCCAATTTTCTTGGCTTCCAGTTACCAGTCAGGGTAAAGAGGCCAAAAATAAATAAATAAATAAAGCTCTTTAGGCACCAGCAGATCTATTCCCTGACCACCAACATGAGAAAACCCACTCGAGATGAACTGAACTTGCCCAGCCCAGCACACAGCCCTGCTGACCTACCAAACTGCTAGCTGAATAAATGGCTGTGTTTAAACGACAAGGTCTTAGATTAGTTTGTTACATAGCAAAAGCTAACTAATGGCAAGCCTTTAGTGCCTTTGTTCTCTGGATGGCCATTTATGAATCTTCCTCCCCAGTATACCTTGGATACTCCAAGAGCAGAAGCAGTCTTAGTAGGACTAATAGGATTTGCTTGCTTAAGGCCTATTCCAGTGCCAGGGACAAAGAACACACTCTGGAAACATGGATGGGTCAGATGGGCGTGTGTGGCTCCACTGTGATGTCTTTGAATCTTGGCTTCTGTGTAACCAATAGCGTCTTTACTTATGTCTTCCCCACTGGGTATTTGAAACCTGATGTTTGCTATTCTCTTAAAATTATGTATTTTCACATTCTCTTTTACAATATGGTGGTATTTTGCCCATCCGTATCTCTTTGTGTCTGTAGGTAATAGCAAAGTCCCCCCAAGTTTTTTTGAAAATAGAATTACATGGTCATGAAAAACATTGGCCAAAATAAAGCCTTTTGATGAAATCCAAATTTCCTTTCTCTAAGTTATATTTTTCAAATAGCATTATGTGTTGATTGATTTATATTTTCTTTGGATTTGGTTTTATTTTTAGTGTGTAAGGTTTATATTTTCAAAATGAACATTTTTTCCACTGAAAGCTACTAATTTCCTCTTGCCTAAGGTGATAACTCTTCAAATTCATTTAACATGTAACCTCAGTAAAAATCTGTAATTCATTGTAATTGCCAATCTGTGATTGGCATTTTGGGAACCCTAGAAAGTTGTGTGAAGGAGTCCTTCAGAGTGAGAATAAAGAAAAAGGAAGGTAACTCAGCTAACAGTCACAAACAACTCCCCAATAATTTTTTGTTTGATAAATGCCCAGTGAAGGATTAAATGTTACCTTGTATTAGTTAGACCCTGTGATACATGCTGACCATTTCATTGGATCTTCCCAACAGCCCCATGTGGTAGGTTCTGTTAGTCCCCATTTTACATTAGAGGAGAAACTTGAGAGTTTAATCAGGTTACCCAGAGTCAGTACCTGGAATCAGACTTGAGTGTATCTGATTTCAGAGCCAGTGTCTTAACTCTTATGCTTCACAGAGAAGAGAATGAAAAATACGGTCTATTCCTTGTAGATCATGTGTCTTCTTTTAAAGATGAAAATCAAATAGCATATCTAGACCTGGAAGGTTCACCTAGGAGCTTGATCTCAGCACCTTGAAATACTCTGCACAGTGTTAGGATAGAGGCTGACCTTGGTGTGCAAGTGGGTCCATGTCCATTCCTAATTGCCAAGAAGTTCCAGGTTTGGTTCACCTAAGGTCAAGTGGTTCCCCCTAAAGTACCAGACGAACAATTGGTGAGCATTAAAACTGGGAGGGGCTGCACTAGTTCCTATCTCCAGGTCTACTCTCTACCCTTCTCCACTCTGTTCTCTTCCCTGGACACTGGTTGGGTTCAGACAATGGCAAGTCCAGGGGAAGACATCTAGGTGGGGCGATCCATCCCTTCCCGTTGTGTCACCTTGCTCTGACTGTGCCCCGAGACTGGAAGTCGCTGCTCCTCTCACGGTGACCCTTGCCGCATGACTCTTTCCTTCTGGGTCCTGTAACTGCCTCCTTCCCTCCTCCCTTGGGGCTTGGGGTGGTGATTATTCTCCTGTGGCTGCACCGTCCTTTGCAGTTTCCCTACCTCCTGCCCCTACCTCCACAAATAATCTCCTTGTATTACCCTTATTTGCGTGCGCAGTCTATTTCTTGCTAAGACCCGGATTGATATACAATTCTAGAGACTATGTTGTCCCATCTTTACATTCTGTAAAGAGAATGCTGAAGCACAGATAATGAATGTTAAGTGCATAAACCTGAAAAAAAAAAAAACACCTAAAAGTGGCAGAACCAGGACTTGAAAAGCACACTGGATTGACTTCTTATTCAGCAATTCCACTGACAAAGACAGTGACTGACAAAATATTCATTGAGGAAGTTGTTCATTTATTTCCTTCTTTTGTAGAGCAACTTTGCTGGGTCACATCTTCCGGTGATGACTTTAGCCCGGATCATCGCTCAGCTGTACCTCGGCAACTTCTCAGCTGTGACTTTTGCCTTATCTTGGGTGTTCTAGAGTAAAACATTCCATGAATGGGCTTAGGTGTTTATCTAGTTACAAATTTAAAAGCAGTGTAGGCAGATGGTTTGTGTGCAAGTGTAATTGATGTCTTTCAGGGTAAATGCTTTTTGTTCTTTAGGAAAGGCAGGGTTTTCATCAGCTTAACAACCCCCTCAAATGGCAGTGAGTTAGGTTCTTATCATGAAAGGAAGATTATCGTTACACTGTTTATTGATAACAATTACTGAATGGTATTCAAATTATTATTACTGAAATTTGGCTTTTGCTGATGCACTGGCGTAAGATAAACAGTCAATAAATATTTGCTGAATTATTGAATGAATGAATATTCATATTGTCGAGTGGGAAATGGTTTCAGGTTGGCAGTAACACCTGATCTGTGTAGAGCGGTGCTTCATTCTTTGACTTCTGAGACATTTTTGTTGGCTATTGAAATCTGAGAAAGGTAATTAGAATTTTATTGATGTCTCCTTTTTCGCCTTTGCTTTCCATACCTGTGATGATGTAGAAAGAGTACTGCTTTTGGAGTGTAAAGGCCCTGCTTTTAGTTCTCATTCTGTGACTTCTGTATCAACTGTAAGACACTGTTTCAATCTCTTTGAGCCTCAGTTTCCCCGTGGTAAAGCTGGATTGGCAATATGTTTCTCATGGGCTATTTTGGTGGTGAACATAAACATATATATACAAGGATTTTTTTTTTTTTTTTGGAAGTTCTGGAGACTGTCGCTGTTACTGAGTGGTAGGGTGTTATAACTGTCCTTTGAAACAACAGACCTGCCAGGACTGGGCAGGGGGAGTGGTCTATGCTGATATTTTGATCCTTGTGTACTAGATCAGGTAAAAACTCCATTTGTAGTTCTTATGATTCTAAAGAAATAACTCAGGAAAATGATCAGAAACCACATTTCCTGTGACGAATAGCTCCCTTTTGTGGGTTGGGTTGTTCCAAGAGCCTCCTGGTCCTTGCTCCAAGTAGTGGTCTGAATTCATGCTCAGTTCCTCTTCTCAGCAACTCTTCCCCTCAACGTCTCTTTCAGTGTGTGAGGTTCCTCCCTTCCCTCTTTGCCTACGTCTGCCAACAACAAAAACAAAATCTAAAATCTATCACTCTCGTCAGCTGCCTGGGAACAACTGGAAAGATCTGTGTTATTTCATTATATAGAACAACTTATTTCCCTTCATTCTCTCTCTCCCTCTCATCAGTTTAGCCTAGAACCTTCCCTTCCACAACTTAGAGGCTAGGTCATCATAAGCAAAAGAATGACGTTTTCCACCCAGAGGTGAATTCTTCACTTTGTCTCAGAGTGCAGAAGCAGCTGGAGTAAGTGTTTCCCCCCCTTTTTTTAAATAGCAGGTTTTTCCTTCCTCATAAGTGTAGATGTAGTTATGATTAATAAAATGCAAATTTACTTAAGAGCATTTAAGCTATCATAGCTTTTTGTCATTCTGTATTTTTTTCAGTCAACTGATACTAAAAGTACAATTACTGCTAAGTGTGGGTTTGAAAAATGTTTTGACATTTGAAAGGGGTCCTCATTTTTGATGCGGGATGGGACTCCATGAGACATGCCTTTTGGCTTGTAAGATACTACTTGAACTCTGCCCCTCCCCAGAACTAGTGGAGAGCTAGCTGGTATGAGTCTAAATGAGATTCTCGGCCTAGGGCCTGGGGTGGGATTAAGGTGTTTTGTTTCAAGTTTATGCGCTGAGGAATAAGCCTGAACCAAAGCCAGTGTCCAGGACAAAAGTGAGCTTCAGAACCAAGAAGACAGTAAGAAATGGGTAGACCCCACAAGTAGAAACCAGATATTGGCTTAAGCCTTCATGGGGCAATTTGGGGTGGTGACTCTCAAGTTATCCACAAATCAGAGTTTCTGGCAGCACAGCAGGTTAAGGATCCGGCTTTGTCACTGCTGTTGCTCACATTCAATCCCTGGTCTGGGAACTTCCGTGTGCCACGGTGCAGCCAAATAAATTAATAATCCACAAATCAATGGCTATTTGGGAGCAGTTATGGCGGAATGGGATATGCTGTTCAAACACGAGATTCCAAACCCAACAGATGGCACCCCATCCTGAATTTTAAAGTACATGACTTCATTTAATCCATCCATTATTGTCCCAGATAGACTTTGTTCCCTTTCTACATGTGAGCAAACCGAGGCTCAAAATGATTGCATGTGTGATTACTCATGATCACAGAGTTCCTAATGGGAAGTATTCTACCTTCTCAGAGGACGTGCATTCTTTACATGACATTTCTGGAAGCCTTTCATTACATATAGCGAATGTATTCTCAACACCTGAAGGAGGGAAAAGAGGCCTCCACATTTCCACAACATATGGTCCAAAAGGACAACATCAAAAGGCGTACTTTGTGTCTTGAGAATATTTTCTTCCATTTAGATTTTGGTTATTTTTGGTAGAGTTCTAACAAGGTGGCTTATCTGGTTTCCCAGTTGTCAGATGAGAGGTGGAAAATCAGAAAAGGGAGAGGACTTGATGGTGGCAGGAGCATTAAAAAGGCACGAAATCGGAGACAGAACTTCAGAGTGAAGGGAGAAATAGTTTCCTCCTCTGTGAGATGAGTGGGTTGAATTGGTTAATCTCCAAGTTCCTTTCCAGCTCTCAAATTCGATGTTTAAGAGAAAAGTTATAAATAGCTGCCAAAAACACATATAAGAATGAAAACAAAACAAAACAAAAATGTTAGAAATCGGACTTAGTATGGAGGAAATAATCCAAGAGAACCAGGTAGCTCCTGGGAGTGTAATGGTGTCATAGGCGGTGTAGGACTGGATTCTTTCAGCGATGACATTGAATCATCGGGAAAACATTCGATTTTGTTCTGCAGAGGCTGTTTCAGGATGCAGAAAAGCGCACACATTATTTTTGAAAGATTTCATTCAAAAATGCTTATCAAAATGTTTTCTGCCTTTGACAATATTTGGACAACTTGCTTAGTGGGACATTTTCCTTAATGCATTCTTCATGGTTTTATGGGGGTTTTGTTCCTCAGTAGAATAAGTCAAAGAATTAGGACAGTAGCTTGCATCTATTGGCCATCCTGGATTCTAGTTGGTACTTTGACAAACTTTCTAGATCTTCTTACAGCGTGTCTTGAGGATGCAACCATCTTCCAGTGCTTCTCACATGGCTTTAGAGTTAAGTAATCATAAATCTGTTAGACTGCTATTTGAGGGCAAGGACTGGGTTGTTCTTCCTTTTGATTTGATTTGATTTGATTTTTTGCTACAGCTCACAGCAATCCTGGATCTTTAACCCACTGAGCGAGGCCAGGGATTGAACCAGCATCCTCATGGATACCAGTCTGCTTCCTTATTGCTGAGCCACGTGGGAACCCCCCCCCGCTTTTGATTTTCCTTGAGTCTAGATAAATGGGTGTTAGATCAATGGACCAGCAAGTGAATGGACTATGACAGGATAAAGTTCCTTAGTGGCCCTACTCCTAGATCCTATAGATTTATCTTTCACAAGGCAATGCCTCTTGCTTGCCTTTCTTTCATTACCATCACCCCTCCCCTGTTTTTTTTTTTTTTAATTGCATTCCAAGACAACCACTGGGAAATAAATCTCCACATGCTGGTTGCAGACAGGTTAGAAAATACATAAATGAATACACATAAAAAGGGAAAAAAATTTACTGGGAGTCTCACTATCCAGAAATAACCATCATTGACAGGGGATATCCTTCCAGTCTTTTTTCTTAGACATTTTTTATGTAACCTAGATGTCAGCTCTTCTCTGAGCTTCCCCAGAAGAGTCCACTTGCCCAAAAGTATTTATAAGCTATTTATAACATACTGTAAATTTTCTTTGGCAATGGAGTTTTGATTTTTATTTTAATCTTCCTCTCCCTTTTGTGTTCCTATCTTGCTAGATCCTGCTTTCTTCCTCCTACTTCTTTCTTAGACTTCTACTACCTTATGGGAAATATTTTATTATTTATTATTCAGAGAAACTTTTAAGCTTTTGTGCTCATACCATAAGTTTCCTTAGAAAATAGTGGTAATGGAGGTGGTTGAGGGAGGTGATACATTTTTTCTTCTTACATATATAAAGTCTTTTAAAAGTAGGTGCATTCTTAGTTTCCCATTTTAAAAAATGTGGTAAAATACACATAACATACAATTTATGATCTTCACCTTTATTAACTGTAGAGTTCTCTTCATCTTGCAAAACTGAAATTCCATATCCACTAAACAACTCCTCATTCCTCTCTCTCCTCAGCCCCTGGCAACCGCCATCCTGACTACTCTCGGTATCACGTATTAGTGGAAATCACACAGCATTTGTCTTTTTGTGACTGTCTTATTTCACTCAGCCTTATGTCCTCAAGGTTCATCCATGTTGTAGCATGTGTCAGAATATCCTTCCTCTTCAAGGCTGAGCAGTATTTCATTGTATGGATGTATTATATCTTATCCAGTCATCTGTCGAGGGACATTTGAAAGGTGGATTGCTTTTACCTTTTTGCTCTTGTGGATAATGTTGCTATGAACATGAGAGTACGCATTTCTTCAAGACCCTGCTTTCTGTTCTTTTGAGTGTATATCCAGAAGTGGAATTGCTGGGTTATATGCTAATTCTATTTTTAACTTTTTTCCACAGCAGCCATACCATTTTACATTCTCACTGTAGACAGAATTTTATGTCTTGGTGTTTTCATTTAAAATTATTTTCGGTTTACCCCACAATTAAGTCATTTTTCAAAATTATGTCTTTTGGAGACCACATAATTTTATACCATAATGTACTGTTATTTCCCTATATATTGAATTTAGGTTATTTCTAGCTTTTGACTGTTATTAAGAATATGATGAAAATACTTGTTTGCTGCTGTGATTATTTTCTCAGGAAAATTTCCTGTAAGAAGAAATTATAAGAGTTTGTGTATTTTTAATATTTATGGCATATATTACCATGTCTTCAGAAAGATTATACCAGTTTAGTTTCTGCCACCAAGAGTATGTGAGAGCATCTGCTTCATTGTTTTCTTGTCAACACTGGGTAGTATCATTAAAAAAATTTTTTTAAACTTTGACAGTTTAAGAAACAAACATGGCATCCCATTTTGTTTTGTAGTTTTGATTAGAGAGAGGTCCAACTTTTATCATATATTAACTGGTCTTCTCTTTCTTCTTTTGTGAATTGTCTTTGCCTGTGTATTATTGATTTTACTGATTTAGAAATGGCTTTTATTTCTGATTATAAAAATACTATATTCATTGTAGAAAATTTCAGGTATACAGAAATATAAAGGAAATAAAATTCTTATTTTTATGACTTATACCATTAAAATGGTAAATATTCACAGAATCTTTTTTTCTTTGTATCTCAGTATCTATATTAATTAAAATTTGACTCACAGGCGCTCTCTATATTTTAAGGATAATCCCTTTTTTGTTGTGTATGTTGCAGATATATTTTTTGGATTTATCATTAGCTTTTTAATTTTGTGTGCTATTTTTAATATAGTCAAATCTAGTTCCTTTTATTTCTTAGATTGCATTTTTGCTCAATATGTCTTTATTTATCCTTTTCTAATTTAAATATTTGTAATTTATTTTAGGTATTTCATGGAATTTTTTTTACATTCAGTTCTTTTATTATTTTCATTTTTGTAATAAGGTCTAATACATATCAAGGTCTGTTTCTGGGTTATTATTCTATCTGATTAATTATCAATTCTTATACCAATATCTTGCTGTTTTAATTTTTTATTATCTGATAAGACTATTCATTTTTTCCCACAATTTCTTGGCTAATGTCATCTAAGTATTCTTCTAGATGAGCTTTAGAATTTCTTGACCTATTTTGAGAAAACAACTATCC
This sequence comes from Catagonus wagneri, assembly GCA_004024745.2. Classification (NCBI taxonomy): domain Eukaryota; kingdom Metazoa; phylum Chordata; class Mammalia; order Artiodactyla; family Tayassuidae; genus Catagonus; species Catagonus wagneri. The sequence continues at coordinate 2,701,581 of PVHT020003785.1, forward strand.
TATATCTAAGATACAATTTCTGTATAAATTTTTACTTTTTAATGACTTAATATTTTGTCTGATCATGTGGAGGTATTAATTATAATTTTAAAGATTATACTTAAAGGCTCTCCCTGTTTATTCTCATAATCCTTCTTCCTCTGGTGTTAGACCTTGTTGTTGAGTTTGAGTCATTTTGAGTTTGAGTCACTTTGAGTTTCACTTTGGTGGTTTTGGTTGTCCATACATATTTTGTGGGTATTGGTTATGGGCTTGGTTGCGGTTCTTGGTTGCCTGCCTGCTAATGGTGTCTTTCTCTCTGCATCAGCCCAGTAACAGTGGGGAGAGGATACATTTCCAGGTGGGGTGTTCCACTTAGTGTGTGTGGCATAGGGAATGAGCGGAGAGTGACAGAGTTGTCTGTCTGTTCTTACTGTGGTAACTATCTCTGCTCAGATCACACTGTTAGTTGTCCTGGATCCCCCTCCTGTATCCATTCCACTTCCTAGCTTAGAGCCTCCTCAGAAACTCCCCTTCATTTTTCAGCAGTTATTTTCTCTGAGCATTTTGGAATATGATTTCCCTTTTAATCTGATCCTGTCTACTTTTTTATCTTTAAGGGATTCTGCATGATTTTTAGTTCACTTCCTTTTCAACACTGTTATAGGTTTTTAAAAAATACAATTTTTTGTTGTTGTTGTTGCGCCCATGACATGCAAAAAGTTCTCTAGGCCAGGGATCAAACCCGAGCCACAGCAGTGACAACACCGAATCCTTAACCGCTAGGCTACCAGGGAATTAGTCAAAAAACACTTTTTATACATCAAGGAATTGGTGTGTGAAGGTTGAGGCTACAGTGTGCTCTGGCCTGTAATTCTGAGCTAATCTTTTTTTTTGTTTTTTTTAAGAGTTTAACAAAATTGATTTTGATATAATTATATTTCTTTTCTAGCTGTATATTAGCTCATATATGTATATACACATATCTAATATGCTATATTATATAAACACATTGCTTAACATTAAACTATACTTGCATTCCTGGGATTAACATCCTTTGTGGTTATTATGAATGGTTCTTTTAGTTTGTTTAAAATGTTAGTATTTTGTTGTAATTTACACATACCACATATCTGCCCCATCACACTAATAATGACTTGTTTAATGGCTAGACCATAAGTACCAGGAAGATAGAGACCATGTTTTAGCATAGTGCCTGGTAGATGACAGACCTTATGTAATACCTATTATAATTGAAGACATGGGACTAGTCTATAGTTAATTTCAGCAATTTGTTCTTAATTGAAGATTTTTTTTCAGATATTAGAATTGTATTAGATTTATAAAATAAATTGGATGGATTTACATCTTTTTGCCCATATTAGAATTTCTAGGTCTGGAGCCTTTTTTTTCCCTTTAATCTTCCCATTTCCTTCGTTACTAATTAGTCTGTTTATATTGTCTACTTCTTTGGGGGTCAGCCTGTGAAATTTATATTTTCCTATAGATATTTCAGATCAACTGAATTATATACCCCACTTCGCTTGAAATTAATATGGCCATCTGCTTTTTAAAAATTAATGTTTGCCTGGTGAATTTGTATATCCTTTAACTCTCTGTGAGGTTAATAGATGCATTTATTTTAAGCTGTATGTTGTTGAATATTTTAAGGGTAATCTGAGGGTCCTTGTTAATAGATTCTTCATTTAAGTGATTTTGTTAAGTCTTATGTCTTTGTTTTTCCTGAGGGGTGGGTCTTTTTGTGGGAAGCAGAGAGTGGCTGCTACTGGAATGTTGCCAGTTGTCATTTTCCAGGACACTTTCTTATACAACTCTGAACTGAACTTTCTGATCTTGGTTTCCTTCCCTTCAGGCTATTTTTCGTATATCCATCCTGCTGCTTTTCCCCGAATGCTACTTTGATCATTTCCCCTTCGAAAGCATACCTGTTGTTTTCAGAATAAACTTAAGGCCCCTTAGGGGCATTTAGAGCTCTCTGACCATAAGTGTATCTTCTATTTTTTTCTCATTAAGCCCTTTCATAAATTATTATTCCAGCAGAACCAGTCTTTTCATCCTCCTACTTGCTCCACAAACCTGCCTTGTAGTTTCTGGTGTTTGAACTTTGTGCACAATTTTATCCACATTTGAATGTCTTTCTCCATCTATCCATGTGCTAAAGATTTTCCTTGGTTCAAGTCTGATGCATTCCACTGTCCTTCCCTTATTAATAGCAGGAAGGGGGCTTTCCTTCCCTTATGAGTGAAGGCAGAGAAAGGGACAGGAAAGTGACTATAAATAGATAGTCATGTGTATCCTGATTCTTAGGATGGATGCTGTATCCATGATGTTTGTATTTTTATAGATAAATACAATAAGTGAAAAAGAGGGTCATACATGGGGCAATGTTGATAATGTGTTGTAAACCAAGAATTATGATGATTCCCATCTGGTATTGCTGTAGCCCAAAAAAGTCTTCTGTTTACAGACTTTATCTGTTGTCTCCCCAATTAGACATTGAAGTCTTGGAACCTGGGACTTAGTATTGTCTTATTTTAATCCCTTACTGTCCTCTGCATGAAGATAAGCTTGGATTGGAAGTCAAGAAACTTATAACTTGGAATCATGCTATCACGCTATTCCTAGCACTGAGCACTTGTGTGATGAACTTTTGTGGCACTTAAAAATGTTTTCTTTTTAGTGGTTTTTGAGTTAAAAAATGGTTTCACATTCTGTTTCATTTCATCCTTTCAACCGTCATCTAACCTTTATGGGTCATACATGTCTTTGAAAATGTGAATTTGAGTTACATGATTTTATGGTTCCTTCCCTCTTCAGAATTCTTTAATTTCATGATGTATTTTTTTGTAGACTATACCCAAAACAGACTTAAAGATTTCCCAGGTTAAGGACCAAAGAATTACTGGGAGCAGCTGTGACCAGATATTTCTATTTTGAAGAATTAACATTTTTGTCAAATACCGGAATAATTTTCATATTTGTGAGAAATTATTAGGAAAGATCAAGAAACAGGATGTTTATCGAGTTTTGACTCACTGACAGTTATGATAATATCTTGACTGAAAGAAAAAACTAGAAGGGAAACTCAACAGAGTTCACTTGAAAGAATTTCTCTTTGGACTTGGCAGACTTAGGCTAATACCAAATGTACATTTTGGACTTCCTGTGTGGCTTGCAACATAACTACTCAGCGTTGCTTCTACAGTGGCTGTGGTCCAAATGTACATTTTTATTCTAGGTACGGTTTTAGGGGCTACGACCTATTTTAGTTTAAGCTAGCTTTACCTCAGATTGTTCTCTCTCCTCCCCTCCCCCCATCAGTGCACATGAATAAAAATGTATACTCACTCGCTGGATCACTCATCTTTCTTGAGCATTTTCTGAATCTTCTACTTTTGAATACTTCCATTTAATCTGCTTATTGAATTCTATTTCGTATTCAGTGTGCAACTTCAATACTAATTATTTATATCACCTTTCTTTAACTTTCCAGTTGAAATTGTTTATCCCTCATCTACCTTCTCACTCCTTTAGGTATTAGTTATAATTACACATACACACACACTTTGATGGCACTTCCCACAGACTGCCTTATTGTAAATGTGCACATATTTATCTTTTCTAGACTTAAACCTTGTGGACAGGTACCTGGTAATATTTATCTTTCTGTCGCACCTAGGGGCCATAATGGTTATTGGCCTAGGGTAATTGCTCACTAAGGAGAATAGCTTGGAACAAAGTTTTCTGAACCTCCCTTTTAAATGAAATCTCATGTAGGATTCAAATATGTATAAGAGATTGAGGGGATATTTTATTGATATAAGGTGTAGTTTTAAATTGGTGACATTTGAGTATTATAAAGTCATCCAAAAGATCAAGGAAGCTGATTTAATAAACTTCCAGTGAAATTTGTGTTTATGGAAAACAGTTCTAATTACATCAATCTAAGCATCCAATTTAATTTTCTTTTTCTTTTCATTCTGTATCTCTCTGTGTGTCTTTTTCTTTCTCGTTTACACACACTCTTTCTCTTTGCTTGGTATCAAGAAAATCTGGGCCCACACAGACAAGTAGTTGCAAATGATATTTTTTTCAATAGCTTGCTGTTCAATTTAACTGTTACAGTAGCTCAAAAAGAGTAGAAAATGATCATTCCAAATTAACATCACAGCAAGGAACAAGTGTGTGTAATTATTAATTGTTCAGTGATTAGTTTAAAGAGTCAATTAGTGGGTACCATGGCCATCTTAATTTGTCACCATTTGGCAGAAAATGCCGTATGAATGCCTCTTGTCATTTAATTGAGTAGATAACACATATGTTGTGCTAGTTTGCTTGTATGGTTTTATGTGAGTAGACATGTGCAGGCCTGAATTTTAACAAAATAAAACAAAACAGGACCTGCAATCGTCTTAATCAGTGTCACATTCCCGAGAAGTACAAATATATCCACAAAGAAACTTTATCATGACGGGTCGAGAAAAAAGCCAAGTTAACCAGGCAGCACAAATTAAGTCACTGGGGTCTGCTTTGTGTTAAAATTTGGTAGCGAACACAAGTGAGTGTGGGTGATGTTTTAGATCACAATTCCAAATAACAACTCTTCTGTTTAAACAGTTAAATTTGATTCACATCTTTGTATAATGCTGGTGGCCACGTTTGACTAATCACACACCTGGGATAAAAGATGTTGGCATGGGCAAGTTTCATTGTGTCTAACCCTTTCATCTTTCCAGATAGGAATTTCAGTCATGTGTGAAAGTCTCCAGAATAATATTTAGTGTCTGCACTAAATGTCTATTTTCTTGAACTAATGAACAAATAAATATGAGAAAGAATGATAACTTAATATTTATTGGGTGTTTACCATATGCCAGACACTGCTAAGTACTTACGACAAACCTGGGATTGTACTATTATTATTCCCATTTTATAGATAAGAAAACTGAGGCATAAAGAGATCAAGATCAATGTTCAGTGTTGGCCAGCTTATACACGGCAAAGCGTGGATTTGAATTCTGATCTCCCCAAATCCAAACGTTTAACCGTTGCACTATACCAGCAAGATGCATTTAGTAAACACAGTGCTTTTCCAAGTAGTTTATTTTTGTTTAATTGTAGCAGATTTTTATGCATCCATGCAAGACTGATCTTTCTGTTTTATTTATCATTTTCATGGAACTACAGTGATTCTTAATTAACCTTCAGCCGTACATTTGCTAAAAGCATTTAAAGAAGCAGATCATGTCTAGGCACTTGGCTTTATGAAGTGGGTTTGATGTTCCCCATGAGTCTTTCCACATTCTTTTCAGTGCTGGTGGAAATGCTGATGTGTGTGGGGTGTCCTTCCTGACACAGTTTTATCGTGGGCAGAAGAGACAAAAATAACATTGAAAACCAAAGTCCTTGGTTGTTTTTTCTACCTTACATTTCAGTGATTGTTGATTTTGTAGCTCAGCAGGACTAGTTTTGAAAACCATACAGGAAAAAAAAAAATCACAAAAGGAGAGTCAAAGTGAAGGCCTTGAGAATTGCTGGGTCTTTATGCCATGTTTAAGAGCTTTTTGTTTTGTGATAATACAAAGTATAGCTTAGGAAGAAGGAAATAATATTTGTTTCATATGATCATTATTTACTTCTGGTTGCAGTAGTTTTTTAGCTGGTGGATGTGCTGAGAAACTTGATAAGGAAGGCCTCATAGTCTCTGTGGGAGAAGGATGTCAGTGCATAGTTATGATATGATACTTTATGATAGTGCTATTTATCAGGATCTCAATAATGCGAGTGAGTGGTTGGAGGTGGGGCACAGATAGGAAGAACCTTACAGTGGTGGTGAGACTTGAGCAAGGTCTTGAAGGATGAATAAGAGTTCACCAGGTTGAGAAGTGGGGATTAGAAGTATACAGACTCTTACTGACTTTTCCATTTTGAGCTATTACTGGATTCCCCTGCATTTTTCATCAACTTATTCTTTCTCTTCACCTTATGTCAAGAGCGGAAAGCCACTGAAAATGACTCAGCGAAATACTCTTATTTCTCATATTATTTTTGGTAAGGGGTCTTAAAAGAGAAGTAAATTCAATTCATTTGATTTAGAGTCTTTATTCTTAATCTCATTCTAATGGATAACACTATTAGCAAATACTTAATAAAAGAATGTGCAATGAGAATTGAGTTCCTGTGTAAGTAGAGCTCAGGAACAGTCATTTTCCTTTGGGCTTGATATCTGGACCCAGTTGAATTCTTGGTCTCTAAATGGTTGGTTTTATTTGCTTTTCACAAGATTAGTATAATTTTTCGTAGATACATATAGGTAGGTCTTTCCTGCAAGAATTTGCGATCTTCCCTATCATGTTGTATCTACAGATGGATTTTTCAGAAGAGCTCTGTTTAAAATGTTCTGCTTTGCTGATTCCTTAAGAATACCACAGCTTGGAGTTCCCTTGTGGCTCAACAGGTTAAGGATCCAGCAGTGGCTAAGGTCACTGCTGTGGCATGGGTTCTATCCCTGGCCCCGGAACTTTTGCATGTCATGGGCACAACCAAAAAAAAAGAAAAAAAGAAAAAAAAGAACACCACAGCTTGCTCTGTTTTGGGTTTGGGATATTAACTTAATATACTAGGCAGCTAGCATTGTTGTAGCTCCAGCCCAGAGTCATTTAATAGTAATAGAAGGGGAATCATTTATTCAATAAATATTTGTTGAGTACCCCCTGTATAGGGGTTGTGAGTGGTGAGTTCCCAAGATAACTAGGGTGTGGACCCTGCCTTTGGGAGGGTGTGTTCATTGTCGTAACCAGATAGCAAGGTAGCAAGTGAAGGAGGCCATAGAAAGAGGCAGTCTAACGAATGGTTAAGCATACCAATTCTGGAGCCAGGGTGTATGGGTTCATATTCCAGCTCATCTGCTTACTAATTCGCTAGCTCTGTGCCTCAGTTTCCTCATCTGTAAAATGTGAATAACAACAGTGCCTCCCTCACAGGGCTCCTGTGGGGATTAGGTGAGCTCATATGTAAAACACTTAGCTCTGCAGCCACCAGAAAAGTTGGCCCTTCATTCCCCCATCGCCAGCTGCAGGCCAAGGGCAATGAGCTTTGTCTGCATTACTGATGGATTCTAAGCAGGCCAGGCGCATAGTAGGCACACTTCCTGAGTAAATATGTTGAATAATAAAGGAGGATTTGAAAAAAAAAATAAAGGAGGATTTGAGGAAGAGCTTTGTGAGTCTAGCTGAATAAATAGAGTGTGGAGTTATGGGTCTAACAGGGAGTCATAAGCTTTCTAGTTTACTCAGTTTCTAGATTTCTGTTCTACTCTTTCTAAAGAGGGATCTTTATCACTAAAGAATGTCATTTATAGGAGGTCTTCCTGCAAAAATGAAACTATGCATAAGATGGTTTTTCCTGTGTATTCTGCTGGAGTGGGAGGGTGGCTCTGAGGGTGACCTTTCACCCCTTGAAGGCATCTCATGGAGGGCTGGCCTTCTGGGGGTTGTTGTGTCCACTCCTCTGGTCTGCTTCTCCCTTGCTTCTCTCTACATTGAACAAACATCTCGAAGGCAAATGTCAAGACTAGGAATAAGAAGAGCTTAATTTGTCACATCGTGTACAGCTGTGTGTGGAACTGCAATTTGCATTTTAATGTCCTGCTTATTCCAGAAAAGTGGCATTTTACAGAGTTCCTGTATTATTCATGAATTTCAAGTCTTTGTGGCTTAAAAATAAAAGTTCAGGTAATAACCAAGAACAAGGGAAGTTGGCCTCTGTCAGGGTGTCTCACTCTTTCCTCATCTCATCACTTTTGCATCTTTTTAAGAATTTCTGTGAGTTCCCTTCTTGGCTTAGTGGTTAATGAACCCGACTAGGAACCATGAGGATGAGGGTTCAATCTCTGGTCTTGCTTAGTGGGTTAAGGATCCGGCGTTGCCCATGAGTTGTGGTGTAGGTCGCAGACATGGCTTGGATCCCATATTGCTGTGGCTGTGGTATAGGCCAGCAGCTGTAGCTCCGATTCGACCCCTAGCCTGGGAACTTTCACATGCTGCGAGTGCAGCCCTAAAAAAAAAAAAAAAAAAAAAAAAAAAAGAAAGAAAGAAAAGGAAAAGAAAAGAATTTCTTAGCTCATTCCTATGTCCACTACCCCAATATTGGGAGCAAACACACAGGGGACTGTTAACCCAGGCACCACAGCTGGCCTCCTCATTAGCTTCAAAGTTCCCAAGAGAACATGTATAGGAAGGAAAACATCCCTGACCTGTGCAGAGGAGTAGGAACAGGTGTGTAGCAGCAGACAAATATCACCTGCATTTTCTATGGCCAAAGGGGACGAACCATCCTTAGCTGGGGCCTGTCCCTGGCCACTTGACATTCACAGAGCCAAGCCTCCCTGGTGGTTATCCTGCTTATTGGATGTATAGTCAAATGCTGAGCAAAGATCAGGTGGTCACACAGCTGCTCTTCTAAATTACAGGTTTGTAATGAAAACACAGGCTGCTTCAGGTCTGAGATAAACCTGGGCAGAATGACCTGGAAAAAGCAGTATTTTAACTGAAAGCCAGGTGGTGTGAAAACTCCTTACCGAGATCATGTGAATCCGGGTAAGGAAGCACAGAGGCAGATATGTTCTGAAGTTGAGTTGCTGAGCAGGCTGCAGAGTGTTTCCTAGCTGTCTTGAGTAGCAGTGCCAAGGGCTGGGGGACTTTGTGGATCTCTGTGTGCTGGTCTCAGTCCTTGTCATCAGGCATTATTGTACATTTTGAGAAGCAGTAAGAAATGTTGGGGGGAAAAACTAACAGTTTTAAGACTAAGTAGAGAGTAAGAATCAACTGTAAAAAAGTAACAATAAATTTTGAAGAGGGTGTGGGAAAAAGGGAACCCTCCTACACTGTTGATGGGAATGTAAATTGGTGTAGCCACTATGGAGAATGGCATGGGAGTTCCTTAAAAAATGAAAAATAGAGCTACCATATGATCCAGCAATCCCATTCCTGGGTATATACCTGAAGAAAACAAGAGACTAATTGAAAAGATACATGTACCCCAATGTTTACAGCAGTACTATTTGTAATAGCCAAGACGTGGAAGCAATCTGAGTGTCCAGATGAATGGATTAAAAAGCTGTGGTATACACACACACACACACACACACACACACACATACACACACCACCCATGAAATATTAGCTATAAAAAAGAATGAAATACCATTTTCAGCAACATAGGTGGACCTAGAAATTGTCATCTAAGTGAAGATACATGTCATATTATATCACTTATATATGGAGTCTAAAATATTATACAAATGAACTTATATACAAAACAGAAACAGATTGATAGACATAGAAAATAAACTTACGGTTAGCAAAGGGGAAGGGGGTAGAGGGATAAATTAGGAGTTTGGATTAGCAGATACAGTCTACTATATGTAAAATAGATAAATAGAACTACATCCAATATCCTGTAATAAGCCATAATGGAGAAGAATAGATATATTTTACTTCATTGCACACCAGAAACTAACACAACATTGTATGTAGATCAATTATAGTTCAGTAAGAGAATAAATTAAAGCCTCTCCCCAAAACCAAAATTAATGAAAGGAAAGACCACCTGACCATATGCTAGTAAAATATTAGTGATTACCTAATATAACATATATTATTTTTAAATGTTCTTGAATTATATTAATAAAATACAGTGTATGTTCACTGAAAAAAAAAGAATTGACTGTAGTGTTATTTAAAAAACATAACAAAAATGGAGGCTGGAGTTAGATTGCTGGAAGTTCAGTGCTGGTTCTTGGCAGAAGTGGCTGTTAACCACAGGCAAAGCATTAGGATTGATGAGGGGAAATAAAGAGGTGCTATTCAGTTATTCAGATAATATTTATTTAATGGCTGTGTACCAGGAACTGAGTCATGTAGTCATGTACTATATGGAGAAGTGTGTATGTGTGTGGGGGCGGGGGGTGGGGACTGAAAGGAACAGACAGATGGAGGAGATCACATAGGTGAAAAGGAATTTGCATCTAGGATTTAAAAATCCCCTAGACTCCACTTGGCTTTCACCAAGAAGACAGCATTCAAAGTATATGTCTCTGCTACTTCTTCAATTTGATTACCTCAATTAGATAATTAGGTCTGTCTGAGTGATCAAACACCTTTGATATTTTTAACACCTCGAGTGATGTCTGTGGGACAAATCTTTTGCTACAGTTGTTTGTGTCTTTGATTCATTCATTCATCCATCCAATAAGTTTTTATTTAATGCCTGTCAGCTATTGTACTAGGGTTTGGATTTGGATCTGATCAAGGGAAAACATGGTCCCTGCCCTAATGCATCTTAAGTTACTGAGCCAAACGGATAAGTGTGTGGTCATAGCACAGGGTGGTTGATGCTGTGGTAAGGAGATACTCAAGTAACTCAGAGCAGGGTACTCAGTAACATTGGGCAGTCTTTCTGGAGGAAGTGGCATCCAAGCTGGTATCTAAAGAATGATTAGGACTTAAGCCAAGGAAGACTATCAGTGTTCCAGGCAGAGAAGCAGCCAGCGCAACGGCTGGACCACTCTGGAGTTTTCCCCAGTGTGGTCCAGAGCACTAATGGCTGATGCATGGACGTAGGCAGTAGTATAGAACTACTGTACCTGTGCTACTGAGGCTGAGTCACAAACCACCCATTGCAGGTTCTGAATCAAGGCAAGAGCTATCGTCTTTATCCTGACTGATCGTCTTGGAGAATGGGTGGCTCCATGGAGAACCAAGTAGAAGAGGTGGTCAGGTCAGCACATCTCAATCCGCATTCCTTAAATAAGCTTCTTGACTTCCTTATACTTTACTGATATCGGCCCAGTTGTGCTCACTACTCCATTTATGAGAATGGTGTTTTTTTTAATGGCCATACCTGTGGCATATGGAAGTTCCTGAGCCAGGGATTGAATCTGAGCCACAGTTGTGACCTACACCACAGCTGCATATCTTAAACCCACTGTGCTGGGCCAGGGATTGAACCCATGACTCTGCAGTGACCCAAGCCACTGCAGTTGGATTCTTAACCCACTGCACTACAGTGGGAACTCCCTTGGTATTTTTTAAAAAATAGATATTAATATAATTTGTTCTTATAGCTGCCATTTACTAAAGATACCTATGTGCCAGGAATGGTTCCAAGGATTTTACAAATATTCTTATTTAAATGCTGACATGATCCTATAAGGGAGGGGCTGTTATCCCCATTGTGCAGATGGGACTGGAGGCTCCAGGAGCTGAAATGACCTGCTTTTGGCCTCTCACCTAGTAAGGATTAGAGCAGGGGTTCAAACCCGGCTGTGTATCTTATAGGCTGGGCATGGAATCCCCAAGCTTGAGCTTCAGAAAAATAACAACATGGAGGTATTTAGTATGTTTTGCAGGGGCTATTACTGGATAGCCTTTGTGATTGATTTTAAGATAATGAAAGCATTATAGAATGTAGATGGTTATATCCCCTGAAATAGTGACATAATTAGTTTTATATGCAGTGTATTTTATGACAGATAATGTATAAAATGCTATACTATTCCATGTCATCTCTTTAATAGGACTTGTCTTAGTGAGAATGTAATTAATCCCCATCTTCCCGTGTGTAACTTTATTGTACCTGTCAAGAATTAAATTTTCTGGAAATCTTGCCTGAAGTCACAGAATAAAAATAATAATTATACAGTAACCTTTCTCATGTGGGCAGAAAAATGCATGGTGAAGAGTCATAACTTAATGGAAAATTAGAGGAGAAGATAAGAGACAACTCAGGCAGAGGTGTGATCGTGGGGGCTCCAAGGTATAGCAGGAACACCACAATTATTGAAGCAGATGACAAGGAGATGCAAACCATTCAAACGATGGGGTGAAGAAAATACTGAGTAAATTTTAACATCAGATTAAAATCTGAACTATTTCAGGTGGTATAATGGATGGACTAGTTATTCTTTAAAAGCTGTCTAATGCAAAACCCTGGAAATGCTGGATAAAATTTTAAAAATAACTGTCATTTAAATTTCATGCCTCGGAGTTCCCGTCATGGCGCAGTGGTTAACGAATCTGACTAGGAACCATGAGGTTGCGGGTTCGATCCCTGCCCTTGCTCAGTGGGTTAACGATCCGGCGTTGCCGTGAGCTGTAGTGTAGGTTGCAGACGTGGCTCGGATCCTGCGTTGCTGTGGCTGCGGCACAGGCCAGTGGCCACAGCTCCGATTAGACCCCTAGCCTGGGAACCTCCACATGCCACGGGTGCGGCCATAAAATGACAAAAGGCAAAAAATAAATAAATAAATAATAATAAAACAAATTTCATTCCTGATCTGGTAAGAAAGTGAGAGGAATCCTTATAGGCCTGAAATGGAGAGAAAGCAAGCAGTCAGGAAAACTAGCATGGAAGCTGGTGGCCTCTCCTTGGGGTAGCTGCTGATTTCTGGTGACCTAAAATCTTGAATGTAAAGACTGCATTCTGGAAGCAAGAAATAAGCCCAGCAGTTTCACAAAATGGGGAGTGAGATTGAAGCTGACATCCAAATTCAGGATCCTTAAAAGCGTGACCAGTGGGGGTGGAGACTTGCAAAGGAGTTATCAGGGAAATTTGCCTTTATTAACCGTGGCACTGTGCAGTGCAAAACTTCTTACAAATTGTAATCAGAAACAGGCACTCGTGGGGTTTAGGTTCAAGTTCATACTACTCCTGACATATAAGGAAAATAAACAAAAAGTTCCAAACTAGAATTTGGTGTAAAGGGATCCTGGATTGACAGTACTGGCCAACCTAGGAGAAATGGATGCAAATGCTCTCTGGAGAAACACATCTTCATTACAGGTCTCAGAGACCCCCACCCCCACAGTTAAAGTCCCAGAAAGCCCAGTGCTCCCAGTCACAGCATCATAAAGCTCCTCAGGAAACCAGGCCCAACTAACAAAAACTACACACAGCACAATTGGGTCTGAAGATTTTAGATGTAATTATCAAATACTAATCCTCAGATACCCATTATTACTGTGTTTAAAAAGTAAAAGATGGAATCAAAAGTATGAGCAGGAAAAAAAGTAATAAAAAATGACCAGGCAGATACCAAAACCAAAATACAAATACAAAGACACTACCAAAACAGAAAATTACAGGCTGATATCTTTGATGAATATAGATGCAAAAATTCTCAATAAAATGCTAGCAAAGTGAATCCAACAACACAAACAAAAGATTTTAAACCAAAACCAAGCTGAATTCATCCCAGGGTCACAAGGATGGTTCAACATATGCAAATCAGTCAATTAAATACACTACATCAACACAAGACAAAAATTACATGATCATTTCAGTAGATACAGAAGAAGCATTTTATAAAATTCAGTATCCATTCATGATAAAAACTCTTATCAAAGTGAATACACTAGGGTAAGCTATTTATGAGAAACCAATGGCCATATATAATAGTCAGCAGTGAAAAGCTGAAAGGCCTTCCTGCTAAAGTCTAGAACAACATAAGGATGCCCACTCTCACCACTTTTATTCAACATAGTATTGGGAGTCATAGCAACAACACTCAGACGAGAAAAAGAAAGACTAGGTATCCAGATTGGAAGGTAAGAGTTATCCTATGAAAATTACATGACACCCTACACAGAAAACATTAAAGATGCCACACAAAAACTACTAGAATTGATAAATGAATTCAACCAGGGTAGCAGGATACAAGATTAACATACAGAAATTGATTGTGTGACACTAACAATGAAATATAAGAAAAGGGATTTAAAAAAAGCAGTCCCTTTCAAAATCACCTAAAAAAATACTTAGGAATAAACCTGACCAAAGAGGTAAAAGACTTATATGCTAAAACCTATAAAACATGAATAAAAGAAATTGAGCATGGTTCAAAGAAATGGAAAGATATTGAATTGGAAGAATTAATATTGTTAAAATGGCCACACAACCCAAAGCAATCTACAGATTTAATGTGATCCCTATCGAATTACCTGTGACAACTTTCATAGAACCAGAACAAATAATCCTAAAATTTATATGGAATTGTAAAAGGCCCAGAATTGCCAAAGCAATCCTGAGGAAAATGAACAAAGCAGGAAGCAAAACTCTCTTAGACTTCAGACAATAATGCAAAGCTAAAGTAATCAAAACAGCGTGGTATTGGCACAAAAGTATATGGATCAATGTAACAGAATAGAAAGCCCAGAAATAAACTCACATACTGATGGTCAATTAATCTTTCAAAAAGGAGCCAAGAATATACCATGGAGAAAGGCATTCTCTTTAGCAAGTGGTATCAGGAAAGTTGGACAGCCACATGTAAATCAATTAAATTAAAACACTCCCTTACATCATATACAAAAATCAACTCAAAATGGCTTAAAGAATTAAATATAACACATGATACTATAGAACTCTTAGAACATAAGCAAAACATTCTCTGACATAAATCATACCAATGTTCTTAGGTCAGTCTCCCAAGGCAATAAGAAATAAACCAAAAACAAAAAATGGGACCTAATAAAACTCACAAGCTTTTTCCAGCAAAGAAAACCATAAACAAAATGAAAATACAGCCTACAGACTGACGGTAAATATTTGCAAATGATGACAAGGGCTTAATTTCCAAAATACACAGATAGCTCATACAACTTAATAATAAAAAACCCAATTGAAAAATGGGCAGAAGATATAAATAGACATTTCTCCAAAGAAGACATACAGATGGCCAACAAATACACGAAAATGTACTCGACATCACTATTAGAGAAATGCGAATCAAAACTACAACGAGGTACCACCTCCCACTGGTCAGAATTACCTTTTTTTTTTTTTTTTTGGTCTTTTGGGGCTGCACCTGGGGCATATGGAAATTCCCAGGCTAGGGGTAGAATTTGTGCTACAGCTGCTGGCCTATGCCACAGCTCAGATGTGGGATCTGAGCTGTGTCTGTGACCTACACCACAACTCATGGCAATGCCAGATCCTCAATCCTCTAAGCACTGGCAGGGATCGAACCTGCATCCTCATGGATACTAGTTGGGTTCACCAACTGCTGATCCACAACAGGAACTCCCAGAATGACCATCTTTAAAAAGTCCACAAATACGGACTTCCCATGTGGCTCACAACATGAAAAGTCCACAAATAACAAATGCTGGCGAGGGTGTGGAGAAAAAGAAACCTTCCTACACTCTTAATGGGAATGTAAATTGGTGCAGCCACTATGGAAAACTGTACGGGGGTTTTTCAAAAAACTAAAAATGGAGTTGTCATAATTCTTCAATCCCATACCTGGACATATATCCAGAGAAACCTCTATTTTGAAAAGATACATAAATCTCAGTGTTCACTGCAACATTGTTCACAATAGCCAAGACATGTAAACAACCTCACATAGACAGATTAATGGGTAAAGAAAGTGGTACATATATACTGTGGAGTACTACTCAGCCATAAAAAATAATGAAATAGTGACATTTGCAGCAATATGGTTGGACCTAGAAATTATGTGAAGTAAGTCAGAAGGAGAAAGACAAAGACCATATGATATTACCTATATGTGGAATCTAAAATATGACATAAATGAGCTTATTTATGAAAAAGAAACAGATTCACAGATATAGAGAACACACTTGTGGTTGCCAGGGGGGTGTGAGGGGTATGAAGGATGGACTGGAAGCTTTGTGTTAGCAGATGTAAACTATTATATATGCAGTGGATAAACAACAGGGTCCTACTACATAGCACAGGGAACTATATTCAGTAGCCTATGGTAAACCACAATGGAAAAGAATATGAAAAAGAATGTATACATATGGATAACTGAGTCATTTTCCTATACAGTATAAATTAAAACAGCATTGTAAATCAACTATATTTCAATAAAATAATTTAGAAAAATGACAGGGCAGATTTGTGGGAAGAGAAAAAAAACCGTCTCGGGTGGGTGTTAGAAAACTGTAGGAGTCTCAGATGAAAATTAGGAACCTCAATAACATGGAAAAGGCAAGGGTTTACCTTGTTTTAGAGGATCCTAGTTGAGTCTAGTTGCCCGTTTCAGGGCACTGGCATAGCTTTGTCAGAGTGCCTTTCCTCTGGAAGGATCCACACATCTTGTTCCTTGATATCTAGGAAAGGTAATGGTGCATAATTCTGGGAAGTTAATTAAGGAAGTCAGCAATTCCAAAACCTTTTGGAGAAGTCTAGCATCATCATCATCACCATCATCCTTTACCACCATCATCTCCAGTAACACTTATTAAGCATGTACCAAAGCTTCACACATTGTGCTGAGTGTAGTAATACTGTTATTACTTAACTGAACTTGAACTGAGCACAATAAATAATATGGATTATCTAATCTTATTAAATAAGATTTTACTTTACTTAACCATATTATATAAGTGCTGTCATTAACCCAATGTTATAAATGAGGTAATGAAGTCTTACGTTAAATGGCTCAAGCTTACAAATTAATTGAGTGTGACCCCAGTCAGCCTGTTTTCTGAGCTCACACTCCTGACTTTGCTGCCTCTGGAAGTTGCTCAGTGTCCTTGGAAAAGCAGAGCAGCCAGTGTCGTATCCTGAGGAGGTTGGGGCATTAGGTGCACTGTCTCTTGCCCATAACTAGGAATTGGAGATTCCATGGACCAGCAAGCACCCAGGAGCCTCTCCAGGATGTGGGATGAAACACTCCTTGCAGCATTTGTAGAATGTTCTGTGAACGACAGGAATCAGCCTTCCAAAGGGGAGCTCAAGCAGAACCAGAGATCAATGCTTGGTCCTAGAGTGGCTGATCCAACTCAGGAAGAGGAGTGAGTGAGCCAAGGCCAGGAGCCAAAGGAGAGCACGCCCAGAGCAAGGAGCCGGGCTCAGGGAGCAATTTTTGAGTAAGCTTGACTATTGCCTGCATTCACTGTGGCTCCAGGCAGGGTTGTTCCAGGAACTTTACAGTGGTCAAAGAACAGCAGAGAGGACTTTTTCCCAGTGAAATGCTGATTTTGATGAAGAAAATTCAACACATGAATATTGATTTTAAGTTGCTGGGGAGGGACTTTGATTCTCTGTATAAGAGAAAATAAGAGGCTCTATTATGTAAAAAGACAGGATGTTTGAAATAAGGACATTTGAAATCAGATTCTTTTTTTTTTTCCTGGTAGAATCACAAACAGTTTCTAGGGAAAGTAAAATACTTTCTCAGATTTTTATTTTCAGCTAAAGGGTGAATAGTTGCACTGTATTGACCAAATATTACCCTTCTGATGTCTTCTGGATTTTCTCTGGAATATGAGCTCAGTTTCTCACTGTTTTCATAGGAGAATGTCTTATGAAAGAAATATTTAAAAGAAAAAAATCCAAAAAGTTGTGGCTTATTTGTTAGGAGTTTAGCTTCAATTCCTTATTCTTACTATTCAGCTTTTAAAAGAAAGAGATGTGTTTGTATGTATTGATAGAGATATGTCTGATATAAATGGTGACGAGGAACAAGAAGGTTGTAGAGTATGTAGAGTATTATCTCATTTTTATGAAAAGATCACATATCAACATGTATAAGTACAATATGTGTAAAGAATTTCTTGAAGAATACACTTAACAGTGATTATGTCTGAGAGTGGTACTAGAAATCTAAGGTAGAAATGCGGAAAGAAACTTTCACTTTTAAATTCATACCGTTTGATATTATTCAACATTTTTTCTATGAGCCTTATATTACCTTATAATATAAAAAATGAAAAAGGTTTATCAAAACTACAGTGAGGTATCACCTCACGCTAGTCAGAATGGCCATCATCAAAAAGCCTACAAATATAAATGCTGGAGAGGGTATGGAGAAAGGGGAACCCTCCAACACTGTTGGTGGGAATGTAAATTGGTGTAGATACTATGGAAAACAGTATGGAGATTCATGAAAAAAACTAAAAATATATCTACCATATGTTCCATCAATCCCATTCCTGGGCATAAATCTGGAGAAAACCATAATTCAAAAATATACATGCACCCAGTGTTCATTGCAACACTAGTTACAATAGCCAAAACATGGAAGCCACCTAAATGTTGATCAACAGATGAATGAATAAAGAAGGTGTGGTATATTTATATGATGGAATATTAGCCATAAAAAAGAATGAAATAATGCCATTTGCAGCAACATAGATGGACCTAGAGATTATCATGATGTGAAGTAAGCCAGAGAAAGACAAATATCATATGATATTGCTTATATTGTATCACCTAGAAAAAAGACACAAATTAACTTATCTACAAAACAGAGATAGACCCACAGACATAGAAAACAAATTTGTGGTTACCAAAGGGGAAAGTGAGGGGGGTTTGGGATAAATTAGGAGTTTGGGATTAACATATAAACACTGCCGTATATAAAATAATAACCAGTAAGGACCTATTGTATAGCACAGGGAACTACACTCAATATTTTGTAATAATCTATAAGGGAAAATGTAAATTCTTTTTCAGAATATATATATGTGTGTGTGTGTGTGTGTGTGTGTGTGTGTGAGAATCACTGTGCTGTATACCAGAAATTAATACATTATAAGTCAACTATGCTTCAATAAAAATAGAAAAAGTTTCCAAAATTTTAAATTTCAAGCCACATGTATGATAAATGTAAGTATTTATTCCTTGCAAAGGGGTTTTGATTGTCTATTTTCTTCAAGCCATTAGTACTCTTAGGAGAGAAGAAACTAAGACATGGAATGCTATAGTATTCTAGGCACTGGGCTATGTCTATCTCTTACTGGGATGAACGACACCACCATCTAAAAACCAAAAAACAGATAACTGCCTATATTCCCGTTAGATTTTACTTCTTAGCAGATTTATAAAAGTAAAGAGCTTGATTTGTCATTCTTGATCATGACTGACCTTCATACTGAATGTGAGGCTGTTCCGTTTCACTGTGGGATTGTGCCTCCCACTATTCCTTGGCACTCCTGCGTTGCTATGTGTTTTACTCATATAATCACTTATGAATTATGAATGCCTTACCACATGCCACTTCTGTGCTATGTACTGAACTCTATACTTTTTTTTTAATTCAAGGAATTTTATTTATAGTTGTATAACCATCATCATAACATGACTTCAGAACAGTTCCATCCCAAACCTCCAGTCAATCCCTCCCCACAAACCTGCCCCCTTTGGTAACCATAAGTTTTTCAGAGGCTGTGTGTCTGTTTCTGTTGTGCAAATAAGTTCACAGTATCCTTTTTTTTTTATATATTGCACATGTAAGTGATAGCTTATGATGTTTGTTTCTCACTGTATAACTTCACTTGGCATGATAATTTCTAGGTCCATCCATGTTACTGCAAATTCCATTATTTCATTCTTTTTATGACTGAATAATATTCCATTGTAAAAACATACCATTTCTTCTTTATCCACTTCTCTGTCGATGTACATTTAGGTTGCTTCCATATCTTGGCCATTGTGTACAGTGCTACCATGAACAATGGGGTACATGTATCTTTTTGAGCCATGGTTTTCTTCGAATAGAAGCCCAGGAGTGGGATTGCTGGATCATATGGTAATTCTATTTTTAATTTTTTGAGGAACCTCCATACTGTTTTCCATAGTGGTTGCACCAGTTTACATTCCCACCAACAGTGTAAGAGGGTTCCCTTTTCTCCACATCCTCTCCAGAATTTATTGTTTGTAGACTTTTTGATGATGGCCATTCTGGCTGGTGTACGGTGGTACTTCATAGTAGTTTTGATTTGCATTTCTCTAATTAAACAAGTGATATTGAACATCTTTTCATGTGTTTTTTGGCCATCTGTATATCTTTTTTGGAGAATGGTCTATTCAGATCTTTTGCCCATTTTTCTGATAGGGCTGTCTGATTGCCTTGGGTAGTATATTCATTTTGACAACACTGATTTTTCCAGTCCAAGAGCATGGCATACCTTTCCATTTGTTTGTATCATCTTTGATTTCTTTTATCAGTGTCTTTTAGTTTACAGAGTACCTTTTTTTTTTTTGCTTTTTAGGACCACACCCATGGCATATGGAGGTTCCCAGACTAGGGATCAAATCAGAGTTACAGCTCCCAGCCTACACCACAGCCACAGCAAGACAGGATCCAAGCTGCATCTGCAACCTACACCATGGCTCATGGCAACTCTGGATCTTTAACTCGCTGAGCAAGGCCAGGGATGGAACCCACAACCTCATGGTTCCTAGTTGGATTCGTTTCTTCTGTGCCATGATGGGAACTCTTCTGTTTTTTTTTTTTTTTTTTTGATCTGATGGTAAATGGGATTGTTTCCCTAATTTCTCTTTCTGATCTTTCATTGTTAATATATAGATATGCAGTTGATTTCTGTGTATTAGTTCTGTATCCTGCAACTTTACCAAATTTATTGATGAGCTCTAACAGTTTTCTGGTAGCATCTTTGGGATTTTCTGTATATAGTATCGTGTTATCTGCAAACAGTGATAATTTTACTTTTTCCTTTGCAACTTGGTTTCCTTTTAATTGTTTTTCTTCTCTGATTACCGCGGCTAGAACTTCCAAAACTATGTTGAATAGAAGTGGCGAGAGCAGACATCTTTGTCTTGTTCCTGATCTTAGTGGGAATTCTTTCAGCTTTTCACCATTGACAATCTTGTTAGCTGTGGGTTTATCATATATGGCCTTTATTATGTTGAGGCAGAGTCACTCTATGCCCACTATTTGGAGGGTTTTATCATAGATGTGTGTTAGATTTTGTCCAAACCTTTTTTTTTTTTTTGCCTCTATTGAGAGGATCATATGGTTTTTATTCTTCAGTTTGTAATATGTGTATCACACTGATTTACTTGCAGATATTAAAAAATACTTGCATCCCTGGTATAAATCACACTTGATTATGGTGTATGATCCTTTTAATATATTACTAGATTCAGTTTGCTCATATTTTGTTAAGGATTTTTACATCTATGTTCATCAGTGATATTGGCCTATAATTTTCTTTTTTTGTGATATATTTGTCTGTTTTCGGTATCAGGGTAATGGTGGCCTCATAAAAATAAGTTTGGGAGTGTTCCTTCCTCTGCAGGTTTTTGAAAGAGTTTCAGAAGGATAGGTGTTAACAGTTCTGTAAATTTTCAATATAATTCACCTGCAAAGCCATCTGGTCCTAGCCTTTTGTTTGTTGGAAGCTTTTAAATCACAGTTTCAGTTTCAGTACTTGTGATTGGTCCGTTCATCTTTTCTATTTCTTCCTGGTTTAGTCTTAGAAGATTGTACCTTTCTAAGAATTTGTCCATTTCTTTTAGGTTGTCCATTTAATTGATATGTAGTTGCTTGTCTTTTATGTTCTTTTCTATTTCTGCGATGTCCATTGTAACTTTTCCTTCATTTCTGAGTTTATTGATTTTAGTCCTCTTTTTTTCTTGATGAGTCTGGCTAAGTGTTTATCAATTTTGTTGATCTTTTCAAAGAACCAGTTTTTAGTTTCATTGATCTTTTCTGTGGTTTTTTTTGTTTCCATTTCATTGATTTCTGCTCTGATCTTTATGATTTCTTTCCTTCTACTCACTTTAGTTCTTGTCTTTTCTTCTCTCTCTAGCTGCTTGAGATGTAAAGTTAGGTTATTTATTTGAGCTTTTTCTTTTTCCTGAGGTAGGCTTCTATTGCTATAAATTTCCCTCTTAGAACTGCTTTTGATGCATCCCATAGGTTTTGGATTGCTGTGCTTGTTGTCATTTGCTTCTAGGTATTTTTAAATTTCCTCTTTGATTTCTTCAATTATCCTTTGTTTAGTAGCATGTTGTTTAGTCTCCACGTGTTTCTGTTTTTACAGGTTTTTTTCTTTTGGATTTCTAGTCTTACAGCTTTGTGGTCAGAAAATATGCTTGATATGATTTCAGTTTTCTTAAATTTACCATGGCTTGATTTGTGCCCCAGAATGGGGATCTATGCTATAGAATTTTCTGTGTGTGCTTGAGAAGAATGTGTGTTCTGCTACTTTGGGGTGGAATATTCTATAAGTATCTATTAATTCCATCTGTTTTAATGCATCTTTTAAGGTTTCCTTGTTGATTTTCTGTCTGGATGATCTGTTCATAGCTGTAAGTGGGTTGTTAAAGTCTCTCATTATTATTGTGTTATTGCTGATTTCTCCTTTTAAGGCTGTTAGCAGTTGCCTTATATATTGAGGTGTCCTATGTTGGGTGAATATATATTTACAATTGTTGTATATTCTTCTTGGATTGAGCCTTTGATCATTATGTAAAGTTCTTATCTGTGTCTTATGGTCTATTATAAGGTCTATTTTGTCTCATGAATATTGCTACTTCAGCTTTCTGTTGATTTCTGTTTGCATGGAATATTTTCTTCCATCCTTGCACTTTCAGTTTATAGGTGTCCCTAGAACTGATGTGGGTCTCTTGAAGAGAGCACATATATGAGTCTTGTATTTGTATCCATTCAGGCAGTCTATGTCTTTGGTTGGGGCATTTAGCCCACTTACATTTATGGCAATCATAGATATGTATGCTGTTATTGCCATTTAGTTAATTGTTTTGGATTTATTTTTGTTGGTCTTTTTTCTTCTGTTCTTTTCTTGTTCTCTTCTCTTGTGGTTTTATGACTATCTTTACTGTTGCATTTGGATTGCCTTTTCTTATTTGCGTGTGTATCTCTTGTAGGTTTTTTGATCTAGGAGTCTATGTATATATATACAATATGTATATATATATATGTGTGTGTGTCTATGTGTATATATATGTATATATATTGTATATATATATACAATCTTTTATATATATATATACAAGATTGTTTTAAGTTGCTGGTATCATAATTGCAAATGCATCTCCAGTATCCTGCAATTGTACCTTCCTCTTCTCTGATTTCTGATTTTGGTAGCATATTTGTGTGTGGATGATTTCCTGTCTTTACTATATGTATGCCTTTACTGGTGAATCTTGTCATTTGTAATTTTTTTTGTTTCTAGTTGTAGCCTTTTTTTTCCCACCTAGAGAAGTTCCTTTAGTATTTGTTGTAAAACTGGTTTAGTGGTGCTGAATTATCTTAGCTTTTGCTTATCTGTAAAGCTTTTGATTTCTCCTTCAAATCTGAATGAGAGCCTTGCTGGGTTTAGTAATCTTGGTTGGAGGTTTTTTCCTTTCATCACTTAAAGTGTATCATGACACTTCCTTTTGGCCGCAAAGTTTCTGCTGAGAAATCAGCCTATAACTTTATTGGGGTTCCCTTGTATGTTATTAGTTTCTTTTCCCTAGATGCTTTCAGTATTTTTTCTTTGTCTTTAATTTTGGTCAGTTTGATTAGTATGTGTCTTGGGGTGCTCCTCCTTGGGTTTATTTTACATGGTATTCATTGTGCTTCCTAGATTTGAGTGAGTGATTCCTTTCCCATGTTAGGGAAGTTTTCTGCTATTATCTCTTCAGATATTTCCTCTGGCCCTTTCTTTCTTCTTCTGCCACCCCTATAATGAGGATGTTTCTGTGTTTAAAGTTGTCCCAGAGTTCTCTTAGATTGTCTTCATTTACTTTCAATCTTTTCTCTTTTCTGTTCTGCATCAGTGATTTCCACCAGTCTGTCTTCCACCTTGCTTATTCATTCTTTTGCCTCCTGTATTCTGCCATTGGTTCCTCCTAGTGAATTTTTTATCTTATTATATTTTCATCTCTGCTTGCTTAAAATTTAAGTCTTCTATTTCTTTGTTCAATGTTTCTTTTAATTTATCAATCTTTGTTTCCAGTTTATTTCTAAGATCTTGAATCATCTTTACTGTCATTAGTCTAAAGTGTTTTTCATGGACGTTGCTAATCTCCAGATCACTTAGCTAGTTTTCTGGGGCCTTTTCTGATTCCTTTATCTGGGTCATAATTATCTGCCTTTTCAATTTATATAGATTTTATCTGTGGTCTCCTTATTGTAGGCAATAGGTTGTAGCCTCTGTCCCCTTGTGGATGTCTGTCCCCTTGTGGATGAAGTTGGTACAGAGTTTGCTGAAGACTTCCTAATGGTAGGGACTGGTGTCTGCCCACGGGTAGGTGGGCCTGATTCTTATCCCTCTGGGGTGGGGCTATGTCTCTGAGTGTGGTTAGAGGCAGTTCTGTGCCTAGGAGGTCTTTAGGCAGTATGTTTGCCGATGGGTGGGGCCTTGTTCACACCTGTTTTTTTGTTTGGCCTGGGGCTTCTCAGGCTTGATGGGTGGGGCCAGATTTTTCCAAAATGGCCACCTCCAGGGGAGTTCACACTGATGAATATTCCTGAGACCTTTGCCTCCAAAGTCCTTCCCCCACAATGAGCCACAGTACCCCTGTTTTCCCAGGAGATCCTCCAATATCAGCAAGTAGGTCAGACCCAGATTCTTACGGATTCTCTGCTTTGCCCTGGGACCCAGTGCACATGAAACCCTGTGTGCACCCTTCAAGAGTGAAGTCTCTGTTTCCTCTATTCCTGTGGAGCTCCTGTGCACAGGCCCTGCTAGCCTTCAATACCAAATGTTCCATGTACTCCTCGTCCTAATGCCAGACCCTTCTAATGCATGGGAACCTGATGTGGGGCTTGGAACTCTCACTCTTGTGGGTAAGCCTTTCCACTCTGTAGGTTGTCCACCTGGCAGGTATGGGATTGCTTATATCAACTAGGCACCACTCCCACTGTCTTGATGTGGCTTTTTCTTTGTCTTTTGGTGTAGGATATATTTTTTGGTAGTTACCGGTCTATTTTGTTGATGGCTGTCCGGCAGTTGGTTGTAATTTTGTCTTTTTCATGAGAGAAGGTGAGCTATAGTCCTACTCTGCCATATTAATCCTGTCTATCCTGAACTCCATACTTGAATTTTTAAAAGACAGGTAATAACATCTTTTGAAGCATTCAATTTTGTAGGTAAGATAGAAAAATAATAACATGATGTGACAAGTATAATGATGTCAGGTATAATGATCTGTATCTGACATAGCCTGTGTGCAGGGCTGGAGGGTGAGGAATAAGTAATGGGCACAGAAGTGAACTAAGGTAAGGGTTAGGGGGCAGAGCATCCTAAGGAGAGAGGTCACTCTGAGGTACTAGAGGGGGGAAGAGAACATGGATTTTATGGCAGGGATTAGCGTTGCTCACTAATATTTCCATCTGTCCTCCTTTTGGACATGTGGCAGTTTGAATCTCTGTCCCACTGTGGCTAGTTAAGGCTGTTACACAGTGCTATGTAATATGCTATAGCCAGGGCAATGTGAATGGAAGTACAAGCATTCTTTCTGGGTGTGAGCATTCATCTGTGAGTATGGGGACTCTAAAACACCTTTCCCCTGCCTTGGGGATGGTGGAGGCATGTCTTGACACAGAGATGGACTGCTTAGCCATCACTAAGGAGGAGAGCTGGCCTACTGCATTACCTAGGCACATAAGCCACCTTCTTTGAACCAGTACTATATGTGAGAAACAAAAAGCAAATAGAAGAAGTAACCTGCACTGAGGTTGGAGCAAAAAGGTCAGATCATAGAGGGACTTGTCTGTGTCTTACCTTTTCCTAGCAGGGATATAACACTGACCATTTCCTGAAGTCACATCAGATTTTATTTCTTAGCTGACTTAGAAAGATAGAAAGTTTTGTTTTGTCATTCCTATTGATATTGGCACCTTTCGCTCTGTTGGAAACCACTTCTATTCCAGCGTTCTCTGATCCAAAGGAGAAGAAGGAGGAAGAGAGCTTCTCTGTACTGGAATTCTTTTAACAAATCTTCAGGGGCACACACATTTCCCCAGGACCCTGCATGGGGGCTGTGCAAGAAAGCAGTACCACGAAGTAAAACTCTCCCTCCCATTGGCACCTCACCAGGGTTCGCAGCCAGGATCAGAGAGTAGTGGAGCCTGATGGTCTCTCTGATAGGCCGGATGATACCTGCTGGGGGGCACCCAGAAACAAGGCAGAGGTCAGGATGCCCGGGGCTGGAGGGAGAGGGGTTTTGAAGTCTGTTGGGATGTTGCTGTCAAAGATGAAAAATTAAGTTCAGAACTGAGTTGACTGAGGTGGGTGAGGCAAGTAGAAAAAGAGCATGTGGACCATGGCTACCCGGATATGCACCCACATTTAGATGGTATAAAACAGGAAAGTGCAGTGTGAGAGGCAGTGGGTGTGGGCCAGTAGGAGGTGGCCTGGATTAATTACAGAGGTAGAAGGTGAATATCTAGTGTGTATTTCTGTGGGGCACCCAGTTCATTTAAAGGAGCCAAGTTTGAGCAGCCAGAGCTGTGAGACTTTCTTTCACTTGTCTCTGTCTTAAGAGAGTCTAGAGCCTTAGCGTGTTCTTGGGCTACCCTGCTGGCTGAAATGGCTGGCAGAGAGAGACTCGTGGCTTCATCCTCATCCTCTGGGATCCATGGTTCAACTAGTTAGAATCATCTTTAGGGAACAGGAGGAGGAAAGTATAGTAGGAATGGTACACTTGCAAGTGTCTGTCCATGGAAGATTTTCCAACATTAAGTGAGGAGGAATTAATGAAGAGGCATGATTGGAGTGGTGAATAGGAGGCAGCATTGTTACTTGTCGACTCAAAACTGTGTCCTCTCTAATTGGTCCTATCTGTTTCTAACTCCCATCCAGCTGCCTTGAGATGTAAGGATTTTAGGAGCCCATTCCATGTGTCCTACGATGAGAATTCCTTGTGTGTGACTGCTGGTTTCCTTTTCCAAATCTACTCATTCATTTTGCTTTATTAACAGGACTCTGGTTTGGTTTAGGATGGCAATGCTTCCAGCAGAAATACCCACCTCATAGCCTGTCTTTTTTTTTTTTTTTGTCTTTTTGCCTTTATGTAGAGCCACACCCGCGGCATATGGAGGTTCCCAGGTTAGGGGTCTAATCGGAGCTGTAGCCGCCGGCCTTCGCCACAGCCACAGCAACGCGGGATCTGAGCCGTGTCTGCAACCTACATCACAGCTCACGGCAACGCCGGATCCTTAACCCACTGAGCAAGGCCAGGGATCGAACCCGTAACCTCATGGTTCTTAGTCGGATTCGTTAACCACTGAGCCACGAAGGGAACTCCTCATAGCCTGTCTTGATGCTAGAGTGGACACAGTCCTGACCAAGGAGACTGAGATGGAAGTTCTTGAGGGAAGCTGCTGAAAAAGTCCTTAAAAATAGGAAGACTTGGCTGGCTTTATCTTTTGCCTTTTGGCCTTTTTCCTGTCTTCGTGCCCAGAACATGGCAGGCACGCCTCTCTTTGTAGGAGCCATCTGAAGGCCACAAAATAAGTCTGTTAAAAATAGGGATTTTGTTGTACAGCAGGTTAAGTATCTGGGTCTTGGGTCACTGGGTCACTGCTGTGGCATGGGTTTGATCCCTGGCCTGGGAACTTCCACATGCCGCAGGCATAGTCAGAAAAAAAGTGTGTATGTGGGGGGGATGCTGGAATTTAGAAGGACAGGTCCCTAATAGCTTTGTAGAGTCACCATGCCTGATGGGGACTCCTGACCTCCATAGAAAAGCAAGCCCCACTTCGGACAGGTTATGTTCAGCCAAAAGCATTCCTAACTGGTACACCCTCACTTGCTCTATAAAACAATTATTCTCGTTTGCCATGCTATAGGGAATTCTGGTCAGACCTCAACTAAACTAAGATTTTAATAATTGGATTTTCTTTTCTTTGTATCTCTATACAAGAATGTCTATTATTCAGAATAATAACACTGAGGCTGTATAATTTCTAGAATCATCAAACAAAATTCTGTTATAGTGAGTAGACTATAGTTATATAAGTGGAAATCTGCCCAATGTGTTTCAGAAAGATTTTTCATGGTAAAGAACAAACATTAATTTTAGGATTCGCTTAGCAAAACCATCTTATTCTCTTAAGTATTCTGGTTAATCAGCATTTTTATACTTGATCATTTTACTTTACTCTGCTTAAATGTTGATTTTAAAGTTAAAAAAAGATGTTATGCTCTTTCAATCTAGAAGGAGTGTGAGATGTGAAGTTTGAAATTACTTACTTGACTAAATGAAATTTATGTCATACACTTAAATGAAAGAAAAAATAATTAAGCCTCACATCTTTTCTCAGGTTAATATAATTTATCCAGTTAATCAAAGGATATAAAGATTGCCAATGTTCTGCTTTTTCTGGTAACTATCCTGAACTAGAGCTGTCCAGCATATGTGTGTATGAGTTTGTTTCTGAATTGAAGTATTTGAAAATAAAAGGTTAATCTAAAAAGACAATAGAGCAAGACAATGTCCACCCAAGAGACCTGAGTGATACTGGATAAAGTTAGAACTTTTAAAATTAACATATTTATGAAATGAAGCCTTCAATTATTAAAGATATGAAATAGTGTAAAGGAAATTGTATAAGGAATACAGAACAAGTGGAAACTATTGTCCCAAACTTCCGGGTCCAGTGGTAGCCCAGTAGTGACCTGTGGTTAGTGAAAATTGTGATGTGCTATATGTGTAAATTATACATTACATTTCAAAGGTTTTATGCAAAGAAAAGACTATAAAATATTTCATTAAGTCTTTTATATTGGTTACATGTGGAAATTATAATATTAGGAAATATGGGCTAAATAAAATATTAAATCAAGCTCAACTATTTCTTTTTACTTTTTTAAATATAAACTTTAAATCTGTGGCTCTCATATATTTCTGTTACCCAATGTGAGTCTACGTGCCTGAGGCCAAACAATTCTAAAACATCTGAGTTTGGAGCAGGGAAAGGTTTATTACAGGGCCATTCAAAGAGACAGGTGGCTTATGCCTTAAACACCCTAAATCCTCAAAGGCTTTCAGCAAAGTGCTTTATAGGAAAGATGAGGGAGGCGCATGACTAGTTGTTGCAAACTGTGTGGTGTTGGATCCTTTATTATTATAGCTATCCACATAGGTCAAAACATAGTCAGGTCACAATGTTCTTGTAAACCTCCATCTCTGTTCTACAACTTTTTATCTAAAGGTATAATATACAAGAAAAGAGAAGGCATTAAGTACTGTCTCCATGCCTGCTTGTGTCTTTTAACACTTAAAAAATCCCATAAACAAAGTGATATCATTACCCCTCATCCTCCTTGTTCAAAGTTGGTCCCAAGCATCAGCTTTCTCCCTCCAAGGTCTAGGACCTGGTTAAGATGGGGAGGAGGAGTGCAGATTGGTTATCCTGCCCAGGAGTATTCATTCAGCACCTAGTCTCAGTCGTCCCACTAGTGCCCAGTTCCAGCTGAAAAGGCAGATCTCAGCTAGAAGTACCTTGTGGGCCAGGTACCCAGACCCTGCCCAGCTGTCACTGAGTGAGCAAGGTGCCTGTGACCCAGCCAGCCCTCAGGCTTCGAGGCTGTGCAAACAGTGGCTGGGGACTTGGGACTGCTACTGAGGGAAACTGCTGTTGCCATTAGATTGTAGAGGTGGGGTCTTTATCTGGCCTGTTGGAGGCCTCTGGAGTTCCGCAGGGCACAGCCCTCCACCTCTCCTCTGGCCTCCCCAGCCCAGAAGGTCACCTGCTATCAAGGCCTTTGCATGTAGAATTCACTTTCTCTGGGTCCTCATATGATGTGCTCTAACCTCTCACAGGACACTGCCCAGATAGACTTGCCTTACCTCACCATCTCACCAGCCCAAAGCAGGAGGGCCTGGAGGGTACCCAGGGTGAAGACCAAGATCTGCTTCTCGCCACACTCTGCTGAGAGGAGCACTGCTGGCCAAACGGGACCTTTAAGCATCCTACCCTAATGGTCATGTGCTAATACTGCACCAGCTGTGCATGCTAAGGGCCACATGCCTGCCCTGCCCTGCCTCAGTTACATTTCTCTTGGACAGTGCTGGTCTACAACAAGGAATTGAAACAGACTCTTAGGGCTATGAATAAATAACATTATTCTTCTAAATGAGGGGAAAATGCCATTAAAAAGCTGTCAAAAATTCTTGGAAAAAAAATCTGCTTCCTATAATTTTTTGTCCACAGAGTCTCTCCTCCACAGAACAGGCCTAGTGATCATCACAAAATATGTCAGAGCCTGTCTCCCTTGCTCAGCCCCTCAAGGACTTCTCATCTCTCCGAAATAGAACAAAAGACCCCATAAAGGCTGGCCAGGCCCCGTAAGCTCTGGCTCCTGACCAAATGTAT
The DNA here is from genome assembly GCA_004024745.2 of Catagonus wagneri. NCBI lineage: Eukaryota > Metazoa > Chordata > Mammalia > Artiodactyla > Tayassuidae > Catagonus > Catagonus wagneri. The sequence goes on from PVHT020003785.1 coordinate 2,731,696, forward strand.
CCCATCTCTGCTTCTCGCTGACATGATGCTAGCCACTCTGGCCTCTGGCTGGCTTTTGGATGTAGCCACATGCTGCTCTCAGGGCCTTTGCATGTAGAATTCACTTTCTCTGGATTCTCATATGATATGCTCTCACCTCTCTCAGGACTCTGCCCAGATAGGGCTCACCTCACCATCTCACCTTGCCCATTGCACCCTTCTTGCTCTTGATCCCCTTTAAACTCATCTATGTGGCACCTCATGTGGGCTGAAAAACCCATATCCAATTGTTTCCTTGCCTTTATTACCACAATATCTCGATTGCCTAGAATAGTAGTAAGAAGTAGTAAGTTATCAAAAACTTGTGTTATGAATATAACGCAGAAATGTGAAAAAATGATTATCCTTTTCATGTAATCTATGCTGATTCAGGAACATTTGGAGTCCTGAGTTCAGTTCTATAGTCATGTTATCAGATGTCTGACAAGTTGTACTAAAAACAAGGACAGTGTAGGGAGAGACAAGCTGGCAGAGTAGAACGACTCAAGCTCACCTCTTCTCATGAAAATACCAAAATTACAGCCAATTGCTAAACAACCATCAATAAAATAGATTTGAAGCTACCAAAAAAAAAAAAAAGAAAGATATATCTATATCCAAATACAAAGAAGCCACATTGATATGGTAGGAAGGGCACTTTCACAAGATAAGCAATCCCATACTCACTGAGTGAGTGACCCACAGACTGGAAAATAACTATATAACAGAGGCTCTCTCTCCCACAGGAGTGAGTGTTCCAAAATCTACTTCAGGATCCCCAGCCTGGGGGTTTGGCAATGGGAGGAGGAGGCACTGGAGCATTTGGCATTGAAGGCCAGCAGGGCTTGAGTGCAGGAGCTCCACAGGACTGGGGGAAACAGAGACTCCACTCTTCAGGGGTGCACACAGGGTTTTGGGTATACTGGGTTCCAGGGAAAAGCAGAGACTCAGTAAGAACTTGAGTGAGAACTAACTGCAGGTCTTGGAGTGTCTCCTGGGAAAGCAGGGAGTGGCTGTGGCTTACTGTGGGGGAAGGACATTGCAGGCGGAGGTCCCAGGAAATATTCATCAGCATGAGCTCCCCTGCACGCTGCCATTTCAGAAAAATCTGGCCCTATCCATTAGGGCAGAGAAGCCCTAGGCCAAATAACAAATAGGGTGTGAACACAGCCCCACCCATCAGCAAACAGGCTACCTAAAGCCCTCAAAGGCACACAAGCTGCCTCTAACCACACCAAGAGACAAAGCCCCACATACCAGAAGGACAAGATTCAGCTATACCTACCAGTGGGCAGGTGCCAGTCCCTCCCATCAGAAAGCCAGCCACAAACTCCTATATCAACTTCATCCACAAGGAGGCAGACATCAGAAGCAAGAGAGGCTATAACCCTGTAGCTGACAAAAAGGAAATCAAACAAAAAGCTATACAAAATGAAGAGGCAAAGAAATATGAGCTAGATGAAAGAACAAGACAAAATCCTAGAAAAACAGCTAAGTGAATAAGATAAGCAAACTACATGAAAAAGTCTTTAGAATAATAATAATAAAGATATTCCAAAATCTCAGAAAAAAAACTAGAGGCAGAGATTGATAAATTAAAAGAAACATTGAACAACGAAATAGAAGATTTAAAGAGTAAACAAGAAGAAATGTAAAATACAATAACCAAAAAAAAAAAAAACTCACTAGAAGGAATCAACAGGAGAATATAGGAGGCAGGAGAATGAATAAGTGAAGTGGAAGACAGACTGGTGGAAATCACTGATGCAGAACAGAATAAAGAAAAAAGAATGAAAAGAAGTGCCGTTCTAAGAGAACTCTGGAACATCTGAATTATAGGGATACCAGAAGGAGAAGAGAAAGGGCCAGAGAAAATATTTGAAGAGATAGTAGCTGAAAACTTCCCTAACATGGGAAAGGAATCACTCACTCAAATCCAGGAAGCACAATGAATACCATAGAATAAACCTAAAGAGGAACATCCTGAAACACATATTAATCAAACTGACCAAAACTAAAGACAAAGTGAAAATATTGAAAGCAGCTAGGGTAAAGCAACAAATAACATACAAAGAAACCCTGATAATGTTATCAGTTGATATTGCAGCAGAAACTCTGCAGTCCAGAGGGAGTGGCATGGTATACTTACAGTGATGAAAGGGAAAAAACCTACAACCAAGAATACTCTACCCAGCAAGGCCCTCATTCAGACTTTTAAATTAATTAATTTTATTACATTTATAGTTGTACAATGAACATCACAACCAAATTTTATAGCATTTCCATCCCAAACCCCTAGCCCATTCCCCCATCCCAACCTGTCTCCTTTGGGAAACATAAGTTTTCCAAAGTCTGTGAGTGAGTGTCTGTTTTGCAAAGAAGTTCATTGTGTCCTTTTATTTAGATTCCACATGAAAGTGCCAGCATGTGATGTTGGTGTCTCACTGTCTGATAGACTTCACTTAGCATGATAATTTCTGGGTCCATCCATGTTACTGCAAATGCTGTTCTTTCGTTTTAGTGGCTGAGTAATATTCCATTGTGTATATGTACCATGTCTTCTTTATCCATTCCTCTGTTGATGGACATTTAGGTTCTTTCCATGTCTTGGCTATTGTATAGCGTGCTGCAATGAACAGTGGAGCACATGTGTCTTTTTGAGTCATGGTTTTCTCTGGATAGATGCCCAGGAGTGGGATTGCTGGATCATATGGTAATTCTATTTTGAGTTTCCTGAGGAAAATCCATTCTGTTTTCCACAGTGATTGCACCAATTTACATTCCCACCAGCAGTTTAATAAGGTTCTCTTTTCTCCACACCCTCTCCAGCATTTATTGTTTATAGACTTTTTAATGATGGACATTCTGGCTGGTGTAGGGTGGTACCTCATAGTGGTTTTGATTTGCATTTCTCTAATAGTGAGTGATGTTGAACATCTTTTCATGTGTTTTTTGACCATCTTTATGTCTTCTTTGGAGAATTGTCTGTTTAGATCTTCTGCCCATTTTTTGATGGTATTGTGTTTTTGGTATTGAGCTGCAGAAGGTGTTTATAAATTTTGGAGATTAATCCCTTGTCAGTGGCTTCACTTGCAAATAACTTCTCCCATTCTGTGGATTGTCTTTTTGTTTTGTTTAGGATTTCCTTTGCTGTGCAGAAACTTTTAAGTCCCATTTGTTTATTTTAGTTTTTATTTTCATTACTCTAGGAGGTGGATCTGAGAAGATCCTGCTGTTGTTTATGTTGGAGAATGTTTGGCCTATGTTTTCCTCTAAGAGTTTTATAGTATTTGGTCTTATATTTAGGTCTTTAATCCATTTTGAATTTACTTTTGTGTATGGTGTTAGCAAGTGTTCTAATTTCATTCTTTTACATGTGGCTGTCTAGTTTTCCCAGCACCACTTATTGAACAGGCTGCCTTTTCTCCATTGTATATTCCTCTCTCCTTTGTCATAAATTAGTTGACTGTAAGTGCATTGGTTTAATTCTGGGCTTTCTATCCTGTTCCACTGATCTATATTTCTGTCTTTGTGCCAATACCATATGGTTTTGATGACTGTAGCTTTGTAGTAGAGTCTGAATTCAGGGAGCCTGATTCCTCCAGCTCCATTTTTCTTTGTCAGGATGGCTTTGGCTATTTTGGGTCTTTTGTGCTTCCAAACAAACTTTAAAATATTTTGTTCTAATTCTGTGAAAAATGACCTTGGTAATTTGATAGGGATTGCATTGAATCTGTAGATTGCCTTGGGTAGTATAGTCATTTTGATAATATTGATTCTTCCAATCCAAGAGCATGGTATGTCTTTCCATCTGTTTGTGTCATATTTGGTTTCTTTCATCAGTGTCTTATAGTTTTTAGAGTACAGGTCTTTTGTCTCTTTAGGTAGGTTTATTCCTAAGTATTTGATTCTTTTTGATGCAATGGTAAATGGGATTGTTTCCCTAATTTCTCTTTCTGATCTTTCATTGTCAGTATATAGAAATGCAGTTGATTTTTGTGTATTAATTTTGTATCCTGTGACTTTGCAAATTCATTGATGAGCTCTAACAGTTTTCTGGTAGTCTAGGATTTTCTAGGTATAGTATCATATCATCTGCAAATAGCGATAGTTTATTTCTTCCTTTCTAATTGGATTCCTTTTATTTCTTTTACTTCTCTGATTGCTGTGGCTAGGACTTTGAAAACTATGTTGACTAGTGTGGCAAGAGTAGACATCCTTGTCTTTTTTCTGATCTCAGCAGGAATTCTTTCAGGTTTTTGCTATTGAGAATGATGTTAGCTCTGAGTTTGTCATGGATGGCCTTTATTATGTTGAGATAGGTTCCCTCTGTGCCCACTTTCTGAAGGATTTTTATCAGAAATGGGTATTGGATCTTTTGAAGGCTTTTTATGCATCTATTGAGAGGATCCTATGCTTTTTATTCTTCAGTTTGTTAATGTGGTGTATCATACTGATTGATTTGCAGATACTGAAGAATCCTTGCATCCCTGGGATAAATCCCACTTGATCATGCTGTGCAATCCTTTTAATGTATTGTTGCTTTCACTTTGTTAGTATTTTGTTGAGGATTTTTTTCATCTATGTTCATCAGTGAGATTGGCCTGTAATTTTCTTTTTTTATGGTATCTTTTTCTGGTTTTGGTGTCAGGGTAATTGTGGCCTGATTGAATGTGTTTGGGAGTGTTTTTTCCTCTGCAATTTTTGGAAGGGTTTCAGAAGGATAGGTGTTAGCTCTTCTCTAAATGTTTGATAGAATTCGCCTGTGAAGCCATCTGATCCTGGACTTTTGTTTGTTGGAAGTTTTGTAATCACATTTTCAATCTCAACACTTGTGATTGGTCCCTTCATCTTTTCTATTTCATCTTGGTTTAGTCTTGGAAGATTGTACTTTTCTAAGAATTTGTCCACTTCTTCTAGGTTTCCATTTTATTGGCATATAATTGCATGTAGTAGTCTCTTATGATCCTTTGTATTTCTGTGATGTCCACTGTAACTTCTCCTTTTTCACTTCTAATTTTGTTTATTTGAATCCTCTCTCTCTCTCTCTCTCTCTCTCTCTCTCTCTCTCTCTCTCTCTCTTTCTCTCTCTGATGAGTCTGGCTAAGGGTTTATCAATTTTGTTGATCTTTTCAAAGAACCAACTTTTTAGTTTCATTGATCTTTTTAATGGTTTTCTTTGTTTCTATTTCATTGCTTTCTGCTCTGATCTTTATGATTTCTTTCCTTCTGCTCACCTAGGTCTTGTCTGTTCTCTCTCTAGCTGCTTTAGATGTAAAGTTAGGTTGTTTATTTGAGCTTTTTCTTTTATCCTGAGGCAGGCTTGTATTGCTATAAACTTCCCTCTTAGAACTGCTTTTGCCGCATCCCAGAGGTTTTGGAGTGTTGTATCTTTGTTGTCATTTGCTTCTAGGTATTTTTTAATTTACTCTTTAATTTCTTCAGAGATCCATTGGTTGTTTAGTAGCATATTGTTTAGTCTACAGGTGTTTGTGTTTGTTGCAGTTTTTTCTTGTTGTTGATTTCCAGTCGTATAGCATTGTGGTCAGAAATGATGCTTGATATGATTTCAGTTTTCTTAAAGTTACCAAGGCTTTATTTGTGGCCCATAATGTAATCAATCCTAGAGACTGTTTCATGTGCACTTGAGAAGAATGTTGTATTCTGCTGCTTTTGGATTGAATGTCCTATAAATATGTATTAATTCCTTCCGGTACAATGCTTCATTTAGGGCTTGTGTTTCTTTGTTGATTTTCTTTCTGGATGATCTGTCCATTGCTGTAAGCAGGGTCCTCCACTATTATTGTGTTGTTGTCAGTTTATGCTTTTAAGGTTATTAGCAGTTGCCTTATATATTGAGGTAATCCTATGTTGGGTACATATACGTTTACAACTGTTATATCTTCTTCTTGGATTGATCCTTTGTTCATTATGTAACACCAGCCTTTGTCTCTTACAGTATTCTTTATATTAAGGTCTGTTTTGCCTGATATGAGTATTGCTACTCCAGCTTTCTTTTGGTTCCCGTTTGCATGGAATGTTTTCTTCCATCCTCTCACTTTCAATTTGTATGTGTCCCTAGAAGTGAAGTGGTCTCTTGAAGTGAGCATATATATGAGTCTTGTATTTGTATCCATTCAGGCAGTCTATGTCTTTGGTTGGGGCATTTAGTCCATTTACATTTAAGGTAATAATTGATATGATGCTCTCATTGCCATTGTATTGACTGTTTTGGATTTGTTTTTGTTGCTCTTTTTTCTTCCTTTCTTTTCTTGTTCTGTCCTCTTGTGATTTGATGACTCTCTTTAGTGTTGTATTTGAGTTGATTTTTCTTATTTGTGTGAGGTAGGCTTATATTAGTTATATCCATCAGTTGTAGATTTTTGGTTTGCAGTTACCCTGAAATTTTGATGTAGGAGTGCATATATATATGATTGTTTTAAGTTGTTGGTCTCTTGATTGCAAGTGCATCTCCAGTGTCCTGGATTTGTACCCTCTTCTTCTCATGATTTCTCAGTGGGGTAGCATATTTGTGTGTGGATGATTTCCTACCTTTATAGTATATATGCCTTTACTGGTGAGCCTTGTCATTTGTGGTAATTTTTGTTTCTAGTTCTGAACTTTTCTTTTCTGCCTAGAGAAGTTCCTTTAGTATTTGTTGAAAAGCTGGTTTTGTATTGTCGAATTTTCTTAGCTTTTGCATGTCTGTAAAGCTTTTGATTTCTCCTTCAAATCTGAATGAGAGCCTTGCTTGGTAAAATAATCTTGATTGGAGGTTTTTTCCTTTCATCACGTTAAGTATATCATGCCAATCCCTTCTGGCCTGCTGAGTTTTTGCTGAAAAATCTGCCGATAACATTATTGGGGTTCCCTTGTATGCTATTTGTTTCTTTTCCCTAGCTGCTTTCAGTATTTTCTCTTGGTCTCTAATTTTGATCATTTTGATTAATATGTGTTTTGAGGTGCTCCTCCTTGGGTTTATTTTATATGGTACTTGCTGTGCTTCCTGCGTTTGAGTGAGTGGTTCCTTTCCTGTGTTAGGGAAGTTTTTGGCTATTATCTCTTTGAATATTTTTTCTATCCTTTTTTCTCTCTCTTCTCCTTCTGGCACCTTTATAATATGGA
>PVHT020003785.1:2739838-2791588 GCA_004024745.2 Catagonus wagneri
CTAATTTTGATCATTTTGATTAATATGTGTTTTGAGGTGCTCCTCCTTGGGTTTATTTTATATGGTACTTGCTGTGCTTCCTGCGTTTGAGTGAGTGGTTCCTTTCCTGTGTTAGGGAAGTTTTTGGCTATTATCTCTTTGAATATTTTTTCTATCCTTTTTTCTCTCTCTTCTCCTTCTGGCACCTTTATAATATGGATGTGGTGTATTTAACATTGTTCTAGAGTTCTCTTAGACTGTCTTCATTTCTTTTCAATCTTTTTTTTGTCTTTTCTGTTCCACATCAGTGATTTCCACTAGTCCATCCTCCACTTCACTTTTTCATTCTTTTGCCTCCTGTATCCTGCTGTTGTTTGCTTCTAATGAATTTTTTATTTCAGTTATTGTTTTGCATCTCTGCTTGCTTAAATTTTAAATACTGTATTTCTTTGCTCAGTGTTTCCTATAAATTATAAGTATTTGCCACCAGTTTATTTCCAATGTCTTGCATCATCTTCAGCATCATCAGTCTAGAGTCTTTTTCCTGGAGGCTGATAATCTCCAGATCACTTAGCTGTTTGTCTGAGTTATAGTTCTCTGCCTTTTCATTTTTATTTTTATAGGCTTTTGGTATGGTGACCTTTTTGCAGACAGTAGAGTTGTAGTCTCTCTTTCTTCTGATGTCTTCCCCCCAATGGCTGAAGTTGGTTCAGGGGCTTCTAGAGTTGCTGTGGCTGTGGCATAGGCCAGCAGCTACAGCTCCAATCGGACCCCTAGCTTGGTAACCTACATATGTTATGGGTGTGGCCCTAAAAAGACAAAAGACAGAAAACAAAACAAACAGCAGTCATGAGAAGAGTATGGTACAAATTTAGGATACTAGTGATGCATGTACAATTAAGAGACCAGCAACCTAAAAGAATCGTGTGTGTGTGTGTGTATGTGTATGTGTGTGTGTGTGTATATATATATATATATATATATAGAGAGAGAGAGAGAGAGAGAGAGAGAGAGAGAGAGAGAGAGAGAGAGAGGGAGACTCATATATCAAAACCTCATGGTAACCAGAAATCAAAAACCTATAATAAATACACACACAAATAAGAAAAGGCAATAACAACAAAACACAAAAGATAGTCATCAAACCATGACAGAAGAGACCAACAAAAACCAATCCAAAACAATTAACAAAATGGCAATAAGAGCATATATCAATAATTATCTCACATGTAAATGGACTAAATACTCCAATCAAAGGACATGGATCGGATGAATGGATACAAAAACAAGACCCATGTATATGCTATCTCCAGGATAGATCACATTCTGGGCCACAAATAAAGGTTCATTTGTGCCATATATTAGATTCCAGATATGTGATATCATATGGTATTTGTCTTTCTCTTTCTGACTTAACTTCACTTAGTATGAGAGTCTCTAGTTCCATCCATATTCTGCAAATGGCATTATTTTGTTCTTTTTTATGACTGAGTAGCATACCGTTGTCTATATACCACATATTCTTAATCCATTCATTTTTTGATGGACATTTAGATGCTTTCCATGTCTTGGCTATTGTGAATAGTGCTGCAATCAACATGCAGGTACATGTGCCTTTTTCAAGGAAACTTTTTTCTGGATAGATGCTGAAGAGTGGGATTGCTGGGTCATATGGTAGTGTGTAGTTTTCTAAGGTACCTCCATACTGTTTTCCATAGCAATTGTACCAATTTACATTCCCACCAACAGTGCAGGAGGGTTCCCTTTTCACCATACCCTCTCCAGCATTTGTTATATGTGGACTTATTAATGATGGCCTTTCTGACTGGTGTGAGGTGGTACATCATAGTAGTTTTGATTTGCATTTCTCTAATAATCAGTGATGCTGAGCATTTTTTCATGTGCTTGTTGGCCATCTCTATATCTTTTTTGGAGAAATGTCTATTCAGGTCTTTCGCCCATTTTTCCATTGGGTTGTGGCTTTTTTGTTGTTGAGCTGTATAAGTTGTTTGTATATTTTATTTGTTTGTTTTTTTGGATTTTGTTTTTTTATTTTTATTTTTATTTTTACTTGGCTTTTTAGTGCCACACCTGCAGCATATGGAGGGTCCCAGGTTAGGGGTCGAATCGGAGCTGTAGCTGCTGGTCTACACCACAGCCACAGCAATGCCAAATCCAAGCCATGTATGCAACCTACACCAGAGCTCATGGCAATGCCAGCTCCTTCACCCACTGAGTGAGGCCAGGGATTGAACCTGCATCCTCATGGGTGCTAGTCATATTCATTTTTGCTGAGCCATGATGGGAGCTCCAGTTCTTTGTATATTTTAGAGATTAAGCCCTTGTCCATTGCATTGTTTGAAACTGTTTTCTCCCATTCTGTAAGTTGTATTTTTTTAATGGTTTCCTTTGCTGTGCAAAAGCTTGTCAGTTTGATTAGATCCCATTGGTTTAGTTTTGATTTTATTTCTGTTGCTTCGGGAGACTCAGCTGAGAAAACATTTGTAAGGGTGATGTCGGAGAATGTTTTGCCATGTTCTCTTCCAGGAGTTTGATGGGTTCTTGTCTTATATTTAAGTCTTTAAGCCATTTTGAGTTTATTTTTGTGCATGATGTGAGGATGTATTCTAGTTTCATTGATTTGCATGCAGCCATCCAGGTTTCCCAGCAATACTTACTGAAAAGACTGTCTTTTCCTCATTTTATGTTCTTGCTTCCTTTGTCAAAGATTAATTGACCATAGGTGTCTGGGTTTATTTCTGGATTCTCTATTTTGTTCCATTGGTCTATATTGTCTGTTTTGGTACCAGTACCACACTGTCTTGATTACTGTGGCTTTGCAATATTGCCTGAAGTCTGGGAGAGTTATGCCTCCTGCTTAGTTTTTGTTCCTCAGGATTGCTTTGGCAATTCTGGGACTTTTGTGGTTGCATATAAATTTTTTGATTGTTCTAGTTCTGTGAAAAACGTCGTAGGTAATTTGATAGGGATTGCATTGAATCTGTAGATTGTTTTGGCCATTTTTACATTATTAGTTTTTCCAACCCAGAAGCATGAAATATCTTTACATTTCTTTGAATCCTCTTTAATTTCCTTGATTAATGTTTTATAGTTCTCAGCATATAAAGTCTTTCACCTCCTTGGTCAGGTTTATTTCCAGGTATTTGATTTTTTGGGGGTGCAATTTTTAAAGGTATTGTATTTTTGTATTCCTTTTCTAATATTTAATTGTTAGTATGTAGAAATGAGCCTGATTTCTGAATGTTAATATTATATCCTGCTACTTTGCTGAAGTTGTTGATCAATTCAAGTAGTTTTGGGGTTGAGTCCTTGGGGTTTTCTATATATAGTATCACATCATCTGCATATGGTGACAATTTTACCCCTTCTCTTGAAATTTGGATACCTTTTGTTTCTTTTGTTTGTCTGATTGCTGTGACTAGGACTTCCCAAGACTATGTTGAATAACAGTGGTGAGAGTGGGCATCCTTGTCTTGTTCCAGATTTTAGTGGGAAGGATTTCTGCTTTTCTCCATTGAGTATTATATTTGCTGTGGATTTGTCATAAGTGGCTTTTATTATGTTAAGGTACGTTCCCTCTATACCCACTTTGGTGAGAGTTTTTATCATGAATGGTTGTTGGACTTTGTCAAATGCTTTTTCTGTATCAATTGAGATGATCATGTGGTTTTTGACTTTTCTTTTGTTAATGTGTGTGATGTTGATTGATTTGCATATGTTGAACCATCCTTGTGAACATGGGATGAATCACACTTGGTCATGATGTATGATCTTTTTTATATGTTGGATTCATTTGGCTAAAATTTTGTTGAGAATTTTTACATCTATATTCATCAAAGATATTGGCCTATCGTTTTCTTTTTTGGTGGTATCTTTTTCTGGTTTTGGTATTAGGGTGGTGGTGGCATCATAGAATGTCTTTGGGAGCCTTCTTTCCTCTTCAATCTTTTGGAAAAGTTTGGGGAGGGTGGGTACGAGTTCCTCTTTGTGCGTTTGGTAGAAGTCACCTGGGAAGCCCATCTGGTCCTGGACTTTTATTTGTAAGGAATGTTTTTATTACATATTCAATTTCATTTCTAGTAATCAGTCTGTTCAGTTGATCTCTTTCTTCTTGATTCAGTTTTGGCAGACCGTAAGTGTCTAGAAAGTTGTCCATTTCTTCTAGGTTGTCTGATTTGTTGGAATATACTTCTTCATACTAATCTCTCATATTTTTTTATTTCTGCAGTATCGGTTGTGATTTCTCCTTTTTCATTTCTTATTTTGTTTATTTGGGTTTTTTCTCTCTTCTTCTTGGTGAGTCTGGCCAGAGATTTGTCAATTTTGTTTACCTGTTCAAAGAACCAGCTTTTGGTTTTATTGATTTTTTCCCATTGTTTTTTGAATCTCTATTTTATTGATTTCCTCTCTGATCTTTATGATTTCTTTCCTTCCTTCTTCTGACTTTAGGCTTTTTTTTTCTAATTCGTTTAGGTGATGGGTTAAGTTGTTGATTTGAGATTTTTATTCTATGTTGAGGAAGGCCTGTATTGCTATGAATTTCCCTCTGAGCACTTCTTTTGTGGCATCCCATAGATTTTGAGTTGTTGTGTCTTCATTATCATTTGTCCCGAGGTATTTTTTAATTTCCTTCTTGATTTCCTCATTGACACATTGGTTTTTTAGTAGCGTGTTGTTCAGTCTCCATGTAGTTAATTTTTTCTCATTTCTTTTCCTGTGGTTGATTTCTAGTCTCATGCCATTGCGGTCAGAGAAGATACTTGAAATAATTTCTATACTCTTAAATGTGTTAAGGTTAGCTTTGTGTCCCAGTATGTGATCTATCCTTGAGAATGTTCCATGTGCACTTGAGAAGAAAGTATAGTATGGTTTTTTTGAATGTAATGTTCTGGAAATGTCAATTAAGTCTAACTTTTCTATGGAGTCATTTAGTATCTCTGTTGCCTTATTGGTTTTCTGTCTAGAGGATCTGTCCATTGAAATGAGTTCAGTGTTAAAGTCTCCTACTATGATTGTATTCCCATCAGTTTCTCCTTCTATGTCTGTTAGTATTTGTTGTAGGTATCTGGGTGCTCCTATATTAGGGACATATATATTGAGGATTGTAATATCCTCTTCTTAATTGGATCCTTTTACCATTAAATAGTGTCCTTCTTTGTCTTTCTTATGGCCTTCATTTTAAAGTCTATTTTGTCTGATATGAGTACTGCAACTCCTGCTTTCATGTTTTGTCCACTGGCATGAACTATCTTTTCCCATCCCCTCACTTTTGCTCTATATGTGTCCTTTACCCTAAGGTGAGTCTCTTGTAGACAGCAGATTGTCGGTTTTTGAGTTTTTATCCAGTCTGCCACTCTGTGTCTCTTGATTGGGGCATTCATTCCATTGAAATTTAAGGTAATTATTGGGAGGTATGTATTTATTGCCATTTTAGACCTTGTTTTCCAGTTGATTCTATGTTTTCTTTTCTTCCTTTCTTTTTTTTGGGGGGGGTGGATGATTTCCATTTATTTTATGCTTCAGTACTTTTCTTTTTAGTTTTTATGAGTGTAATGTTTGGTTTTGATTTGTGGTTGCCCTGTTTTTTAAATATGTTAACCCCTTCCTGTGTCTGCTTGCTTTAGCCTGATACTCATTATAGGCTTAAACACATGATTAAAATTTAAAAAAAATCTGTATTTTCTTACTTTCCTCCCCACATTCTATGATTTTGATTTTTTTTTTAACATCTTCATGTTTAGATCTGTATGCTGGCTTATTTAAGTGATTGCTTTCCAATTGTGGTTTCCTCCATCCTATTTGTTCTTACTTCTTTTTTTTTAATTTATGGAAGCCCTTTCAGTATTTCTTTTAGACTAGGTTTAGTGTTGCTGTACTCTTTTAGTTTTTGTTTGTTGGAGAAATTATTTCCCGTTCTATTTTAAATGATATTCTTGCTGGATAGAGTATTCTAGGCTGCAAATTTTTTTTTCCTTTCAGAACCTTAAATATATCTTTCCACTCACTTCTAGCCTGTAGTGTTTCTGTAGAGAAATTAGCTGAGAGCCTTATTGGAGTTCCCTTATAATTAATGCTTTGCTTTTCTCTTGTTGCCTTTAGAATCCTCTCTTTATCTTTAACTTTTCCCATTTTTATTATAATATGTCTTGGTGTGGGCCTATTTGGGTTCAACTTGTTTGGAGCCCTCTGTGCTTCCTGTATCTTAATATCAGTTTCCTTTAGAGTTGGAAAGTTTTCAGACATAATTTCTTCAAATATATTTTCAATCCCCTCTTCTTTTTCTTCTCCTTCTGGAATTTCTATTATGCATAGATTGCCCTGCTTTATATTATTCTATAGATCTCTTATATTGCTTTCATGTTTTTTCATTTGATTTTCTGTCTACTGTCCTGATTGGGTGATTTCCATTATTCTATTTTCCACGTCACTAATTCGTTCCTCTGCATTATTCATTCTGCTCTTTAGTGCCTTCAGCTCAGTTTGCATCTCTGCAAATGAATTTTCTAATTTTTCTTGATTCCTCCTTATATTTTCTATTTCCTTTCTAAAGGAATCTGCATTACTGTTCATATCCGCTCTTAATTCCTTGATATTCAGCCTTAATTCCTTCCGTGTTTTCACTATATCCTCTTTGAACTCAGTGTCTGTCAGACTGCAGAGGTCTGTTTCATTGTTTGATGCTTCATGTGAGTTCTGTTCTTTTAACTGGGAATGGTTCCTGAGCTTCTTCATCTTGCTTATGTTTTTCTGTGAGTTTAGGGAAGCCAAACCATAGTCTTGGAGTGCTACTTCTATGCAGAGCACCCCTTTGTATTTTGTGGGGGTTCCTATTTATTTTTGGCATGGGAGTTTGAACATTTGCTATTTCTTTCTTTGGTGTGAGCAGGCTGTTACACCTGGGGTGCTGAGTGTGTTTCCAGGGAGAAGGAGGCAATGGGTAGGGCTAGTAGTCAGTGCCTGGTTGCTGAGCTCTTAACAGCAGCAAGGACCTGCAGGAAGGTGGCACAGGCCTATTCCTAGTTGCAGGGCCTTGGGAAGTGGTGATGAGCTTAGGTAGATTTACAAGGTGCCCAGAGCGTTTGGCAGTGGCAGCTGCAGGTGGGTGTGTTCCCAGGAGGGTGAGAGCAACAATGTGTGTTGGTGGTACTTGTTTGCAGTGTCCTTTTTTTTTTTTTTTTTTGCTGACCCCTGAGGTGACTGGGGCCGCAGGTGGAGCCTACTCACAGGCCCCTAGTGGTGGCAGGCCATACCTCCCTCTGGCCTCTGAGATGACCACCACAGTCTGTCCTCACTGCCTGTAGATCACGCAAGAGGCACCACGTCAGATTTAGCCCTGTGCTGCCTTTAGCCCACACAAGAGGTTCCCAGCCACCAGTAGCCTGCACAAGAAGCGCCTGGTCTCCTGGAGCCAAAGCAAGTAGCTTCTCACCACCCAGGGCCTGTGCCAGAGGTGCCCCACCCTCTGAGATCCTGAGCATGCATGCACAGGGAGATTCCTATGGCGGTCCACCCCTCCTCCTCTTACCCTCCCCAACAGTGGTGCCTTTCTTCTCCTGTGGGCCCAGACCTACTCCCGGGTTCCCTCTGCCATGGCATTCCACCCCCCAGTTCATAGCACATCAGTCCCCCACCTCTGGTGCACTTCTCCTTAGCCCCTCAGGCTGTCCCCACACAGCCAACCCTAATCCTGTCCCTGGGACTGACCTCCAGAGTCTAAGTCTTAGTGCCCAGCCCCCACCCAGCATCTCAGGCTGTGCTGCCTGGGGCAGTGGTGCAGATAATCTGTGCAGCTCTCACTCTACTTTGTCCTCAGTCCAGCTGCTGCTCTTTTCTTGGCGACTTTGAGGTTCTTCCATCTCAGCTGATCTCCCGGTTGGTTATGTGGCTTCCCAGAGTGTGGGTTCCTTTTCTCTTTCCCAGCTCCCTCTCAGGAATGCTAATCCCATTCTGATTCCTTTTTTCTCTCTCTCTTTTTCTTTTGTTCTACCCAGTTATGTTAAGGGTTTTGCGCTTTTTTGGAAGGTTTAAGCTCTTCTGCCAGCATTCAGTAGATGTTCTGTGAGAGTCGTTTTACATGTAGATGTGTTTTTTTGATGGTTTGTGGGAGAAGGTGAGCACAAGATCTTACTCCTCCGCCATCTTGATCTGCATCTGGGAATGTAAATTCATACAAGCACTACGGACAACAGCATGGAGGTTGCTTAAAATCTAAAAAAAGAGCTAATATATGATGCAGCAACCCCACTCCTGGGCATATACCTGAAAAAAAAAAAAAAGCAACACAATTCTAAAAGATACATGCACCCCAATGTTCATAGTAGCAGTGTTTACAATAGCCAAGACATGGAAGCATCCTAGATATCCATCAACAGAGGAATGGATAAATAAGATGTGTTGCATATATGCAATGGAATACTACTCTGCCATAAAAAACAATGAGATAATGCCATTTACTGGACTTAGAGATTATCATACTAAATGAAGTTGTCAGACAGTGGAAGACTAACATCTTATGCTATCATTTATATGTTGAATCTAAAAAAAGGATACAAATGAACTTATTTGCAGAACAGAAATAGACTCACAGACTTTGAAAACAAACTTGTAGTTACCAAAGGGGATATGGGGTCTGGGAATAGACTGGGGATTTGGGACTGGCATATCCACCTATGATATATGGAATGACTTACCAATAGAGACCTGCTGTATAGCACAGGGAATTCTGCCCAATATTGTGTGATTATCTATATGGGAAAAGAATTTGAAAAAGAATAGATGCATGTACATGTATAACTGAATCACTTTGTTGTACAGCAAAAATGATCACAACATTGTAAATCAACTGTACTTCGATAAAAATTTAAAAAATGAAAGTAAAAGAAAACAAAGACAGTACTGGAACAACTACTATTTTTGTCTGGAAAACAATCCTTATCACTATTCTTACTCCATGTGTTTCGGCCAGTCTTGTGTGTTGGGTGTTTTTCCTACCCTGCATGATTTGTTCAGAGATGGACGTGTTAACCAATCAGATCCAACAAAACACAATAAGGCTTTTTCTGGGTGTGCTGGGACAAAGCACACACTTTTGAATCAGATTGAACCTCGTGAAACATAACTCTGGAACTGCTGAATGCCATATTGCTATACATGGAGCTTGAGAATTAAGCCACATCAATGGGCATAGAGATCAGAGTTGGAGAGAACCCAGATTCTGGTGGCATCATTTGAACCCCTAGAGTAAGACATGCCAGAAGCATAACCTCAAGGTGTTTTACTTGTGAGCCATTACATTTGCCTTCTTGCTTAATCTTGTTTGAGCTTGGGGTTCTGTCATTTCTAGTGGAAAGGACTTAACCAAGCAGAAGATGTGAAAAAGATCATAAATGGCTGCAGTCATTTGAATTTTGTCATATGGAAAATATTAAGAATTAGTGTCAGTGTCTCTAAAAGAAAGACACATGGAGGGGATTCATTAAAAGGATTTGTCCTGGACTTAACATAGAACTTTTTAAAAACTTGTGACCATCCAACAGTGTAGCTGTTTGCTTCGAGCAGCTGTGACTTCTCTGTCTGTGTATGAGTTTAACTAAAAGCTAGGAATGCTCTGAGTGGGAATTTCCATCTTGAGTTAGGGTCAGGGCTTCTAAGTTCTTTCCAGCTAGACTTCCAATGGTTCTCCAACATAAATAGGAAACAGGGATTATACTAGACCAGGTATATGGCTGTGCTTTGTAAATGATTTAGTAGAAAAGTGGTCATTACTAAGAGGAGGTTCTAGAGACAGAAAAGCCCTCATTTGAAACCCGGTTTGGGGCTTTGTTAGCTATGTGACGTTGGGAGAGTAAATTAAGTTCTCTGGACCTCAATATGCTCCTTTGTAAAATGGGAATAATACCAACCATTTAGGGTTGTAAGGACTGAATCTGATGCTATATATAAGCATTTATCACAGAGCCTGGCATGCTGTATGCTCAGTAAATATCAGCTAGTATTATTCAAATGCCGTGAAAACATGACGCAGAATTATTTTTGCTCTTCTTGTTCTTTTAGCATAATCATTCTGGGGGAAGTGAGGAAAAATATGCCATATTTCATTAAACTTACACAATACAGGGTAGGTTTCTGGGTAGGCAAATATATAAAAAGAACATCTTTTTTCTTCAAAAAGTAGAAAGTAAGTTTATCAGCTATAACTTTTAATTCTGAAGGGTTTTTGTTTTAGTCTAAAAATAGGTCATGTAAAAAGGGACCAAAGGAAAGAAGAGAGAATAGAAACAGCCTCTGGACTAAAGCTGTGAGTTTTTAGTGGTTAAAATGCTAAAGGGGGAGGGAAGAGGGGAAAAAAAAAAAGCTCCATCTCTTACTGATGTATTTCTTCCATCCTAGAAGAAGAGGAAGATAGCCAAGCTTGAGACTCTGCAGTGGCTCGTATAGACTATTAGTACTGAATGTTATTTCAAATATAATTTCAAACTATTGAATAATGCCATTTTATTGGAAAATATTAAAAGAATGTGAGAATAAAGGATTACAATGAAAGAAGAGAATGAATAACCAAATACCTGATGCCCATTTGCTGTTTTAAAGTGTTACATAGATAAGAATAAAATTATGCTGCTATGATGCAGGGGTTTTCTTTTTATGAATCTGTTTTAATATTATCTGAATTCAGGAGGTTATTGAATTATTTTATGGTCATTTTGTCAACAGTTTTTTATTGTGATGCCTTCCTAAATACAGTTTTTAAAAATATAATGATTTATAGTTCTCGTGAAAGGTTTTTCTTAATTCTTTGTTTTATGTTTTAATTTATTTTGAAAGTTTTTGCCCTTTTTACATGACATTTTCCCTCTCTTTTCATTTCTTTCCTCTTTTCATTTCTTTCTCATTTCACAAAGGGGATTTTCAATTTTATTCATTTTGTTCAAAGCACTAACTCTTGGCATTTTGCCAACTGGTTCTGCTGTTGCTGTTTTATTTTTGCTTTGGTTTTCAGAAACTGATTTTTTAAAATTCCTTTTCTGGGTTGGAATATATTATTTAATTGCTTTTCTAATTCTAAAGTCTTTCATTCATTGTTCTTATAATTATTTTAAGTATATATTTGGTTATAGTTAGTTGTAAGATTTAAAGCATATTATGTTTAAAACTTTAAATCAAAAAATGCGTTTTGGTGAGTATATGCTGATTTATATTCTGTTCTATTTCAGTGGAACTATATGAACATTTGTGATAGGCCTAGATCAGATAAGCAATTTGGTTCAGAAAGAAAACACATTGAAATTATGCATACATATGCATATATAATATGCTTTTCAAGATTAAATATATTTGCTAGTTGATTGCTTTGGGGGAAGACTAATGGAAATGGGCAAATTAATTAAGAATTATCAACAAAAATGAATAGAAAAGAGAGTATAGTGTAAATTTAATTTGTAACTTTCCATACAATTCACTTAAGGGGGAATAATGTTTTCAGGGCATTAAATAGAGACATATGTCTTACCCAAAGCTATGGGTGCCATCTTTTTATATGCTTTTAAAAAACTTGAATATTGATTGATTTAAACTGCTATGCATGCTATTCTTAAAGTAGGAGGAAAATTATGTTTATATTCAAATAGTGCGGCAACTTGGGTAAATTAGGGAAATTTATCTTCTTGTCTTTTCTGCAAAGATAGCTTAAGAACACACACCCTCATCACTTGCAGATTTTTGTGAACTACACACTGGGCTCCAGATAATGGCCATGTTCTTGGCTAATGAGAAGAAACATCAGTCTGTGTTCTGTGTCAGTGGGACCTTGAGTAACTGAACAGCAACCTTGGCCAATAGCATCCTTCCTTTTCTTCAAAGGCCAACTGAAGTACAGGTGGTCACTAAGTTTTAGGGTTCACAGGACCAAGAAAATGTTGGAATTGTTTCATCCTTTATATAATTGGGTGTTCGCATCTGACGTGTAAATTACCTTGACTGGTGGGCAGAGTGGGTAAGAATGTTGTGTATACTTTGAATTTATTTACCTATTAATTTATTCATGGACGTATAAATGATGGCAGAGCCCTACAATGGGATGCTCTGCAGCTCTTAAGAAGCATGAGGGAGCTCTTGATGTACCAGTGTGAAAGTGTCTCAAGGATATATTGTTTTTTGTTTTTTTCTTTTTTGGCCACATATGGAGTTCCCATTCCAGGGGTCAGATATGAGCTGCAGTTGCAACCTACCCTGCAGCTGTGGCAATGCCAGATCCTTTAACCCACTGTGCTGGGTCAGGGATTGGACCTGGATCCTGGTGCTGCAGAGGCACCTCCGGTCCTTTTGTGCCACAGTAGGAATTCCTCAAGGATATAGTCTTAATTGAAAAATACAAAATAGTATATCCACTATGCTGTCTTAGATGTAGGAAAGTAGAAGATAAGAACATATATTCCTATTTTCTTCCACTGTACAAATAAAAGCTGGAAGAGTGCACACTATTCTAATAAAAGTTATACATATATGAAGTGGGGAGAGGATAGAAATAGGATTTGAGGTAATATTTCTCAATATACACCTTATTATATTTAATATCTTGTATATTTGGAGATATTAATTATTCAGTGAAATAATTAATGCTAAAAAAGGAAAAAAAAGATCACCCGGGATGCCTGAAGAGAATGGATTAGGAAGAAGAATAGGTGTGGGGGCCAGTTTAGAGGCTGCTACAGGAATCCATGGAGAAATAATGATTCTATTTTCTGTTTTGTTTGTTTGTTTGTTTTTTGTTTTGTCTTTTTGCCTTTATGTAGAGCTACACCCGCGGCATATGGAGGTTCCCAGGCTAGGGGTCTAACAGGAGCAGTAGCCGCGGGCCTTCGCCACAGCCACAGCAACGCGGGATCCGAGCTGCGTCTGCAACCTTCACCACAGCTCACGGCAACGCCTGATCCTTAACCCACTGAGCAAGGCCAGGGATCGACCCCACAACCTCATGGTTCTTAGTCGGATTCGTCAACCACTGAGCCACGAAGGGAACTCTGAGAAATAATGATTCTAGAGTGGTAGCAATGGAGACAGACAGAAGTAGGTAGGTTTTAGACATACTGAGGAGGTAAAATAGACAGGGCTGTGTTAATAGCTGGGAGGGGTATGATGAAAGAGAAGGTGTCAGGGATGACTCCCAGGTTTCTGGACCACACTCTTAGATGGATTCATGAGGTTGGAGAAATAGAAGGAGGCTCCGTTTGTGGAGATGATGATTTGTTTGGACATGTTGAGATGGTGCCAGAGCCATAGACTGTATTTAATGAAAGTCTATTGAACAAAGGAGTGAGTGAATGAGATGTTTTAGAGACAGCAATGTAGAGATATGAAGGGAGCAGTTGGATTTGTTGGTCTCTGCTGGGGGTTCAGATTTTGGAATCATCAGCCCATGGAAGTTTCTGAAGCACTGGTGATAGGTGAGGACAACTAGGAAGTGTAGAATTAGAAGAAAATAGGGTGGGGACCCAGCCTTGAGGAATTCTAAAATGTAAAGGATGGCTAGTGGAGGACAAAGCAGCAAAGAAGACTGGGCAAGAGGGGGCTGAGGGGTGAGGAAACTGGGAGATAGTGTAAGGAGTTTTAAGAAGGAGGCAGTGAGTGAACATTGAGGGCTGCAGAGCTATCAGGTCTGCTGAGGACAGAGAGACGTCCACTAAATCTATCAAGGTCATCAGTGATCCCAGCAAGACCTGTCTCAGAGGCCTCCTGCAATGAAAGGTGGTTTGCAGTGGAGTGAGAATGACTTATTTCAGATAATGGTCCACCTTCTTTCCTATCACTTTGACTTGAAAACTAACGAGCTTTTCTGACTCCTCCTTTGTCTTTGTCCCTTTCCCTCATCTTTGCTAAACCATTTCCAAGTTCTCCTTACTGTTTCATAGTTATCTCTTGCTTCTCTCTTCTTTTCACCATTCATCCTGCCACTTCACCAGTTCAGGTCCAGCCAGCAGTCATGCCAGTGAAGTCCACAGACACCTACTCAGCACTGCTATGCTCTGTTGTATGTGAAGATGACAACCTCCTATTCTTATTTCCTTTCTCAGTTGCTTTGCTTTACAGCCCTCTTACTGTTTTATTGGATCAACTCAGATTATAGCCTCATTTGTCTGTTCATTTGCTTAAAATAGGGTTCTGAGGGAAGGAAGTCAGCTATATATTTTGAGTGTCTGTTATGCAGAGGGTAGAGTGAAAGCCTTAATTACTTGCACGTTCCTATGTAATCATCACAGTGACCCATGAGGTAGATACTTTTTTCCTCTTTCTTAGATGTGAGGCAGAGAAAGCTCAGGCAAGGCCAAGTATCTTTTTCAGAGTACTTTAGCTGGTATAAAGAACAGAGCCAGAATTCAAACCAGATCTTCCTGATGCAAGATTTAGATTGTTTCAATTTTCTCTCTTTTTTTTTTTTTTTTGTCTTTTTGCATTTATCTAGAGTCGCACCCAGGGCATATGGAGGTTCCCAGGCTAGGGGTCTAACAGGGGTCACCCCAGCAACGTGAGATCCAAGCCGCGTCTGCAACCTACACCACAGCTCACGGCAACGCTGTATCCTTAACCCACTGAGCAAGGCCAGGGATTGAACCCGCAACCTCATGGTTCTTAGTCGGATTTGTTAACCACTGAGCCACGAAGGGAACTCCCGTGTTTCAGTTTTCTCTTGATGTTGAATATCTTCTAGCCATTATGTAGAGGCGGTGCTTCTCCATGCAGCGTTAAGATAAAGAAGCAGGAGAAGGCAATGTCACCAAAGTTGAGTGGAGAGCATTTCAAGAAATACTGGAAAGTCTACAGTCACACTTCAGGGAGGAGGGAAATCAAGTGTTATCAGAAATGAAAAAAAAATTAGAATTGGCTAAAAAGGAGGTGATCTTACAAAGTTGACTACTTTTGAATGATGGGTGTGGAAAGCAGATTATTGGGAGAATCAGAAGGAAGTGGGTGGGTAGGAAATAAAAGCAGCTGAGATAGTCAAGGTGTTCATAAAAATGGAGTGAAAAGGAATGCGAGCTATGGAAGACTGAGTGGAATGTAATATAGACATCCAGTAGACACCTACCTAGTAGATAGTGTGTGGGTAGATACATATATTACATTATATATTACATTTATACCTGTAGGTAGAAGAGAATAAACCTGTAAACTTGAAAAATTAGAGATGGAGAGAAATAATTTAGAAGCCAGGCCTTAGAGGAGGGAAGAAAGCATAGGTCCGCACTGATCTTTAAGTACGTCCTTACAAAGGGTGGGTTTGAATTCTGTTGAATGCAGCTTGTTCAGGAAACTCCTGTTTGAAATAGTGTGGATCTGCAGCTAAAGAGACACACCAATCTCAAGTTTCAAGGAAAAGCTAAGGTCCAGACACTTAGCCTGGGAGGTAGGGGTGAATGGGCTCCATTGCACTCATGATTGCCTGACCAATATACATTTTTATACGTTTATATTTAGGAGTTATCTCTCCACCCCATCCTATGTTGTTAACTTCACAGATTTTTGTCTACCTTACTCACTACTGTATCCTCAGTCCTTAAAACAGTACCTGGTATATTGAAGTTACTTAGGATATAGTCTTTGAATGAATAAATGGATCAGTCAAAATGGAGTCAAAGTGCAAGTAGGCATGGAATGAATCTTGTATTTGCTTCAAACACTAGTGAGTGTTTGTGGCTCACTTTTAGGGGCTGCAGGTATCAAGTTAAAGCAGTGGGGGCTGGACAGACTCATTCCTAGTCATGAGGTGAAGTGCTTACCAGCAAATCTAGTCTCCAAGATCATGTGCTAGTTGGGAGAATAAAGCATTGTTATGCTGTTTCAATTCTCTATTGCTACATAATTGGCCACCCTATAACTTTATTTTTATTTGTTATTTTTATTTGTTGTTGTTCCTCGTTTCCTGGGTCAGGAGTTTGGGCAGAGTTCGGGCAGAGTTCATGAGAGTGGTTTGTTGACTCCAAACGGCATCCCATAGGATTATTCACTCGGCTGCACTCAGCTGGTGTCTAGGCTGGAGTGAAAGGTCCCAGAAGACTTCATGTCTGACTCCACTGTGCTCTTCCACAAGGCTTGCACGTCCTTGCAGCCTGGTGGACTCCATGAGGGCGTTTTCCATGCAATGAAGGTGGAAGCTGTAGGTCTCTTAAGGCTAAAGGCAGACTTTATACAGCACCATTTGCCACACTCTCTGTTGGTGAAGTTACAAGTTACAAGGCTGGCTTAAAGTAAAGGAGAGGGAAAGAGTTTACTTCTCAAACAGAGAGGGGGCAAAGAATACATAGGCATCTTTGTCTACCACAGCTCACTAGGAGATTATATTGACGCTTAGAACTAGATTCCTCCCCAATTAGCTTCATAATCCAAGAAGTTAATGAGAATTTAGAGTGCACAGATAATTTGCACAAATTTATGTGAAACTGAATATGGCTAAATAGGCAGTTAATTCCAGACTTGCCACGTTCATGGAGAGATATGTATAGAACCAGCAGGCAGGTAAATGAAATGACTGGCTGAAATCATTATTTTTAAAATGGCCCTATAATATTTTAGAGAAGTAATTTAATGTTTTTGTGGAAATTCATGTGCTTATTATACAAATTTCAAGCAATTTTAAAAAACACAAATAAAAAATGCAAATAAAGCAGCAAATCATCTAGACTCTCCCTATGCAGGGGGAAAAAAGTCCCATGTTAACATTTGGTGTGCATCATTTTAGATGTCTCTTTATGCTTATGTTCACTGAGAAAGATGGCTGGCTCTCTGGTTGGATGACTCAGTAGACAGGTAGATAGAAAGTTAATGGATAAAAACTTACAAGAATGAGACTGCACTATATGTGTTATTTTCACAAAATATTAAAATTGAGCTTACTTGAATTTAAAAGAAGAAAAACTAAAAAAAGGAAAAACTTGAAGTAAGAGCTTGGTAGTTCCTAAAAAATTGTATGACGATTATGGGGAAAATATGAAAACCATCAAGAAGCTGGATTTATATAAACTATATGCTAAAAGTTTAGACAGTATCAGTTGTTCCCTGTGAAAACTGATGTGATTAAAACTAACACTGTATCCCACGCCATTTCTCTCGACTCCTGGTTTTTGTGGTTTGTATTATTTTTATTCGGTAAAATTTGCATTTTGCTTTTGTAATGTAATTCCCACAGATGTTAGTGTCTACATATAAATAGGTTCAGTGGCAATCATGATTTAGAATTATGGTTCTAAATTCTTCAATTTGATTTGTCCTTTGGTTGGGATGAGTTTTGGTTTCCTCCCGCAAAGGGTTTATGTGTACTACATCCGCCCAAATTCTTTCAGGTTTCAGGATGTCTGCTTGTTAACTTCATAACCTTAAATAGCAGATTTAATATTATTGTACACAACATCTTTCTAGACACCTTTGTAGTGTGTTCTGTTATGGAATGATGCTGTTAAGAATCAGTTTGATATCACGTATTTCTTGATTTCTTTTTTTTTTTCATTTGAGATGCCTGCATACATCTTTCCATGTTTTGAAGTTCAGTGACTTTGCCTGGATAGTTTTTGTCGATAATAATGCTGTCATTTTTTGCCAACTATATTATATGTCCCTTGGGTCATAGCATTCAGCCCTTTCGTTGATTTAAGGAAAATATCCTGTATTATACCTCTATATACATTTTATAGATTGTACCTCTGTTTACATTTTTGTTTGCATTCATTGGGTTCTTTCTTTTCTTTGGGAGTACCGGTGATCCTTGTGTTACCTTTGTATGTCTATTATCTTGTGTTTAATTGCTTGAATACATTTTTACCTCTGCATTTTAGTTATTATTTTTACCTCAAGCCTTTACTTCATGTCATTGATTTCTGAAAAGGTATGTCTACTCTATTCCTAGCTGCTTCTGATTTATCTGTTAGATCTGCACTGCTAGTATTTGGCCTCAATTCATCTGCTTGATTCTGCAGTTTCTTTTTCATCTTGTTCTGCTGTTTTAACAT
The DNA here is from genome assembly GCA_004024745.2 of Catagonus wagneri. NCBI lineage: Eukaryota > Metazoa > Chordata > Mammalia > Artiodactyla > Tayassuidae > Catagonus > Catagonus wagneri. Next base: position 2,757,835 of record PVHT020003785.1, read on the forward strand.
CTCATCTTTGAGCCTCTGCTTTATGATAACATGCACTTGTTAAGGTCCTTCACAGTAGAAAGTATTTGTAAGAAAACTGCTTCAATTCTGAGGGTTGTATTTTCTTCTTGAACTTGGTTTTTCAACACTCTAATGAATGTTCTGGTGCTTTCTTTTTTTGCTGTGGTTATTTTTATAGCATGTTTGTATGGTTGAAATAATATTATTTTTTCATCTTGCTCATACATGGGTTATTTAAAGCTTAATATATGTTCTGACATAGTGTCGTTGAATTCTCCTTGATATTTAGCCCTATTTGAGATCAGTTAATTTTATCCTTTAGGCTATTATTTAATGTATCCAATTCTCTGTAGCCTGAAAGTGTAGGGTTGGCCGAAAGGATGGGAGTATCTGTCACTGCAGCTGAGTGTAGCCTTTAATGGAGGACTGATCTTTTTTATTGTTTATTTTTATTAAAATATAGTTGATTTACAGTATTGTGTCAATTTCTGCTGTACAGCATAGTGACCCAGTCATACAAATATATATTCTTTTCCCCACACTATGGGGAACTGTTCTTTATTCTGAATTCTCTAGTGTCCTATATCAGAGCACTTTCCCCCAAGCTAAGGGTTACTCCTCTGGCCCTTGGTGTATCCCAGTTCAGGCTCGTGTCCTAAAAGATAGCAAATTACTGTGGCCCTTATTACCTTTGCTGAAAGGGTATTTGGGGCTTCTGTTCTTGATGGTGTTTCATTACATTCCTTAGGCTAGCTTATAACCACCTCAATTTGCTTCTCTTTGAATAGGGGGATACTAGTCAGAATTTTAAGGATCTTATTCATTTATCCTCTTTCTTCGGTACTACTTCTTAGGGTGAGGTGGGATTAGAAGCCACAGAATTCCCTTCCTGTAATCTTTGAACTTTTTATTTAAGGTTTTATGTCATTCCTTTGTTTTGTTGTCGTTGGTAAATTCTGGGCTCACTCTTTGCCTTTCCATTTCTTTCTTTCTCTGAGTGAGAAAATTCTTTGGTAGGAAAATTCAGAGTCTATTAGAGTTCAGATAAAACTGAAATAATTAACACCAGGTATAATGTAGGGGTCACTGTTGTTCTCCTACATTGTTCCTTTCCATGACTTCCTGTACTTATCTGAAAAAAAAATCCTTTGATAGCTTTTAATAGGCATAAAGAGTTTTATATAGTAGGTGGCTAAAAAAACTCAAGTTGGCAGTAAGAGAACCCTTATGTTTTTGCATTAATGACAGAAAAATTCAGCAGAAAACCATTGACTTATGATAGAGTGCAGACATTAATCTCACTGAATGCTTGTCTCAACTTGAGTAGGTAGCAGATAGATCTTTGTTGAGCTCCCTTGGTGGGAGATTTTCTGTATCCTTAGCTTCTGTTATGACCATGTACTTGTGGTAGGCAGAGGTCTAAGATGGCCCCATACTCATGCCTGGTGTAGTTCCTTCCTCTTATATGTCAGTGGGCCTGGTCTAATCAAGTGAATCTTTTTCAGAGAGGGTCTAAAGAGCAGAGAGGTTGAGAGCTGCAGCAGATGCTGTCCTGCTGTGCTTGAAGATGCAGGCTCTGTGAGTTCTACAGCTACATGGAAATGAATTCTACCAATGACCATGCCGAGTGCACTTGGAAGAGTACTCTGAACCTCATAGGACACCACAGCCCTGGCCAGCACCTTGATTTCTGGCTGGTAGACCCTAAGTAGAGAACCTAGTTGAGCTGTGTCCAGATTCTTCACCTACAGAACTGTGAGAATACCTGTAGAATTGGGGTTAAGTCATTAAATTGTGGTAATTATGTAGCAACAGTTAATGAATATTTTAAAAGCATTTTTAAGTTTAAGTAATTTGCTTTATTTTAATTAAGTCCAAATCTCTCCCTAAAGGGAAACTCTCATTTCTTATTTTCTAATTTACTTTTTCAAAGAAGTTTCTGTTATTCGGTTCCCAAAATTTGTCAACTTCTGTTGCATTTTCCCCTCCCCACCTCCTCTGCCTACTTCTCGTCTTCAATCCTGAAGTCAGAATGGGGAATTTAGATTGTTTACAGGTTCTCCAACTAATTACAGCTTGAACACACTGATGAAAATGGTTTAAAAGTACAGTGGAACCCTATTTTAAACATAGTCTTAGAGGACAGGTCAACATCTAGCTTAATGGCAAATGGTACAAGTCCATTGTGTTTCTAAAAATTTAATCTAAAAAATTAACCGTATTAATATAGATTCCAAACACTGCAGATATCACTTAATTTCTTCAAAACGAATGTATGTACACACATAAAAAAAGAGAACATTTGCAGAACATGCCCTCTCCCTTCAAGGTAACGACTCTCCTGGCTTCCATCCCCTTAGGTTAGTTTTGCCTGTTTTTGGACATTGTGTTCTCTTTTGGTTTTGGACTGCTTTAGCTCAGTGTTATGTTTCTAAGACTCACCCATCTTGATGTATTGAGCAGTAGTTGGTTCATTCTTGTTATTTTATAGAAAGCATTGTGCAAATACAACCCAATCTAGAATTGTACTTATGGAGTTGTGGCGCGGTGAAAATGAATCCAAAGAGTATCCATGAGGATATGGGTTAGATCCCTGGCTTTGCTCAGCGGATTGGGGATCCGGCGTTTCTGTGAGCTGTGGTGTAGGTCACAGGCATGGCTCAAATCTGTGACTGTGGTGTAGGCAGGCAGCTGTAGCTTCAATTTGACTCCTTGCCTGGGAACTTCCACATGCCGTGAGTGTGGCCCTAAAAAGCAAAAAAAAAAAGAATTGTACTTATTTTATTCTTGTAGACTGGGTTGGTTTTATTTGGGGTTATTACCATTAGTGCTGCTTTGAACATCATTGTATGTGTATTTTGATGAATGTTTACTGTATACTTAGAAGAATTACCAGGTCATAGAAAAATGGATTTTTCCCAGCTTTAGTAGATGTTAAGAAATGGTTTCCCAGAGTTACTACATCAGCTTACACTCCCATCAGCAAGGCATGACAATTGCAGTTATTCCATATCTTCACAAGACACTTGGCATCATAATTTATTATTCTTATTATCATCAACATCATCATTTTTTGTAATTTTAACTGTTCTGATGCTTGTTGGTATCTCAGTGTGCTTTTAATTTGTATTTCCCTCATGATTCATGATGTTTAACACTTTTTCATGTGTTTATTGAAGACCAGTAATTTTCACACTTTGGATCATGATCCATTATTGGATCATGAAATCAATTTAGTGCATTAAGATCAAAATTTAAAAAATTTAAAGTGGAATAACATTGTTGAAGACAGCGAATTACAAGTTATAATGGTAAGTATGGTATTGTAAAACTTGTTTCAACTTTATATATAAATTTATGCATCTGTATCTCTTCATAGATGTACACACATATGTATGCATCAATTTCTTATTTGTATAAATATTTGTAATGAGTGACCTGAAAAATATATTTATTATGAAAAATATTTATATCTCTTATTGTCAGAAAGGTTTATGAACCCCTGTTGTGTATTATGCATTTTAAAAAATCTACAGCTTGATTAAGATAGAAAAACCATGCTTACCTCATTTGCATTTAGCACAGTCCTGATAGAACTAATAGCTAAAACAATGAAAATATGATTCATGATGATTTTGTTAGGCCAAACTGAAAGTACACCATTAGGATGAACTATGTAGGGAGTTCCCATCGTGGCGCAGCAGTTAAGGAATCCGACTAGGAACCATGAGGTTGCGGGTTTGCGGATTTGATCCCTAGCCATGCTCAGTGGGTCAACGATCCGGCATTGCCGTGAGCTGTGGTGTAAGTCACAGATGCGGCTCGGATCCTGCGTTGCTGTGGCTGTGGCATAGGCCGGCGGCTGCACCTCAGATTAGACCCCTAGCCTGGGAACCTCCACACGCTGCGGGTGCGGCCATAAAAAACGACAAACGGCAAAAAAAAAAAAAAAAAAGCTATGTAAAGTAAAAGGAAAGTCCTCCATACAATAAGTGTAAAGTCTTTGTAACTGAATGAGGGAAAGTTACTCAAAAAGAACATGGGCTAAAGAACCACAACCACTGGTCCTAAATAAGAGCCTTGAGTTGCCAGACCTCTGAGCGAATCTGTGGATATTGGCTCAGGAGTCTGTATGTTTCAAAAGCTTCTTGGTGATTCTAATAGTCTGATAATTTGGGAATGATCAGATGCAGGCTGGAGATGGCAGTGAATTTCACCCAGTGTAACGGAGGAGGTCTCATGGAAGAGGTATTCTAAGTGTGCAAATCTTTTTTAAGTTTAACATTCCAAAAAACACTGTATTTAAAAATTCTACCCAGTTTCCTTTACCCTGTAAATTATTATTCTATAGCAGCAAAACTCAGGAGAAGCCATTATTTAAAGAGCCATTATCTATAAATTTTATATAGTTAGAATGGAAGACAGGCAACAGAGTTAATTTGCTTTCTAATCCCTCTCAAAGTAGATTATAACTCCCTAATCTGCTTTTTCTCTAACCTCCTACATTGATGGAACCCCTAATGTGAGCTGCATACATTTTTCAATTATATAATACTTTGGTGCCTTTGTCTCTGAGAATTACTGTACTTTCACATTTGTATGCATTTTAAAGTTAAATTCTAAAGGCTTTATCAGCACCCTGCTTTCTAATTAACAGTGAGCATAATATGTTAGTGTAACTAATGTTAACTATGCATATTAGAGAATATTCAGAATCAGTCTAGGTTGCTCCCCCTCCACTCCTCTGCTTCCTCAAAGGTAAGATTTATTCTATATAAGATTGGGGAGAATGAATTTATAATTTGGACAAACACTTCCCTGAACACCAATATTTCTTTATATTCTGGGATTTTAAATGCCAATGAGTTCTCCTTTTTTCTTTGTGTGAACTTATGAATGTAATAAAACACTTCTGAAAAGCCAATCAAATGAAACTATCTAAGATTTAATTACCAGCTTTTTAAAGATTTTATGAACCAGAGCATCTCTATTGCCAAAATCACTTATGTGACTTAGGGATCACAGAATCTTCTTAAATCTTTTGCTTTGGATTTTTAAAAATTACATACAGTTAAAAAATTAAGCATAAAAAAGAAGAAAACTTAAAACTAATAAAATCTCATATATATAAATATATATATATATAACTATTTTGTTAGTATTTTGGTATATATTCCTCTAGACCTCAGTATCTACACACGCACAGGTACACACACTCATACAAACACCTACATTTATTTAAGCAGATTAATACAATATATGATATTCTTTTACTTGTTCTTTCGGGCTAGTCATTGTTTTTTATCCACTTTGCGGTTGGGTTGTTTTCATATCCATAAGTAGATATGTACATCATAATTTTTAATGGTTACATGATACACTAAGCTTTAATCTGTTAATAGATATTTATATTGCATATTTTCCCTCTATTATATGTTTTGTTAACATCCATGCTCATCAGTCATTTAATACCTGTACAATTATATTCTTAAGACAAATTCCTTGAAGTCTGATTGCTGAACCAAAAGGCAGATGTTGATGTATACTACTTACCAAACTGCTCTCCAAAATTGTTTTCTCAGTTGAGACTCCGGCTAGCAAAATGATAGAGCACTTTTTCTTTTTCAGTTTCCCAGTACTGGATTTTTGTCTTCCTTAAAAATTGATAAATGACCCCAAATTCTGTCATTATTTTAAAGTTCGCATATATTCAGTTATTAATGAGGTCATATGTATTTCCAACCGCTTATTGAATATTCTTATTCTGTCTTTGCTTAATTGCTTCACTGTTTTTAATGAGATGGTTGTCTTTTTTTAATGAACCTGAAGGAGAAAGGTAAGCCAGATTTACTTAAGAGTAAATTGCTTACTCAATTGCTAGCCAGGTGTCAGACTTCATGAATATCTAATTTTTCACTCTGATTTAAGATGACTTTCTGATATTAAATTTTCTTATATATCCGAATCTACTTCCTATCTATTTTATTCTATTGATTGGCACATTTCTGAATAATTATTATTGAATTTTTATTTCTGTGACTTTATACTATTTTTTTAATAGGATAAGTATCCCTTCATTTTTCTTCTTTCTCAGATTTTGTCTGTTTTTGGGTTTTTACTTTCCCCATACGATGAACTTAATCATATCGGTTATTCAATGCTAGGGTTTTCAATTATAGTTATATAATATCTTTAGATTAATTGATGGGAAATTGATGCTTTTATAATACTAGTTTTTTTAATTAATTTTTTTTTTATCACAGATTCAGGCCTTCTCTTGGGTCTCTCTGTAGCATTTTATTTTTTCTTCATATGGGCCCTGGCCATTTAAAAAGATATTTCTAGATATTTTAATTTTTTGATTGTTGCTGTGAATGAAATAATCTCCTTCCACGATATTTTCTGAGTGTTGTTTTTTAAAAATCTGTTGACTTGTTTATTTCCAGATGCTTTAATGAGCATTTTTTTTTCCTAATCCTCTTTTGGTTGATCTTAGCCTTCAAAAATCTCACCAAGTGGTACCCAGGAGACTAAAGAAGAAAATATAGTTCCTTTACTGTAGAACCATACTTGAGACCTTAGAGAATTGAGCCTAAAATAGGAAAATTTATGGAATGCAATTGGTACATCCAGGAAGGACTGACTATGGGTCAGCCCTCATCACTGCAATGTGATACAAGTCAAGACTAAATATATTAGAACGAATAAGTATTCTGTTCTTATGAGATTATTTCATATTCTGAGATGTCCTTTGGCACTCAATTAATTAATCTTTCAGGATTAATCTTTGTGGATTCAATATTACTTATGTGAGCAAGAGAGAAGCTAGATTTAATTAAGCCTAAAAATATAAGTCCCTGTTTAAGTAATGAAAATATGAAGGATGGAAGGTAACACTGAACTGACTTCTTAAAGAATTGAGTTTACCAGATTGTCAGTTACAGGCTTGCTAATTTTTTGCGTAACCCCATAAATACAATATGATTTCTTTTCTTGTCATGAGTAATCCTCCTTCCTGCTCCTTCCAACTCTATTGCTTTAACTACCCATCATCCCAACCCCTCAGTAAGTAGGTATAAGATGGTCTGACAATGCCATCTGGTGGCCACCTAGGAAACTATACGAACTGATCTCTTGTTGGGTCTCCCGCCTAGGTTGGTACAATATCCTGGAAGCCAGATCCAGACTTGGGGACAAGCAGTTTATGCTTGTGGCTGAGAGCAAAGGGAGAAGATGATCAAAGTCCAAGTCCTGGCAGAGGCTGCCTGGGGAAGCTGGGAAGGCACCAAAAGGCTATACCCACAGGAGTTGATAGAGAGCAAAGACTAGGTCCAAAAAGGAGTTCCAGCGGGAAAAACTTGGAGAGAGCTCTTGAACCAAAGCAAAGAACGGGAACCTTTTTTTTTTTTGTCCCTTAAGTGGAATATCTGCATTCAGCCTCAGGGCAGGGATCATCTTGATTGTGAACTTTCCGTCAACTCCAACATCTTTCTTCAGGGGTTTCCTTATCCACCTTTTTATTTTCCCCCTAAAAATATTCTTCCCTAAAAATAATTTCAGATAATTCCACATTCTTCCCTAAAAATAATTTCAGATAATTCCACATAAGGCCTATTTCACACTTCCCTTCTCTCGTTCTTTCCCCTCTTCCTCCCTTGCTCCCTCCTTCCCACCTCCTTTTCTCTTTTCCCTTCCTTTTCATCTCTTGTTCGTGAGTTCTCAGGAAAACCTCCCTGTTTCTCATTCTTCATTCTATTTGGGAGCCAAAGCATAGCCCTAATTACAGCTGAAAAGCCTAGAGATAGTACTTGTGGGTCAGCTTTATCAAAGACAAGGGAAGGCAGAAGTGAAATGAAGAGCTGGTGCCATTGACACCTGCATCCTTGGGCGGGATCAGTTCCTTCCACATTATTGTGAGGCTGAGTCCTCTTGTCCACCTCCTGCATGATTTACCCCACGTGCCTGCATTCAGTATTGTGACTTTTATTCACTGCCATATCCCTAACATTTAAAACAACATCTGGCATATAGAAGGAGCTCTATTGATATTGTTGAAGGAATGAATGAATATTCCCGATAAATAAGCAAATCTGGCTTCTTTTTTTTTTAACTATATTTCAATTTTGCCTTGTTGTAAGTGTTGCATTCATGCCAATTTTCATTGTGAAAGCACGATTTGCAACTTTTGTGGAATAATTTAAGCCTAATGTGTGAGAGTAATTAAAGCACAAATAATTACTTTTAAAATTCCAACCTACCAAGTGACTGACTTTCAGAAAATTAGGTGTGTTGGTAAGTTGGGGATTCTCTACCTTTGTTCTCACGTTTCAAGAGCGTCTTTTTTTATACATAAACGGAGTAAATAATCAACAAAATGGCCAGCCTTTACTTATCTTGGCTTCTCAAGTGCTCTTTAAATCTTCCCCCAAAATAAAAGCTAAGACCATTAAATACGGAGGAGAAAAAAATTTGGAAAGCTACAAACAACTAAGCGTTTGGCAGGCCATCTCGCTGAATATGTTTTCTCTGCTTGCTGAGTCTTTTTGCATTATAAATCCTTGATAACAGAGAGAGAGAGAAATATTTATTCTCTGTATAAAACTAAGCTCAGAGGAAAGGTTGGGTTTGCCTAATCTTTTTCAGAATTGTGCCCTTCCATGTGATCATTCTTAGAAGTAGAGAAAGGAGGCAGGCTGTTTTTATTTTTACAGTCGTTCCTCTGAAATTACCCTTGGATAAGAATTTTCTGGGGAAAAAAAAATGATCACTTGCTACTTTCCATTCAAAACCGTAGGATTTCTTAACTATCTCACAGATCTCTATGATCTTGAAGAAGTGCTTTCACTTTGGTGTAAAGGGGAAGTTAAAATGAATTAGGAACTGGCCTGAATGAAGGCAATAGAGGAGATCTGTGGGTGTGTCATATCCCAGTGTGCAGACCTTGGTAAACTCCTGAGGATCTGTCACAGCATCTCACATCAGGCTTGACATTTTGTTCCTGGCTGATTTCAGTAGTGGTGGTAGTGGGGGATGGGTATATATTAACTCTTTAGCTCCTTGGCTACAGTAGACCTGTAAGAAGCCACAAGGTATGAAGGGAGCATGGACTGGCATTACAGGTAGAGGGCTCTCAGGCTGAACGCTGGCAGTGCCTTTGGCTGACTATGTAACCTGGAATAAAACAGGTAACCTTTCAGAGCCTTAGTCTGCCTTTTTGCGAAATGGGAATATGATGTCTAGCTAGAACGGCGGGAGAGGAAGGGAACTAGTAGGTATACGGCCCAGCCCCCAGCTGGTGGGACGTCTCAGCTGATCCCCGGTGCTTCTGGCGGTCACGTGTTCTCTTTCCCTTTCTCTCCCAGGTACCTTGGGATCACAAGGCCGCTGACGTACCCCGTAAGGCAGAATGGGAAGTGCATGGCCAAGATGATCCTCTCTGTCTGGCTTCTCTCCGCCTCCATCACTTTGCCGCCGCTCTTTGGCTGGGCGCAGAACGTAAATGATGACAAGGTGTGCTTGATCAGCCAGGATTTTGGCTACACGATCTACTCCACTGCAGTGGCGTTTTACATCCCCATGTCCGTAATGCTTTTCATGTACTACCAGATTTACAAGGCCGCCAGAAAGAGCGCCGCCAAACACAAGTTCCCAGGCTTCCCTCGCCCGGAGGAGCCCGACAGCGTCCTCTCACTGAACGGCATGGTGAAGCTCCAGAAGGAGGTGGAGGAGTGTGCGAACCTTTCGAGACTCCTCAAACATGAGAGGAAAAACATCTCCATCTTTAAGAGGGAACAGAAAGCAGCCACCACCTTGGGGATCATTGTCGGGGCCTTCACCGTGTGCTGGCTGCCGTTTTTCCTCCTCTCGACGGCCAGACCCTTCATCTGTGGCACTGCGTGCAGCTGCATCCCGCTGTGGGTGGAGCGGACATTTCTGTGGCTGGGCTATGCAAACTCTCTCATTAACCCCTTTATATATGCCTTCTTCAACCGGGACCTGAGGACCACCTACCGCAGCCTGCTCCAGTGCCAGTACCGGAATATCAACCGGAAGCTCTCGGCCGCAGGCATGCACGAGGCCCTGAAGCTTGCTGAGAGGCCCGAGAGACCTGAGCTTGTGCTGTAAGGTCATTTATCACTATTTGCCTTCTATTCCCGCCCCCACCCCCAACCTTTTCATGGAACTTCTTTTTGAAGCTGTTCACAGAAAGCTTCCTGAATCGGTAGCAAGCTTATTTTCTACAGACCGTGTCTGCAGATTTGAATTCAGAATACTGTAGATTCTAGTCTTCCACCAAGTAGAATTCTGAAAGCCAAAGATGGGCATTTAGTTGGATTGGAAGAAGAGACTGATTTACTGATGCACTGCAGTTGATATCACTGGTGACAAGGAAGGTCAGGATTTTGCATCCTTTCTCCATAAATAACACCCAAATTAAGTACTTACATCTCTAATTCTTGTAACACTTTCGTTTTAGTTGCCATTACCCTTATATCCAGTAAAACTTTTTTTGATGGCCTCATCCATCACCAATTAATTCTTCTTTGGAGGAAGGAAGCATATTCACACGGGCAGGAAGCAGCCTGGGGCAAAGGGCAGTGTTTAGTCTAGAAAGATGCCAGGATGACACAAGATCTTGAAAGCTATAGAGCTTTCAGAAAGTGCTAGCCATGATCTTTAGGATTTGTGAGTTTTTAGAGTTGTTGAGTTTGTCTAGAAAGAATTAGTGATTTTTGGGAAGCAATTGCACTAAGATGATGGGATTTGGAAAAGGATCACAAAGGGCCAGTGTTGGAGGAAGTTCCGTGTGGGTCAGCAGGTTAAATATCAGGGAGGAAACTTTGTCAAATTTCTGTTTTCAGAACCTAGTACTGACACATAGTAGATAACAAAAGTAATGATTTCTAACAGTTATTGAATACCTACTACATACTATCATGGTGTATATCATTCTGCCTATAAAGTAGGTGCTTCTGGCATCCTCAGTTTTCATAAGAATAACTGAAGCTTGGGGACCTAGAGTAACTTACCTAAATGGTAGCATGGTTTGAATCACCCCGGTGTTATGTGCTCTTAACCATCATGCAACACTGATGTCAGATGATTTCAGTCTGCAGCAGTAAAGAGCTATTGAATGTTTTAAGCTGGGGATTTTAGCCATCAGCTAAGAAGACATTTAGAGAAAACCTTTAAATAGAAGTATGTTAAGTATACTTACTGCAGCTTTGTAGGACACCTCATTGACAGACTCTTGGTCGTTTCTCAGATGGAGGAAATAAGCAAAGGATATTGATGGAGTTTTAGGGCTTGAACTGGGTCATGTTAAGGTAGGTAACTGGGCAGAGTTTACGACATAATAGCTTTGGATTGGTGGGTACAGCTAAATGAGGGCCTTGAGGCCAGTATTAATGAGCAAGCTATCAATCTTGATAAGTAAGCTAGATTAGTTGGTGTGCAGTCTTATCTTTTGGAAGCAACTACTTCCTAGAACAAGTACTGGGTTATTTTGCCTAGTCCCAGAGATGTTTAGCACAGAAACAGGAAAGTGTGTTGGTCTCAGTCCCTAGGAGTGACCTGCTGAGAGATGTGTTTGAAGAAAGTTTCTCTGGCAACAGTGAAAAGGGCAGATAACATAGAAAGACAGGCAGCGGGGGTCCAGTTAAGCAGCCAGCGTAGAAACTAGGAAAGAACCATTGAGGTCCTGAACTAGAACTAGAAAATACCACTGTGATTTTTTGGCTTCCTACACAAAGAACTTGAGAATAATTTTATTAATTATTTTATCTAATAATTCACACATGATTCAGATAGTTCATAAAGTGCTAATTTTTCAGATGTCACACAAGCAGGTTTTCCAGTTTAACATAATCGTCACCCACATTTATTGATGATTCACTCTCGGGTCCTATGCTGAGTACTCCAGTGAATTATGTCACTTCATCCTTAATACTGTATGAGAGGTTGGTTTCCTTCATCTCCATTCTGTTGGGGAGATCAGATAGTTTTTTCAAAGTCATATATATGGAGCTAAATTTGAGCCCAGGAAATCTATGTTCAGATGCTTTTAACTAGCATGTACTCTGCCTTTTATAAACGTAAATCAGCTAACATAACATCCAAGGATACTTGACTCTGTGTCTTTAGCTAGTGTGGAGTCTTGGGTGTTATTTTCCTATTAATGTAAGACAGGGGTCAGCAAACTTTCACTGTGAAGGGCCAGATAGTGAATAATTTAGGCTTTGTTAGCTATACAGTCCCCACTGAACCTACTTATGTCTGCCTTTGTTGTGTGAAAGCAGTCCTAGACACTAGTAACCAAATACGTATGGTGGTTATACCAATAAAACTTTATTTGCAAAAACAGGTGGCCAGCTGGATTTGGCCAACAGGTCATCGTTTGCTGTTCCCTGGCTTCAGAAAATGACTGTCTCCTCATTACATCTCTCTCTGTTTAAATTTATGATTATTTTTATTTATAATTATAGATTGTTATCATTTGGGATGATTGGCCTAAATATTCATTAAATTTAGGAAATTTCTAATTAAAGAGTTAGAATAGCTGCTATTTAAAAAATTCTAGGAGTTGCCATTGTGGCTCAGCTGGTTATGAACCCAACTAGTATCCAAGAGGATGCAGGTTTGATCCCTGGCTCAGCTCAGCGAGTTAAGGATCCAGTGTTGCCACCAGCTACGGTGTAGGTCGCAGATGCAGCTCAGATCTGACATTACTCTGGCTGTGGCGTAGGCCAGCAGCTGCAGTTCAGAGTTGATCCCTAGCCTGGAAACTTCCATATGCCTCAGGTGCAGCCCTAAAAAAAAATTCTATACCAGGCAGCTTTCTTTTCAGTTCCAATGTGGGAAGACTTCCTTTTAAATTATCGTTTATAACTATATTGTGTATTGAGGAGGATCCAGAAAACACATGCTGTCTCTCCTGCCTTAGTGTACGTCTTTCTATTGCAGACTGTACGAAAACATACACACATGCTCATTCATTCTTTTTGTGTTGAGAGCAAAGGAAAATTGGAGACAGGGAAAGCTATAGGATTCAAAGGAGAGGAAAATAACTCAGCATATTCTCTAACCATGATCAGGGAAGACTCCCTGAAGGACATGGGCTTGAGTATGTCTATGAAGTTAAAAGCATTTATGAGTAAAGGAGAGTAGGATTGGCGTTCCACATGAAAGAGAGATTTTATATGGAGGCACCATGGTGGGACCTTATGCAAAGACAGGCCGCCTGGAGGTATGCATTGTTGTAGGGTAGATTCAGAGATCAAAATGGAAAGGTTGAATGGGATTAAATTATGAAGGATCTTCCATTTCAGCTCCCAGAATTGGGAATTTTAGTGTAGGCGGGTGATTCTCAGCCAGGGGTTATTTTGCGTCTAGGAGCCATTGGGCAATGTCTGAAGACATTTTTCGTTGTCACAACTGGGGAAGGTGAAGACCTTGGCATCTAGTGGGTAGAGGGTGAGGATGCTACTAAACATCCTGCAGTACACAGGCAGCCCCCACAGCAAAGAATTACCCAGCCCCAAATGTCAGTAGTGCTGAGGTCAAGAAAACCTAGTGTGCGCAGAAATATACAGTAGGAGAGTGAAATCACCAAAGGCACGAAGACTCATTTAGTGACATCATGTGGAATGAATCAGAAGGTAGAGGCTAGAAGGAAGCCGTCTCTTCATTGGCTTGTGTTCTCCAGAAACCTTGGAGAGCCTTTTGTGTACAAGGCATGTTTCCAGGCATGGCGGGAATGGAAAGACAAAGAAGTGACTGACAGTCCTTGCCTCTGGAAGCTTACAGTGGGCTGGGGTAGCTGTAGACATGCTGGTGGTGTCTAGTAAAAGACTGGTAACCAGAGTTCCCCTCATGGTCCATGCTCTGCACAATTGCATTCAAGTAAACACCAGCTGGATAGCCCAAAGCAATCATAACTCTGCTGGAGACTCTGAAAAAAGGATGTGGCATCCAGTCTATAGCTTCTTAGAACCCTTTGCCTGTCCTCCTCCCCCAGTCTCTCTAATGCTGCCTAGCTTCTTTGTCCAACCTAAAGACTTGGAGCTGCTCCCTCTAATCTCTCTAGCCCTTTTCTCCCCTCTGGCTGCTTGGGTTCTAGTCTCTTGTACTTTTGCCCCTAACTCCACCTTCTTGGTTCTGTTTTTTCCCCCTATGCAGTAGTTTTCCTCCTTCCCTGTATAAACAGTCTTCTAGAGTATATATTGCTCCTTCCCAATATTTCCCCATTTTCTTGATCAGTATAGCAAGAGGCTCAGGAGTCTGGCAGGCACTCAGTCTTCCTTGGCTAGGGAATGAAGAGATTCTGTGAAGACTTCACTGGTATTGTAATTCACTACTCTAAATTACAGTCTTTAACACCTTTTCAAGAGCATTCAAATACTGGTAATATAAAACCAAATATGATAATATGATAGAAGCAGGGTTTTTTTTTCTTTTTTTTTTGATTTGATAACTTTATTTATGGATTTGCTTTGAATCACCGTTAAGTGGCTTTTAAGTGTTACGTTTGGATGACTTTTGTTCTTTGACACTATTATTGTGAACAGAATTGAACAGCAGTTTCTAAAATACTCCCATAGAAAAGAATTTACTTAAATTGTTTTGAAGTAGCTCTGCCTTCCCCTCTCCCATCTCCTCAGAGAACTTCTTATAATCCCTGTCAACTGCAATAGTGAGTTTTGACAGAACGACCTTGGGTTCCTGCCATGAATTCTGTCAATGTGCTGCTCCATGTTTTGTACTGAAGCTTTGGGATTCAGGATGACTCTATCTTTACTTTATGAAAACCAGTGATTAAAAAATTAAGATGAAATGGGTCCCAGTGGAAATTTAGAAGAATCATTTTGGGCCCTAAAATCCTAGGTATCTGTGGTGGGATTTTGTCCTGAAGAAAGAAACAGCCTAGAAGTTGGCTATTTCATGGATTTTCTTTCCCCAGAATAGTATTTTCCTCATCATTAATAAGCTGAGATTCAGCACTTTGTTTTTTTTATCAAGTCACCAATTAGTACTAATAATAGCTTGTTTGCTTCATGCATTGCAGTTGCCTACATTTTTTAAACATTTTTTTTTTCAGTGCCGTACCTGTGGCATATGGAAGTTCCCAGGTTAGGGGTTGAATTGGAGCTGCAGCTGCCGGCCTATACCACAGCCATAGCAACACCAGGTCTGAGCCGCGTCTGCGACCTATACCACAGCCCACGGCAACGCCGGATCCTTAACCCTCTGAGTGAAGCCAGGGATCAAACCTGCATCCTCATGGATACTAATCAGGTTTGTAACCCACTGAGTCACAATGGGAACTCCATTAGTTGCCTACATTTTAACTTTGTAATATCTCTTTAAAGTAGGAAAGACATGCAATTGACCAGTCTTGGTTTTTCTAATATTTTTGTTTGTTTTCTTAGTAGAAAATAAATATACATAGTGCACAAAAAAATCAAGCAGTACAGACGTGTCTACAAGGAAAATAAGCCTCAGATAGATGTCTTAGGTAGAAAATATCCCTGCTGGAAATCATGAAGGAGGTGATGTTTGGGTTGGTCCTTGAATAAAGAGTAGGATTAAGGATGTCAGGGTTAGAGGTGGGTTTGGGGCTACTCAAGGCAGAGGGCACAGTGTGGACAGAAGTTCAGAGACATGGCTGGAGGTAGATAAAGAACCCAGGGCATGTCTTCAGTAGGACCTGGAAGCTGTGTAAATTGGGATGAGCTTGGAGGGCAGATGGGCCAAGTGGGTGGTGGGGAGAGATGAAAACTTTGGGTCAGAGTGAGACAAGGTCTGCGATATAAATAGAGATTTACAATAGGAGAAGGGAAATGGATAGGAGACGGATGTAAAAATGTGGTCTCCTGTCAGGAGGGCCCACACCAGAAGGGTGCTGAGACCAGGAAAGAGCCAAGGATGTCTGGATGTTTGGAGGTTGCCTAGCAGACGACTTCAGAGATGGTGCCTGAGCCTGGAGGGTTTCAGTAACGTTCATGGGCTGATGTGAGCGGCAGAGGAAGTGCATTCTCTCCCCCATGGGGAGAAGAGGCAGAGGCCCCAGGCTAAGAATAAGTGTGGAGCCCCACTCAAGGGGACATAGCCTGTTCCCAGTGCCTGCTCCTGGGTACCCAGCAGCCTGCAGTTGCGGGTCCATACTTCTCAGGCACCACTGTGTGAGGCGAAGAATAAAGCGAGAGACAGTGTCATGGAGAAAGAGATCCTGTCACTAGGAAAATCTGTCCATCAAGTCCTGACAACCAGGGGAGAGAGAGGGGCGTTTTCAATGGGATGTGAAGGTAGAGGCCCTGGAGCTTCTTAGACCTGACTCTCAGGCACATGGGTGTCCTTTGGAGGTTAGGGGAGTGTGTATGGAGGGGGCATGTGGCTCTCCACCATGGAGGAAGGGACTTTTCCTCAGCTGGTGGCCAAGACTTGTCCATGACTCATGCCCCTGCTGTGAATCTGGGAGGAAGGTAGCAAGGAAGGTGGATCTCAGGGTTTTGCACACATGGCTACTGCAAGGCACCCTCCTAGGTATCAAAGGGAGTCTTCTCATTGCAGTCATCCTTATTCTTTTCAAGTACCGCAAGTGCAGTAGTATTTTGCAAGGATTATTGAGAGTAGAGCCATTTGGGGCTACAGCTGTGTTATAAAAGTGAATTTCTAAGTCAGTTATCTGGAGCTGATTTGCAAATATATTAAGGCCCTGGCAGCTTGTAGAAGTTATGAAATTTATAAGAAGAGCTATAGCACTTTTTCTTTCCCTTAGGTGCTCATAACCCCTTAGAAACCACAAATAATTGCAATTACTGATTGCTGTAAAAATTAAATCCACCACAAAATGAAAACTCAAATTTACGGTTCTGCTAAATCGTTTTCTTGCCTCCTCTCTCTCTTTCTGTCTCTCTCTCTGTCTCTGTCTTTCTCTCTCTTTCTCTCTTTATAGACAAAAGTCTGACTACTGTAGGAAAAAAAGTCATGATTCATGATCAAAAGTGGAATAATGGAGATGAAATAAACAAGGCAAGACCGAGATGGAAACAGAATGAAACCATCTGCCGAGACTGCAGAATGGACTGCGGCTTCTGTCCTTTCTTGGGATAGCTGAAACGTGACCAGCAAAGTCTATCTGCTGTACAGTCTTATTATGAGGGAGGTGGTGCCCTCGCCATTATTTCCCTGTGGATCAGTGCTATTGGGTGCACATGAAAATAGTTCTCAGTCTAAATAAAAAGCCCTATCAGCTGGGCAGTAAGCAGACACACAGAACTGGGTTCCAGAAAGGAAACAGTTTCTGGTGCTTTGCTTCTGTCCAAGTCTGTGCAAGTGAAGAAAGTCCCCATACACACATCCCATGCTTCCAAGTCCAGGCCTTGTGGGGAATAATCAGGAACCACTCCTGAGACAGGTGTTTTTGTTGCTGGATGGAAGGGTGTTTTCCCCAGCAAACTGCCGTGAGCTTCGTGATGAATACATTGCATGTCCATGTTAGAAAACAGAACCCTGTCATCTGCTAACGCAAATGATCTCCCAGAGCAGTGTCTGTTCAATGCTTCTGTCCAACAGTTTGGCTCTTTGTCAGGGTCCTGTGATGTCCCCACCAACGTACTTTCTGTTACCTCCCTTCTTGTTACAATATTAACTCAGGAATGGATCTCAGGCTGGAGGGAGTCATAAAAACCTGAATTAAAGCATTTCCTCGCACTCCCTCTTCTCCTGAAGGGTCCTGGGAGGTGAGGGCAATTCCTCCTGTGAGGAGTTCTCCCTGGATGAAGAGCGAGGGCTACCTCAGCGCACTGTTCATGCACGTGATTGTTGGCGCAGGACGTTTGACTGTTGTTTACAGCCCGGTGCAGTGGGACCACAGGCTGGTCCCTCACTGCGAGTTTTGGGGGAGGAAGTATGGAAATAACGGGGTTTCCGTGAAAGGCTGTGACGCTCCTGGAGATGGGACATCCATGTGTTAATTCTTGTTGAGCAGCATTGTATTAACCTGAGTTGTGTGAATCCGAGGTCCTTGGGCCAGTGTCGGGAATGCTCCAGAACACCGTCCTGTTCCTTCTAGAGGGTTTGTTTTTGTGTGCTCTGTATCTTCCATCAAATGTGTGCCTGGACAATTCTCCCCTTCTCCCTCCCAAAGTGGTAGACATTAAGGGCTGGTAAGGAAACAGAAAAGGTCCTTTTGTAGATAGTATTTTTTTTTAAAGGATTCTATGTGATATGCATGAGCTAAGGAGACAGAAAGACCGTAGATCAGAGAAGAGTACCTCTGAGGGGAAAGAATGAATGCAAACCTTCGTTTGATACAAGAGAACTGAAAGAGAATATTATTTTCCTACAAAACATGTAATTGTTCTCTCACAGGATAACGTGGAATTCCAATGTGGATTATGGATTTCTTCCACCTTTCACTGACATTGCTTTCTACCACCCACAGGGAAGGGTCTGCCTTTCTGAGCGGGGAGGTGGGCCCTGTCCTTTCCAACAAAGCTTGTCCAAATTCCCGAACCGCAGATTTCCTAAAGTGACTGTATATACTTATATTCATAATTTAAATGATTAATTCTGGTCGGATAAATGTTGTTAAATTGGAAAATGTTTTATTACATTACTTCGAATAAAGTTTATTTGTAGCCGTAATAAAGCAATTTAAGTAATGATTTTTAATTGAAGGTCTGATGTTATAAATGTCACTCTACGTAGAAGAGCAAACTTGACATGTTCATGTTTGCTGTGAGAATTCGTCCGTTTTGTAACTTAAAAAAAAAATAACAACTGTGCATCCTTTGATTTGATTAATGAGAATTTATTTGGCTCCTGCTACATTTAGCAGTACGGACTTCAAGGGAACCAGGATGGGGAAAGCAAGTCCTTATTTTAAGGAATTTGCCATCAAATAGAGAAGGCAGACACTGCTCAGCTTGTCACCATATAGTAAGGTAAGGGCTATAGTGCTTTTTAGGGAGCGACATATTTCTTTCCCGTAGTATAAGATGGGGCAGAAGTTCCCGTGTGATGCAGCAGAAATGAATCTGACTGAGAACCATGAGGTTGGGGGTTCGATCCCTGTTTTTGCTCAGTGGGTTAAGGAGCTGGCGTTGCTGTGAGCTGTGGTGTAGGTTGCAGACACAGCTCAGATCCTGCATTGCTGTGGCTATGGTATAGGCCAGCAGCTGTAGCTCCAATTAGATCCCTACCCTGGGAACCTCCATATGCCACGGGTGCAGCCCTAAAAAGCTAATAATAATAATAATAATAATAAAATAAGATGGGGCATTATGATTAATTGGATTGATTTGGGTTTTCATATGTGTTTAATTTTTTTCATCAGGACCTTAGTTATTCAGATTGGCTCTTTATCCTGCCTGACTTGAACACCTGATCTTTGAACTCTGCTTCATTCTGACTCCAGGGGCTGGACACCGGACACAGTGCTTCCCAAGTATGGCAGTCAAAGGCGAGGAAAAGCTAGAAATTGAGAGAAAATGAGAAAAAATATCAAACAGATTATACTGTTTCACCTATAATTTGTGGCAAAGGTACAGCTTTGGTTTTAACTAAGAATTGGGAAAATCACTGAAATAAATGTTTTACCTGTATTTTATGACTATTCAGCAAGAATGACTATTATAATTAATCTCTCTTTTCACTTTAGAGTATCATCAGCTGTCTCTTCCTGGTAAGGCTGAATATTGGGAAATGATCTTGGGAAGTAACTCGTAAGAGATAGCTTAAGGACTGTTGCCTTAGTGTTTAGTTTTATTCTATAAATACTCAACAGGATCAACAGGAGGCACTTTTTTTTTACAGCTGCACCTGTGGCATATGGGAGTTCCTGGGCTAGGTGTCGAATCAGAGCTGCAGCTGCCAGCCTATGTCATAGCCATAGCAACACCAGATCTGAGCTGCATCTGCGATATACATAGCAGCTTGCAGCAACGCTGAATCCTTAACCCACTGAGCAAGGCCAGGTATCAAACCTGCATCCTCGTGGGCACTATGTTGGATTCTTAACCTACTGAGCCACAACAGAACTCCCATAAATTCTTAAAGCATTTACTGTGGTGTCATGTGCCTGAGATGTCTGTATGTGTTTTTGATGATCGTATTTTCATATAGTTTTTATTAGATTCACTGATTACAGGCATAAGGTAAATAAATGAATAGAAAATTCAGGCAATTTTTCAAATAGTTTATACAAATATAATAATGCCTGAATTGCATCTGTAGACGATGGGAATTTTTCTTTCAGCAGTTTGATTGTCATTTTATGGATATAAATATTTACAAATCCTTCATTTTTTTTTATAAACAGTTCATTCTCCTTCCATCTGAGAACTTTCACATATGCTTTCTCCCTCTGTCTGGAATTTCCTTCCTGTTCTCATTTATTTAATGTTTGTCTTCATCATTGTTTAGTAATTCTTCAAAGGCATGAACCATGTCTGTTTTTTCACCAATATGTTCATTACATAGCACCATGCTTGGAACATATATATATAAATATGTTTCTTTTTTTATTGAAGTATAGTTGATTTACAATATATTTTTAGTTTTTGAGGTACAGCAAAGTGATTCAGTTATATGTATATATTTCCAGATTATTTTCCATTATAGGCTATTATAAGGTATTAACTATTATTCTGTTTCATTAAGTAAATCCTTCTTTATTTTATATATACTAATTTTTATCTGTTGATCCCATATTCCAGTTTATCCCTTTTCCTCCTCCCTTCCCTCTTTGTTAATCATGTTTGTTTTATATGTTTGTGAGTCTGTTTATGTTTTATAAATAGTTTCATTTGTATTATTTTTTAGATTACACATATAAGTGATATCATATTTGACTTTCTTTGTCTGACTTACTTCACTTGATGTGATAATCTCTAGGTTCATATGGATTTATTTCTGGGCTCTTTCTTCTGTTCTATTGATCTATATATCTGTTTTTTGTGCCAATACCACAGTGTTTTGATTACTGTAGCTTTTTAGTATTGTCTGAAGTCTGGGAGGGTTATGCCTCCTGCCTTGTTTTTTTCCCCTTAGGATTGCTTTGGAAAATCTGGATCTTTTGTGGTTCCATATAAATTTTAGGATTACTTATTCTAGTTCTGTGAAAAATGTCATGGGTAATTTGATAGGGATCACATTAAATCCATAGATTGCTTTGTTTAGAATGGGCGTTTTAACAATATAAATTCTTCAATTCAAGAGAATAGGGTATCTTTACATTTCATTGAATCATCTTTAATTTCCTTTATCAAGATTTCTCTTTTCAGTGGAAGAATGTATACTTATCCTACTCAAACTATTCCCAAAGATTAAAGTGGAGGGAACAATTCCAAAGTCATTCTATGAAGCCATCATCACCCTGGTACCAAATCCAGACAGACATTACAAAAAGGAAAATTGCAGGCCAGCATCTTTGATGAATATAGCTGTAAAAATCTTCAACAAAATTTTGGCAAACTGAATGCATAAACACACAAAAAGGATCACACACCATGATCAAGTTGGATTCATTCCAGGGTCACAAGGATGGTTCGGCATATGTAAATCAATACTCTGTATTAACAAAAAAAGACAAAAACTACATGATCATCTCAGTAGATGCAGAAAAAGCATTTGACAAAATTCAAACTACATTCATGACAAAAACTCTCACCAAAGTAGGTAAAGAGGGAACAGCTCTCAACAGAATAAAAGCTATTGTAGGTCAAACTCACAGTCAACATAATACTTGATCGCGAAAAGCTGACAGCCTTCCTCTCTTCCCTGCTTCTTTACGATATTGTATTGGAAGAACTAGCAACAGCAATCAGACAAGAAAAATAAATAAAAGGTATCTAAATTGGAAAGGAAATAAAAGGTATCCAAATTGGAAGAGAAGAGGTAAAGATGTCATTCTGTGAAGATGACGTGATACAGAAAACCCTCAACACTGCACAAAAACTATTAGAAATAATAGGTGAATGCAGCAAGGTATCAGGATACAAGATTAATATACAGAAATCTGTTGCATTTCTTTATACTAACAATGAAATATCAGAGAGAAAATAAAAAAAAAATCCCATTAAAAATTATGTCAAAGACAATAAAATACCTGGGAATAAACCTAATGAAGAAGGTGAAAAATCTATATGCTGAGGACTATGAAGCATTGATAAATATTTCTTAATAGAAAGGAATTTTTAAAAAAAAAAGAGAGGAAAGCCAGAGTCCATGGTGCAGTTTTTAATTTTCGGGTGAGGAAGCTCAGGAGACTTGGTGTGATCAAATGACAAGGGCAGTGAGTGAGTGGGAAGGAGCTGAAATAAGCTCTCCTCTGTGCAGTTTAGGGCAGGGCCTCTGCTACATGGTGCTGCTTCTTTTTAGGGGTCGAATTGGAGCTACAGTTGCTGGCCTACACCACAGCTACAGCAAAGCCAGATCCAAGCTGCATCTGCTACCTGCACTGCAGCTTGTGGCAATGCTTGATTCTTAACCCACTGAACGAGGCCAAGGAGTGAATCCACGTCCTCCCAGACACCATGTCAGGCTCTTAACCTGCTGAGCCAAAACGGGAACTTAAGTCATGCTTTTTTGCATGAGTTTCTCATATCAAGAAAGCGACCTTTCCTTAATTTTCTGCACTGGTGAAGCAGAGCTATGTATGTGTTATGGCCCATATGTTGAAACTTGTTTTATCGACAGCTAGCCAGATGGTTCCTAACAGCAGACAAAGAAGCCATTTGGAAACTTTCAGCAGGTCAGCGCATTTTGAAAGCACAGGCCAGTAAGGCATATTGTGATGTCATTCCTTACTTACTCTAAGCAGCATACATCAAAAAAAGGAAGGCCTTGTTAGTATTACATGTGAAACATGTGGCCCTTGAAAACTAACTCAGGGGACCTCCTGTGCAGATACAGAAGTTTATTTAATTAGCTCTCTCCTTCAGCTTGCTTTGTCTACACTTTCTCTGGAGAAGAAAAGTAATTTCTTAACTTCAAACACTTTGCTTTTTAAGCTCCTGCTGCCTAAATAATTTTTTTTTTAAAGTATGCAGTGCTAGCAACAGAGATGCCATATGATCATCAATAAAAATACAAAGGCACAATTTACAATAGCTAGTCCAAAACAAAAAGTGAGCGAGGTTGATAATTGTGAGAAGTAGTTTCACAGAAAACAATTATGTTTGGCATTTGACACTTAAACAAAAGCTGAGTTAAGGAACGAAGACATCTTTGTAACTGTGGCTTTCCGGACAGACACACGTGAAATCTTAGATTCTATTCAAGCTGTATAATTTGTGCTCAGAGATTATGGAACAAAAGGAATGTAATAGATAAGAAATATTCAAGAGACTCTAAAGAAATGAAAGACTAATCCATGTTTCTTCCTCCAAGAAATTCTTGCATTCATCCATTTCCTCATTCAAGCTAACACGTATTTATTAATATGTCAGAACCTATCTAAACATTAGAACACAGTGAGTAAGAAATGAATTCCATTCTTGGGAAGCTCGGTGTCTAGCAAGGGAGCTGAATGTACACAAATGATCGTAACACAATGTGATGTCTGTTATGATAAGGCACATACCAGGAAGATTAGCAAGAAGTGCATACTTCAATATATTGATATAAATATTTAAATCTCAGTGGAAGATAGAAGTGGTAATTCAAAATAGCAGATGGCAAGAACTATCTAGAGTTTATCTTTGATGTGCACTATGTAATATTTTTGTTGCCAAATTACCTTTGTTAATTACATTTTGATTGGGCTATTATTAAAATGCTCTTTATTCTTGAAACACACACAGTCTCACATTGGGAGCGATGGTACAGAGCTTTGCAAGGCAGTAGAAAGTCAGCTGTAAATATAAACATTTGTCATGGCCAATTCACAAAGCGAATAATCCACCTGTACAAAAATGAGATATAACTGTATACAAAGAGAATTACAGACCTAACAAATCTCATGGATGAGCTAGTAGAACTCTCTACTGGTTAGCAAGTGAGAATGTGCTGAGAGCTGTGTTTTGTCTGAATTTCTTTTCAAGATGCAGTATAGAGCAGTGCTTTACAAACTGTCCTTGGCTAAGGAATGTTCTTTAATCTGTGACACAGCCATGCATTTGAAAAATATGCAAAAGAATTACGGGACATGTGAAATGGAAAAAAAAACATATAAGTCAATTTCTTTTTTATTAGGGTCAGTAGACATAAGATTCCATTTCATTTAATATGGTCAGAACAAACAAAGCATGGAAAAAAAAAAAGGATCACAAGAACTGACCATTGTCCACTGAAAGTGTGCAGTTACTCCATCAGGGAAAACCCAGCGATTTCCCAGCTGAGAACTGACTGTAGTATAACCGGGTCATGGCAGGACACTTGAGTGTGCAAGGCTCTTCCACGACATGTGTGATGAGTATGATATACGGAGGGTGAGGAACAGCTCTCCTCTGAGAACTGCACCTGGGGTAGCAGAAGTGCAGAGAAGTTACCTGCGGTCATGAATCAGAGCTTTTCAACAACTGAAATGTCCCCCTTTGGTGTTTCTGCTCTTCAATTATCTGCAATTCAATTGAATCCAAAATGCTGACCCAAAAGCACGGGAAGGTGTTTAATTTTTTTAATGATACTGTTAACCAAATTGTTCTTAAATAAGGCAAAGAGATTGAATTTTGACTAAGTGTCAGCCACAGAGTTTGAAGGAGAAGGCTTGTGGTATTAGAAATGTTTTTTGTTTGGGTTTTGTTTTTTGTTTGTTTGTTTTTGTTTTTTTAGGGCCACACCTGTAGCATATGGAAGTTCCCAGGTTGGGGGTCGAGTCAAAGCTACAGCTGCTGGCCTTCACCATAGCCATAGCAGTGCGGGATCCGAGCCGCATCTGCACCCTACACCACAGCTCACGGCAACGCTGGATCCCCAACCCACTGAGCGAAGCCAGGGATTGAACCCTCATCCTCATGGATCCTAGTCAGGTTTGTGGACTGCTGAGCCATGAAGGGAACTCCAGAAATGTTAATTCTAACATTACCACATCACCTTCTCTCTTAAACCCAGTGTTTCTGAACTTCACTCTGAATAAGACAATCTTGGGAGTTTGTTAAATATAAAGATTCCTTGGCCCCATTTACAGAAATTCTGATTCGTTATGTCCTGGGAGACAGTGGAGGATGCTGACCAGGTGATTTTGGTACAAGTCATGCACTTACCAGTTGTTGAGCATTGTTGTTCCCAAAGATACTGGCAAACTGAACCATCTAGCTGATTCTGTGTGTAATTAGTATGGAAAAGCATGATTAATGTGAAATAATATCTAAATCGTTTGCATACAGTTATAGAGTCTTATCAGAGGAATACACACGTTGCTCACAAATTCTCTCTTAATGTACCCT
The DNA here is from genome assembly GCA_004024745.2 of Catagonus wagneri. Classification (NCBI taxonomy): domain Eukaryota; kingdom Metazoa; phylum Chordata; class Mammalia; order Artiodactyla; family Tayassuidae; genus Catagonus; species Catagonus wagneri. The sequence continues at coordinate 2,783,226 of PVHT020003785.1, forward strand.
TTTGGACTCCATGCTTTCTATCCACCAAGCTTGTGGAAGGAAATAACCCACAGGTCACCTTAGAGAGTTTTCAATTATATTTAAAGACATATTGGTTTTAAGTATAGACCTGCCTAATTCCTACATTATTGGGTAACTCCTGGAATTAACTAATTAATAGTGGCGCTAGCACAGGGTCAGTTAAGAATCAGTGCATCACATTTCCGTCCCCATGGCCAAGTAGCTGATCGGAATGTTTGTCAGAGTTCCTATTTATGGCTCAGTGGAAATGAATCTCACTAGTAACCATGAGGACGCAGGTTCCATCCCTGGCTTCGCCCAGTGGGTTAAGGATCTGGCATTGTCGTGAGCTGTGGTGTAGGCTGCAGATGTGGCTCGGATCTGGCATTGCTGTGGCTGTGGCATAAGCCAATGACTGTGACTCCGATTTGACCCCTGGCTTGGGAACCTCCATATGCCACAGGTGTGGCCCTAAAAAGACAAAACAAAACGACAAGAAAAGTGTTTGACAACAAAAGAAAGAAATGATCTTTGTTAAATATGTGTTGAATATTAGCTATGGAGAATGAGATGTTGACTTTGGCCAAGGTCCGCACTTTCACCATTGTGTGTGTGTGTGTGTGTGTGTGTGTGTGTGTGTGTGTGTATTGACAGTGATTAATACAACTCACATTAATTGAGTGTTTATTATTCACCAGTCATTTTGCTAATCCTCACAACAGCCCTAGAAGGCTGTTATCTCCATTTTTGGGGTGAGGGACTGAGGTTTATGGAGCTCAAGAACATTAACTTGTTAATAGTAAATCTGAACTCTCCAGCTGGTGTGTACTTTTCTTTACATCACAAAATCCATCTCACTGGTTACTGACTTTGTGGGTCTGGAAATGTGCATCTAAACTCAGTGTGAACTCGCTCTTGGTTCTCCAAAGACCTCTTCTTACACTGGATACCCCAAGGGAATTGTTCAAGGTTAAATCCAAGATAAATGTGAAGGAAACAAAGGTTGTTATTCCTGCTTCCTAATTCTATTCTTGGATTCCTGAATTTCCAGGTACCAGAATCTCAGTGCTTTCTCTTGGTTATGCATTTCTCTTGCAGCTCACCTGTGATGGTTCATTTTATGTATCAGTTTGACTGCAGTATGAGGTGTCCATATATTTGGCTAAACATTGTTTCTGGGTGTGTCTGTGAAGGTTTTTCTGGATGAGATTTAAAGCCATAGCTTAAGTAAAGCAGACTTCCCTCCCCAGGGTAGGTGGGCCTCATCCAAATCATTGAGGGTCTAAATAGAATAACAAGATAGAGAGTGGGAGAATTCACTTTCTCCCCTTCTGATTGAGCTTAGACATCATTCTTTTCCTGCCCTTGGACTGAGACCATTAACCCAAGGTTTTCAGGCCTTTGGACTTGGACTGAACTGCATCACTGGCTCTTCTGGGTCTCCAGCTTGCAGATAGCAGATCGTAGGACTTCTTAACCTCTGTAAGCATGTGAGCAATTCCTTATAATAAATCTCTATATTTATATATATGTGTGTTTGTGTGTGTGTATAAAACTCTGTCCCTATGTATGTGTAGATACAGATATCTATATATGCACACATATATATCTCAACTGGATATTGATTTATATGTATGTTGGAGTTCCCATTGTGGCTCAGTGGCTAACGAATCTGACTAGGAACCATGAGGTTGCGGGTTCAATCCCTGGTCTTGCTCAGTGGGTTAAGGATCTGGCGTTCCCTTGAGCTATAGTGTAGGTTGCAGACGCGGCTCGGATCCTGCGTTGCTGTGGCTGTGGCGAAGGCTGGCAGCTACAGCTCCTGTTAGACCCCTAGCCTGGGAACCTCCATATGCCGCAGGTGCGGCCCTAGATAAGGCAAAAAGACAAAAAAAATGATATTGATTTGTATGTATGTAAATATATATATGTAATGTCTGTATATTAATAACCTATATATAATATATATAAAAGAACATTGGTTCTTTTTCTCTGAAGAAGCCTAATATAGGGAGTTCCCATCATGGCTCAGAGGTAATGAACCTGACTAGTATCCGTGAGAATGCAGGTTCAATCCCTGGCCTCGCTCAGTGAGTTAAGGATTCAGCGTTGCCGTTAACCCGTGGTGTAGGTCGCAGATATGGCTTGGATCTGGCATTGCTGTTGCTGTGGCTGTGGCATAGGCTGGCAGCTATAGCTCTGATTCGACCCCTAGCCTGGGAACTTCCATATGCCACACCTACGGCCCTAAAAAGACAAAAAAGAACCCTAATATATTGCCCTAACTGCTATTGCCCTACAACATGTAACTTTCTATAGTCTCCTCATAAAAAACTATCTGTCCTGTGTCCTATTCTCTCATCTTTGCCTCTCTTGACCATCAGCCTGTTAATCACATACATTAACCCACTATTCAGAGGCCATGTCTTCTTACAAGGTACATTGTTTCACTGGGGCAAAGAATTCCTTGGATCAAAGGCATTCCTTGGATATCTGAACCTGAGAGAGTGTTGATAGAAATTTCAGACAGTGTGACAAGTTGGTTTTGGCGATAGAGGCTCCAATCAGACCTTGTTACTGATAGACCGCACCCCCACCCCGCCCAGCGACCCCTGCAGTTGAAAGCCTGCTGTGAACCAAACCCATCTCCATGACGGGGCCAGGTCTCTCCCGCCATGTTGGAGCTGAGCCCTGAGGGAATTGCCCAGCTTTTTAAAGCACAGAGGAATGAGGGTAATTAGGTTATAGCTGAGGTTTGTCAGGACATTCAATCAGTTGCCCCCAATCCTGGTCTTTGTGGGCAGCAACTTCAGCTGGTTTTGTGGCTCCAGAGAGATATTATAGTCAGGAATGTTGACTGTGAACCCCACAACTCCATCAGCCTCCTCATCTAGTTCCATAGGAAAGGCTTGAATGTATTTTAGATGTGGAGATAAAATTAACACCTGAAAATATTTTTGGGTGCACAAAGATTACTCTTTATACTGCTTCTTTGGTTGGCTCTTAGAAATTTAATTGTAGCTTTTAAATATTGGCTTTTATCTACAAAAATAAAAGATTTAGTATATTAAATCAATTAAGGGAAAGTTTGGCCTAATTCCCAATCATCCATTTGTATCATGCAAAGCACAGATTTTTCTTGGCTATAAACCATCTCTTCAATATTTTAACATGAATTGTAGCAGGACATGCAATTTTACAGCAACACTACGTAGCATAGGCTGAGGTAAAATGTTTTCATTTCCATTTCATCAGGGCAAATATAAAAAGGACACTATTTTCTTTATCTACCATTGGTGATGACAGCTGAGGAAAAGACATGTTTTCTGGAAGAGAAATTCATAGCCAGAGTTTTAGAATGATCTTATTAGACAAGCTTGAGCTTCCAAAAAGGTTAAAGCAGAGCTTTTAAATTTGGTATTTCAAAACAGTGGAAAAGGATGATGACATGTAGTAAATCCCCATCTATCTATTATGTTGTTTTGTCATAGTTCAAGTTATTATTAATAAAAAAATTAAATATACAATTAAGGACCCCCTTGTACCCTTTACTAGAGCTGTGTAACCTTGGGCAAGTTCCCTAATCTTTGTGTTTCTGTGTGTCAGTTACTTCATCTGTAAAATGGGGATAATGCTTTCCAATACCTCTTGGGGTTGTTGACAGGGTTGAGTGAATGACAACTGTTAAGAATTGAGTACCCAGTCTGATGCGCTGATACCTCACTGGTATCCTCTGTTACTGCTCTTATTTTTCCTCTATTCCATTCTTCCCCTAGAGGCAGGCACTTTCCTGAAGTTACTGTACATCCTTCTGATCAAAGCTTGTATGCATTTAATACACAGTCGTTGTGTAAGAAATTTATCTTTGTAAATTGTACCTGTATTGCCATCCTGTGTGTTCCATCCTTCTGCAACCTGCTTTTGCCCCAGGGCTGTGTTTTTGAGATCTCTTTGTATTAAGAGATATAAATTAAATTCATCCATTTTAATTCCACTACAATATCCAGTTAGCTGAATATCCTGTGACTCACTCACCCATCTGTCCTCTCAAGGGCATTTAGTTTATGTCTAGTTTTTTGGGTAACTACAAGAATGCTGCTGTGAGCATATATGGTCGTGTCATGCTACCTATATTAGTGAAAGTTTCACCTATAGGGGGTGTCCCAGCGCTTTTCACTTGGGTTGCCCTGTCAGATGTCATTGTGCCTCTAAACCAAGCCTACCCTGAGGGCACAACCACAACCCCTATACCATTTTAATGTAGGCCTGTTGGGAAGCTCCATCCCAGAGGATGTTATTTCAAATTGGGGTGTATGCACTGTACCAGTATCACCCGACACATAAGCATGCACACCTACACACAAGAACATCTACTCACACATGCGCACACTTGCATGCATGCATACACAGGGACTTTCTTATGAAGCGCTGTTAAAGCAATTGATTTCCCAGATCCTAAACTTGACCTGCCTGAGGGCCATATGTGAGTTTCCATCTCCTCATTCACCATCTCCTTTCATTTTACAAAAGAAATGTCTCTTATCCACCCAGGATCTTCACATGTGCTGTGCCCCAAAAGAAACAATTCAAAATATCGGTGTCCACGTAGTTGCCTTTAATTGAGGACCTATAAATTCGTAATAGAGATATTCGTAATGTACATATTTCTGTTAAAAGCAAAGACGCAGGTAAAATTTAAAATCCAGATAAAATACAGGATGTCCAGTTATATTTGAATTTCAGGTGACAAGAAATTTTGTACTATTTTAGTATATATATGTCCTGAAATATCCTAGTACATGCCATGTGAACATACTCATATTAAAACATTATTTGTTGTTTACTGAAATTATGATTTAACTGGGCATCCCCTGTGTGAATGTGTGTGTGTGTGTGTGTGTGAGAGAGAGAGAGAGAGAGAGAGAGAGAGAGATTGGGGGGGGTGTGGAATAAGAGAATTTGCTAAACTTGTAGCCCTAGTGAAAGTAGAAAGTATTCTGACCCATATGGGGTGATCTGGATTCCGATATATGGTAGGGTGGAATGATAGGACATTTTTTTGCTTAATGATCTCTCCCATTCCTTCTCCTGATTGTCAGAAACTCATAATTTCTGAGGGGGAGTTGGTGTGAGAGCAAAACTGGTCAGAAATACAGACAGCATTGTGTCTTATTTCATTGGACCCATGAACTCATGGCAACTCCTTGGTCTTTAAACATCTGTGTTAGACTCAGAATATTCAAGAGCTGTAAAAAGCTGTTTCCCACCAGGAAACACCAGTCTATGAGGAGCACAGTCTGCATTTGGCTGAGTCTTGGCTCACCTGTATTATTTGCATGCTTGACAAGGGGAGGAGGTAACCTCTATCGTTGTTTATTTCTTAGAGATCAACAGTGCACCTTTGAGTAAAAGCAACTTATGTTGAAAATAAGTTAGTGTTTTATATTTTCTTGAACATTTATTGACTTGTAGAAGAAATACCTCCATTCTCTGCAAAAAGATTACTGGATGTTATAAATCCATGTACATTCCTCATTTGCACTCTAGTTTCTGCTCAGCCATCACCTATCAGCCAATTCTCAGCTCATTTGTTCATTCCTATCACGTATTTATTAGATTTATTTAACTTAGTGGAATTTATTATTCAGTACTAGTTTATTTAGTGGCATTTGTTGTAAAACATGCTTTTAATCATTAATATTCTGTCAGTAACCTCTGCAGTACTAGTGGCCTCATTCCTTTTATTTTGATGTTAATTTACAGTGATTCCTGTTTCATTTTATCAGTTAAGAATATTCATATCTGGATACATGAACTTGATGAAAAAAGTCTTTCTAATCATTTCATTAAAGATGCATTTTCAGTTAAAGTTTACGTTTTTACTTTTAGTGATTATCAAATTTTCCAATACATTTAGTTTTTGATAAATAGTAATTTGTAGTAATGAATTAACGTAATAGTAATTAGATTTGACACAAATTAGTAATATTTAAATTACTATTTGCAATAGTCATTTAATGATCTTTTTTTTTTTTTTTTTTGGCTGCACATGTGGCATGTGGAGATTCCAGGGCTGAAGACTGAACCCATGCCAACAGCAGTGACAATGCTGGATCTTTAATCTGCTACACCACCACTGAACTCCAATGAAAATTTCTCTAATCAAGAAAAAAAAAATTAACCCTCAGAGTCTTAAGACACAAGAAAATATTTTTGCAATTTATCATTATATATAATGGCATTATGGAATAACAAGTATGTTAGAGCAATCAATAAAAGACATTCAAGCAGAAAGATATTACATTAAGATAAACTTCAGTGGTGACATGGAATAGAAAGACATGCTCAAAAAAGGGTAAAGTTTCCAATTTTTTTTTTGGTCTTTTTGCCTTATCTAGGGCCACACCCACAGCATATGGAGGTTCCCAGGCTAGGGGTCTAACAGGAGCTGTAGCTGCTGGCCTTCGCCATAGCCACAGCAACGTGGGATCTGAGCCACGTCTGCAACCTACACTACAGCTCACGGCAATGCCGGATGCTTAACCCACTGAGTAAGGCCAGGGATCGAACCCTCAACCTCATTGTTCCTAGTCGGATTTGTTAACCACTGAGCCACGACCGGAACTCCATAAAATTTCCAAATATTAAAAAGAGCTAGTTGGATATTTTTAAAAATAGATAGTATTGGTTATCTGATATCACTTTTGAATAGATTTAAAGGAATATCAGTATTTATAATAATTGTAATACTACATCATTTGTAGCTCTTTACATTTATGATTTAAAAGTTTACATACCTATTTAAAAATTTGCAAGTGGCTGCATAGTTTTTCAAAATTATTTTATACTGTGAATGTGCAAAAAATATAGATACTCAAAAGCTCTCTGGTATGGCCAGAGTGGGACTACTGTGGAGGAGGAGTGCATGTCGTTTACTATATTTTGCCAACTTCTAAGTGGTTGCCCCCATTTTACACTCCCACTAGCTGAGTATGAGGCTTCCCATATTTTCACATTTTATCACTTAGTATTGTCAGCTTTTACAGCTTTGCCAGTCTGAAGGGTGTAAAATGCTATCACTTTGTGGGTTTAAATTTCTACTGATTACTGGTGAGGTCGGACATCCTTTCGTGTATTTTTTCGCCATTTGTGTTTCCTCCTCTGTGGATTGCCTTCTCGTATCTTTGCCCATTTCCAATTGATATCTTTACAGAATGTTGACTTTTGCAGCGTCTCTGGGGAAAACATCTTTAAACTTCTTTTACTCCTAATTCTCGACCTAGTCCTTAATTAGTCAAAAATATTTCCTTTAACAAATCATTCACATTTTTGGATCTGTTACTAGAGGGTTTCTTCTATAGAACTTAACTGCTGATTTTCCTTCCCATTTAAAGCAGCAAACCACGTGGACCCTTCTGACTACTTGACGAGAATTCCAGATTTTTACATCGTTATATAAATAGGTAACTTGATACTAATGGAAAATAATATGTAAGTTAAAGTAACTTGTCACCTTACTAAGAACCTAGTAAGATCTGGTTTAATAAGATCTGATTCTTTAACATAAAACATTTTAGGGAAAGTGTTCCCTCTTGAGGTGTTTAGTGATTATTTGAAATACAGTCAGTTTCTGACTTATGAGCTAATTGGCCAGGGTGATGAGCATAAATTGAGCCATTGAAATATAACTGGTTTACAGAATGAGCTGAACCTCATGGCTGATACAGGAAATGGCATTAATTTTCTTCCCAGCACAGTTTTTCAGTTCTTATGATCAGATCTCCCTTCCTGGCCCCTAGATACCAACCACACCCCTTTCTAGTCACTTTCTGTGGTAAGAAAATTTCCTTTTGGTGAGTTCCTGGTAGCCTACTAGTTAAGGCTTTGGCATTGCCACTGATGCTCAGGTTCCATTCTGGCCTGGGAACTTCCACATACTGTGGGCGTGACCAAAAAAAAAAGGAAAAGAAAAAGGAAATTTCTTTTCAACGATTAAGATTCACTTTATTCATTTTATTTAATTTTTTTTTTACCTTTTTTTAGGGCCATACCTGCAGCATATGGAATTTCCCAGGCTGGGGGTTGAATAGGAGCTGTAACTGCTGCATCATGAATACTAGCCAGATTCTTAACCCACTGAGCCACAATGGGAACTCCCACTTTGAGCATTCCAAAGTCCAACTCAATACAACTGAAAGCTTTAATCCTAAAGCCAGTTTAAATTTCCCCTTCTGCCTGGCTTAGTCCTAACCTGAGGTTTGTAACTCAGAAAACTTCTGAGGGAAAGAGGGTGTGGTCTCTGGTTTCTCACATCCCATCCTTACGCTCTAATTCCCTTACTGGAAAAAGAGGAAGGATGAGAG
>PVHT020003785.1:2792588-2861170 GCA_004024745.2 Catagonus wagneri
AGCATTCCAAAGTCCAACTCAATACAACTGAAAGCTTTAATCCTAAAGCCAGTTTAAATTTCCCCTTCTGCCTGGCTTAGTCCTAACCTGAGGTTTGTAACTCAGAAAACTTCTGAGGGAAAGAGGGTGTGGTCTCTGGTTTCTCACATCCCATCCTTACGCTCTAATTCCCTTACTGGAAAAAGAGGAAGGATGAGAGAATAAGGAAGGAAGACACAAGAACAGGGACAGAAGTGGCATCATTTGTGGTTCTCTGATGTGGCAGGTGGCTGGATGCTGGCTGTTCTTCTGTCATATTTTGAGTTTTTTTGGAGTACATAACCATTCTGATGTAGGTTGTGTGCTCTCCAGACAACTTCTTAGGTCCCCTAGTTCCTGCCCCAGTGGCCACTCCACAACCTCTTACTACGGGCTTCTGGCAGACAGTCCTGGGTGAGACTTTCAAGCCAGCTCAAGCCTAGCTGCTTCTGACATCTACTTTGCCTGAGATCAGTCTCATATATATATTGGCCAAATGCTAGGAGTGTGAGCTTCTCACCCAACACTATTGTTCTTTCACCTCATCTTGCTGTAGAGAGAGGTTTCAGCCTCCTTCCCCACTTTAGAAATCCCCAGGCTATGGCTACTCAAAGTGCGGTCCAGGGACCAGCAGCATAGTCGTCCTGTGAAACTTTGTTAGAAACATGGAACTTCAGGCTCCATCTCCTGCTGACTGAATCAGGATCTGCTTTCCACGGTGAACCCCAGGTGACTGATGTCTACAATAATATTTGCGAGGCTCTGACCTCGGCCAGAAGTAGGTTCTTTCCTCTGTGTTTCAGGTTGACCCCTCACCTCCAGCGGATTCACGTGAGTCTTTCTCAGTTCCCTGACAGCAACCTATTTGTATGCACCCTGAGCTTGTACACTTTGTACAGCATCATCCCTGCTGGGGGAACTTACTGTGGGAACCCCCAGTTTCTATGACTTTCTCTGGGAGCTTCTGTTGCTTGGTTGGAAAGGGGATTGCTGTCTTTTCTTTATTTCCTTTTTTTTTTTTTTTTTTTTTGTCTTTTTAGGGCCATACCCATGGCATATGGAAGTTCCCAGGCTAGGGGTCAATTTGGAGTGAACTACACCACAGCTCATGGCAATGCTGGATCCCTACCCACCAAGCCAGGCCAGGGATCAAACCCACATCCTCGTGCATATGAGTCGGGTTTGTTACCGCTGGGCCACAGTGGGACCTCTGAATGCTTTCTTTTCTTACTCCGTGAGTAGAGGGGAGAACATCCACAAGTTCCCCCCTAAGGCCCAGAAGTCACCACCTCCCTGACCCACTTAACACACTCTAGTCCTTTGCCTAGAAAGGCTCAGTAAATGGTAGGAGTGAGAATCAAAGAACCAATGTCATTTAGCAAGACTTAAAGGGAGGTGACTGACAGATCCGTGGTTATTCCCTTCAGAATGTAGAGGCAGTAATCATCTCTTGTCCTCAGTTTGGACTTTGTTCTGGAGTCAGCGATAACTAGAAAATCACATTGTTCTTCTTACCATAAGATGTAACCTTATATTTTATAACATTATGAAATGCAGTCTAATTTTAAAAATTCTTTTCATATCATAAACATGCTAAAGTTGTTAAGAATAAATCAAAGAAACGTAATTTGTAGGCTATATTGTTTAGGCCAACATTTCTAGTGACAAGAAATAAAATGCAGCAGTCTTCCCTTATTCATGGGGTATATATTCCAGGATCTCCAGTGAATGCCTGAAACTACAGACAGTAGTGAATCCTATATACACAATGTTTTTCTTTTGCCTTTGTTTTTGTTTTCTTTTTACAGCCACACCTGTGGCGTATGGAAGTTCCCAGTCTATGGGTTGAATTGGAGCTGCAGCTGACAGCCTACACGACAGGCACAGCACCTCAGGATCCAAGCCTCGTCTGCAATCTACACCACAGCTTGCTGCAGCACTGGACCTTTAACCCACTGAGCAAGGCCAGGAATAGAATCTGCATCTTCACGGAGGATATGTTGGGTTCTTAACCCACTGAGCTGCAGTGAGAACTCCTACTATGTTTTTCCTGTATATATAGACTTATCATAAAGTTTAATTTATCAGTTAGGCAGGGTAAGAGGTTAACAACAATAATAATACAGTAGAAAATTATAACAGTGCATCGTAAAAAAAGTTATGTACATCTGGTCTCTCTCTCTCAAAATAGCTTACTGTACAGTACTCACCCTTCTTCTTGAGATGATGGGAGATGGTAAATGCCTACATGCCAAGATGAAGTGAGAAGAATGACATCAGCGTTGTGGTATAATTAGGCTATTGTTGCTCCTCTGTTGATACATCAGAAGGGATCACCTACTGCAGGTGATTTTGGATCACCAAGCCATGGAAATGTCCATGGCTGGATGTCAGGAGCAGTTAGGGTCAATGGTTGGGTATCCTGACTGGGATAGAATGGGACAGCCTGAAATTTCATCATGCATCTCAAAGTTGTGCACAACTTAACATCGTTTATTTCCGGAATTTTCCTTGTAATATTTCTGGACTGCAGTTGACCACAAGTAACTGAAACCATGGAAAGCAAAACCACAGGTAATGGGGGACTGTTGTAGCTGGATAAAATTGAAACAGAAAAACATCTTGAGACCACCTGACAACTTAATAGGGCAGCAGAGAGGTAAGCAGAGCTCAAAGCAGTTTTTGCTCCAAGGGCATTGCCTCATTGCCTTAGGGCAAACCTGGGCTTCACTTTTAAAAATCTTTAATTTTTTTTTTTTAATGGCTACACTCACTGTGTATGGAAGTTCCCAGGTCAGGGACTGAATCCAAGCTGCAGCTGTGACCTGCACCACAGCTGTGGCAACACTGGATCCTTTAACCCACTGTACCCAGCCGGAGATTGGAACCTGTCCTCCACAGCAAACTGAGATACTACAGTTGGATTCCTAACCCACTATGCCTTGGTGAGAACACCTAATTTTTATTTTATATTGAAATACAGTTGATTTATAATGTTGTGTTAGTTTCAGGTATACTGTAAAGAGATTCAGTTATAAATATACATATACCCATGCTTTTTCAGATTCTTTTTCCTATGTAGGTTATTACAGAATATTGAGTAAAGGATTCACTTCTGATGGACTTAAGATACAGGAATGGAAGGATCTCCCATGAAGGGGAGTCTAGTAGGAGATTCTCCCCCATATTAAACTCAGATCTCAAAGGGTTGAAATGCCCCTAGGGTAGAAGTCTGTAACTAAACCCACCTCACCCACAATCTCACCGGTACCTCATTTCTCATTTCTATGCCTATGTGTCTTCAGATAATGTTTCCTTGAGTTGGTGGGAGGGGAGGAAAGGAAAGAACCCCACACTCTCCTAGGAAGTTGGGCTATGTGCCTTTTCTAATACAGATTTGCAGCCTTGGTTTACAGCTAGGTGGTGTTGGGAACCCCAGTCCTCTTGATCTAATTTGAGGTGGTTCAGAGGGAGTTGGTAATGCTTCCAGGTGCTTAGAAGAACCAAATACAAATTCTCTCTGGACAAAGACACATTAAATCTAGTCTTCAGAGAATTCCCATTAATATTTTTCAAGGATGATGCTCTGTATGCAGTAAACAAGCAAATAAGTGAACATATAAGGAAATAATTGAGAACCAGTAGGAAAACAGGGAGTAGATACAGAACCCTCAAAATTAAAATTAGAATTTTAAGTTGATTGTAAAGAAGAAAGAAAAATATAATAAAAGGGAAATATATGAACTTCCAAACATTGATTAGGCATATAAAGCCAAATATTTTATATTCATGATACATTATAAATGTCACCTCTTAGGATATTTTTTCCCGTGATTGGATTGGTAGAAGATTCTTGTGAGTACCATACCTGCAGACAGAAGACAAGTTCTTTTACTGGTAAGTCTCCTGTGGCAAGCATTAGGTATTCGTTTATTGCTCACAGACCTTCCTTTTCATTCTCTTTTCTTTTTTTTTTTTAACTTTTTTGTCTTTTTTTTTTTAGGGCCACACCCACGGCATGTGGAGGTTCCCAGGCTAGGGGTTCAATCGGAGCTTTAGCCACCGGCCTACACCAAAGCCACAGCAATGCCAGATCCAAGCTGTGTGTACGACCTACACCACAGCTCACGGCAACACCAGATCCTTAACCCACTGAGCAAGGCCAAGGATCGAACCCACGTCCTCATGGCTACTAGTCAGATTGGGTAACCGCTGAGCCATGACAGAAACTCCTTCATTTCTTTTTAAAAGTTTTTAATGAGCTGTTTTTTATACTTGATATAATATATACATCTTGTGGAAAGCTTGATGAAGTTTTACATATGCATATACCCCTGTAACAACCACTCCCTTCAAACACTGAACAGCGTGAGCACCCCCAGATCACTTATACCTCCACAATTTAGTATCCCTCCCCCAAACTTACCAATATTCTGATTCCTTTTTCCTTAGAAAACTTTTACCTACTTTTGAATGTAATATAGATGGACTCATGTAGTATATACTTTTTCGTATCTGGTTTCTTTCCCTCAGTGTTCTATGAGGTTCATCTCTGTCGCTGTGTATTGTACAAGATTTTTTCTTTTTTTAAAAGTTGTGTACGTTCCATGGTGTGGAATTTATCCATTTTATGGTTAGTGGACATTTGGGGACTGTTAGGCATTATGCTGCTATGACCATTCTTGTACATGTCTTTCTGTAAACATAAGCCATCAGTTCTTACGGTGAGTGTGCCCAGGAGTGGAATTGCTGGGCATAGACTGTATGTGTGTTTAGCATCAGTAAATACTACCAAATGGTTTCCCCAATTTATACTCCCAGCCGCAGTAGTATGATCATCCTCCAGAAATGTCTTATCTTCAGAATTAAATTGCTGTCAATTAATTGCTGTCGTAGCTCATGTGATATTAATGACCTTCTGCAGAATCTTTCAACGGTAAATTCTAGGGGGACACGTTCACTCTGACTTCTGCCTTGCTGTGGCTATCAGCTGCCCATGCAGAGAGGAGCAGACCAGGAGATAAAAAAACATTCTATCAGTACTATTTAAATTCATGAATACTGTGGTGCCTGAGGCCCACTTCATCTTGAACCTTTCCTAAGTATATGAGCTGATAAATTTCAGTTTTTGCTTAAGGTAGTTTGAATTGGGTTTCTAACACCAGCAACCAAGAGCATTTTGCCTCAGAGAGCACCTCTGCTGAAAGGAACATGGAAAAGTCCCTCTCAGTCTATTTCCAGGGTCTCAGAGTTTTGAAAGTGAGTATTTTGCCTCACCAACTGCATTGTAAAACATTTTGTATTTCTGTATCTCCTAATTATGCTATAAAAATGCATGTATCAAACGTTGCATATGTGGACAATTGGAAGTCCTGGGAATATTTACCTAGATAACTATTGCAGGTAGGTAGGATTTTTCCAGACCTGAATGATTAGAGGTGGGAGCCAAGTGATATAAAGATAAATCTATTTTTCACTTTCCACAACCACATTTATTAATCCATTCACATGAAAATAGACATCCCTTAGAATGGGATTATTTTTTCAGATAATTCTTGTTTTAAACACATTTTATTTTTAACTCTGAAACATTAAAGAATTATGCTGGAAAAGTTCATGTTCAAAATGGAACGTCACAGCTAATCTTTAGGAGACACGGTAAATACCCAGACAAAGGAAAGTTAAGTAACAACCTCTTTAATTGTGGGGTCAGAGATCTTTGCATGTAAAAGAGTCTTATAATTTGGGAAAGAGACAGGTTACTAGCCTAAGAGGCTAGTTGCAAGAGTTTGCAAGAGTTTTTCTAGTATGAATATATGTGGTACACCAAAGGTCTAGCTTTCCTCATGGTCCTTAAATCACTTTTGGGGGTAATATAACCTATTTTTTTGACAGATTTCAGTAATCAGAATTATTGAAAAAATAGAATTCATTTTTATTGAAATGAACTAGCAGTCACCTTTGAATTTTTTTTGTACTCAAAGTGTTAACTGAATTTTTGTAAAGCAGTTTCCGACACCAGTTAGAACCTGCACGCTCCCTTTTGGTAACTTTCAGAAGTGTCTGTACCATATCAGATAAAAGCCGGAACATGTCCCATTTCTGCTTGAAAAGAATATATGCCTAGTTTTCAATGTTAGTATCTGGCAGAACTGAAACGGCAAAAATTGTTAAACAGATTTCAGGATGATATAGGAAGTTCTGGCTTGCTTTCCACCGCTAATGCAGTGATACGGCCGAGAGTGGACTCGTGCCCAAAGTGTTCAAGAGACTGGCTCACCTAAATAGGTTGAAAACTGTATGGAACCCAGATGTCCCTGTTCTCCGGGGATCTCCCCTCTCTTTTGAGATCCTGAGTCACATGTGGCAACAGAGCTGTCCCAGGACACAAAGAAATCTCCCATGGAGTTCCCATCGTGGCTCAGTGGATTAAGAACCTGACTAGTATCCCTGAGGATGGGGGTTCAATCTCTGGCCTTGCTCAGTAGGTTAAGGATCCAGCTTTTGCTGCAAGCTATGGCATAGGTCACAGATGTAGCTCAGAACTGACGTTGCTGTGGCTGTGGTGTAGACCGGCAGCTGCAGCTCCAATTTGACCCCTAGCCTGGGAAGTTCCATGTGCCGCAGGTGTGACCCTAAAAAAGAAATAGCTTATTCTGATTCTCACTTATCACCTGAGTCACCCCTTTCTTTACTAGCATTCTCCATCCTTCTTAGCTCATTTCTTTCTTTGGCAATGACTTTCTCCTTCGTTCTGCCCTTCTCTTTCTGCTGCCTAACAAGGTTAGGTTTGGGCCTTGTGTATGTCATAGATAAGATCGGGCTGCAGCGCCAAGCAAACATAACTGAAGGTGTGTCTGTAGCACAAAGAAATTACCACGTAGAAAATATTACAGTGGATCTTCTCCCCCACCACCACCACCAAGAGGGAATTTTCCTAATGTCTTTCCCCTTAGATCCTAGTTTCAACCAGCCCGCCTCCCCATAGTAGGAAGGCCTTGGACAGGCCAGTCTCTGTTTATCCTGTTAATATATAAATTGAAGTTAGTTCTAAAGCTGTAATTATTCTATTCTGAGACATCATCATTAGCTGTAAGATGCAGCTTTGTTCTATATATGTCTTGACTAATCAGGGATTTATTTACAAAGGCACTAATTACAAAGGTGTAAGGAAACCACAAAGGAAGGTGTAGAAACCTAAGGCTAACATCTGAGGAAATGTCACCATCTTAGTATAAAAGAATGAGGGTGTGTGTGTGTCGGGGGGTGTTACATAAACCTGGAAGGGGAGAGAATTGTAGAGCTGACTGCCTGAGTCAGGGGAGCTCCCAGGCAGAGAGCAGGGAAGTGAATGCTCTGCCTTCCTTTCCTCCCCACCTCCCACATCCTGCCAGGCTTCTCCATTGGTCCAGCCCAGCCTGAAGCCAGAGGGCACAGAAATGTGTCCACAGAAGGCAAAGAAAAGCCTCACAAGGAGAAGCATGGAAAGTGGATATTAACAGTGAATGGAAGCTGTCTCTGTAACAGACACTAAGGAAGAATAGACTCTGCCTGTTAAACTATGAGACACTACTCGTAGTGTTAAACTACAAAGATGCTTAGAATTTTTATTTCACCTCTATTGAAAGAGCTCTGTCCAACATATAGAGAAAGGGATTTGTTTTTGTCATGGAGTACTCTTCTGGGTTTAAGATAACTACCTTTGAATGCTAAACAAACGTGTAACCTTTTTGAAAATACTTTGTGGCAGAGGCTGATTTTTTTTTTTCCCCTAAAGGTGGTTGCAATAATAGCTCTTGTCCCACATGTGCTTCTAGCACCTTGCTAACTGCCAGCCACACCCAGAGGGGAAGTCTAGTTTCTCCTCACTTGAATCTAGGCCAGGTTGTGACTTGCTTGTAGCCACTAGAAAGCATCCGGTGTGGCACTGAGGGACTTCTGAAGCCAGGTCTGAAAAGATGATACAAATCCCAACTTGTTTGCTGGAATATTTGCTCTGGAACCCAGAGCCTCCATGTTAACAGTCTGACTGGTCTGTGGCTGCCATGCTGTGAGGAAGCCCAAGCTAGTCCAGCGCCAGAGGGATTATATGGAGAAGCCGTGAGACTGCTGAGGTGAGTAAGACGCTTGGCTAGTTTCCAGCTGTTTCTGCTCCGTCCACCTCTGCTGTTCTGGTTCCAAATTCTATGGGACTGTAACCTCATGAGAGATTTCTTAACCAGAAGCACCTAGTCAAGCCTTTCCTGAATTCCTGGCCCACAGAAATTGTGAGAGATAATACAATGATTGTTGTTGTTTTAAGTCATTGAGTTTTGAGGTAATTGGTTATATAGCAACAGTAACCAAAGCAATTTAAAGTGTCAGTTATACTCAACAGCTGTAGTACCAGGGAGGTCTATAATTAATTGAAATGATGATAACATGAATAACTATAACCAAGTTTGCACATGCACAGGCAGTAACAACTATGTCATGTCAGCCTCCTGGCCAACAGCAATTGTGAGATGCCACGTATCTTAAGTTTCATCCTAGTGAGGAAGAAAAATGCAATTTAGTATTGAAAAAAATGTGATGGTACTGGTGTACAGGGAGGGACTAAACCAAAGAGTTGGGAAACTGGTTGGTAAGGTGACATATTTTTGAAAAAGCTTAATATTTTATAGTTAAAATGATACATGCTCATTTACAAAAAAAAAAAAAAATCCAATGGGAAAAAACCTTTTAAGACTAATAAAATCGCCAAAATCTCATCATTCACATACAAATGTGTAGATTTTTAAATGCACATGGATACGTGTGTACATATGTGGCTGTATGCCTTATAAATGACTTAATCCTTTACTGCAGCCTGTTTTCCCCACTCAAAAATGTGCCGATTTCATGTTTCTTCTTCAAAAGATGAAAACTACATCCTTATATTTTAATGGTAGCTGAGCATGTCTCTTACTTGACCAGTTTTTTTTAATAATGGACATTTTGTTTTGTTTTCTCAATTTTGCTTTTATCATTATTAAAACAATAGGCATGTTTAAGCCTCTGTTTTCCCTATTGTGTAACTATTTCCTTGTAGAGAGTTTTTATATATAAGATCTTTGGACTGAATGGAATGCACAATTGTTATTGTGATATGAATGGATAAAAATGCCTCCGAGAAATGTTGTATCCACTCAAACTCCTTTTGAAAATGCCAGATTTCTTTCTCCTTTGCCAACAACAAAGGAGTTCAGAGCTCGTCACCCCAGAATATGCAGATTTGGCATATTGATTATTTTGCTTTAAAGGAACTTGAGAAACAGCAGATGCAAAAATGGCATGCAAGCCCTCTTTTTTTATTCCTGAAAGCGGGAGATAAAACTCCTCTGTGAAACTTGCCCTCTCTGTACCAGGAGGAAAGATGATGATGTTATCACCAGAGACATGGGATTGAGCCTGAAAGGAATCTGTACAAACAGACCTTATTCAACTAATTCCTTTAGCCTCTCTACATTGTTTAGTTAGTTTTCCACAAACACGTCTTTTTTTTTTTTTTCACCTAATATAAAAGCATGTAGGTTCTGCCATTTCTTTGGGTCTTCATTTCGTATGAGGACTCCTGTGTCATGGAAAACTTAATATAAATATGCATATTTTTAAACTATCTTATATCAGGTTCATTCTCAGATCCAGCAGAAAAATCCAAAGAGGGTGGAGGTAAAAATGTGCCTCCCCTATACCAACATAAGGTTTTTCTCATTCATTTGATGCCAATCCTATGGTTTAAAAAGATTTCTTTGTATTGCTTTTGTGTTTTAGGAAATAATGAAACCAAATATCTTTCCATACTTTTTTGTCCATTTTAATTTTTTCTTTCATGAATTGTTTATTCATAGTCTTTGTCCATTTTTCTTTTTATAGTTGATTTGTAAGAGCTCATCATACAGTGGTGGTAATTCTTTGTCCATTATGTGGGTCACTGTTTTTTCTAAGCCTTTCACACTTCTATAATTGTGTTATTTTGTTTTTGTTTTTCCTGCCAGGAAATACTTAATTTCTCTGTAAATTCATTTTCTTCTGTGGTTTCTGGCTTTGGTGTCAAGTTAGGAAAGACTTATTCCACTCAATTGTTATTGAAAGTGTTTACTCATACTTTTGTTTCATTTTTACATTTATTAAAAATTTTAATCTAACTGGAATTGAATTTATGACATTTAATTTTTCCCAGTAAGGTGCCTAGCCAGTTGACCCTCAATTATTTAACGAATAGCAAATCTTTGCCCTGTGATTTAAAATGCCATATTTTTCATACACTTGCCAGAAATCACAGAGAGGACATGACTACTGGTTGACCCTCAAGCTGGAGGTGGGCAGTCAGAGACTTCTCACCCCTCCCCTATCCTTGCAACGCATAGATTAGATCACCCACTCTGCTCACACAGAATCCCCTTTAAAAACACAGCCTTGGAGTTCCCGTCGTGGCTCAGTGGTTAAAGAATCCAACTAGGAACCATGAGGTTGCGAATTCGATCCCTGGCCTTGCTCAGTGGGTTAAGGATCTGACGTCGCCATGAGCTGTGGTGTAGGTTGCAGACGCGGCTTGGATCCTGCGTTGCCGTGGCTGTGGTGAAGGCCAGCGGCTACAGCTCCTGTTAGACCCCTAGCCTGGGAACCTCCATATGCCACGGGTGGGGCCCTGAAAAGCCAAAAAACAAACAAACAAACAAAAAAACAACACAGCCTTGAGAGAGTGTGTTCTTGAGACTGTCTGGATGGTGTACATGGCTGAGCTCAGTTGAGACCTCTGTATAAACTTTTAAGATTCTGGTGGGCACGTGTGGATAGTTATTCATCTTGGGACCACCCAAGATAAGCTTCTTAAGTAAGTCCCTTTGCTTATTTTTCTTCTGCTTTTTCTTAGGGCCACACCCACGGCATATGGAAGTTCCCAGGCCAGGGGCTGAATCAGAGCTGCAGCTGCCGGCCTACACCACAGCCACAGCAACTTGGAATCCAGACTGTATCTGCGACCTACACCACAGCTCACGGCAATGCCAGATCCTTAACCCACTGAGTAGGGCCAGGGCTTGAACCACGTCCTCACTGATCCTAGTCGGATTCATTAACCACTGAGCCAAGAAGGGAACTCCCTTTTATTTTTTCCCTTTGCTTTTTAAACCTGCTACCTACCAATTGGGAATGGCCTGCCTCCTTTGCTCTCTCCCTGCCTTCCACAAATGGGGGACAGTTTCAGATTTCACCCAGGAAACTGTGATTTTTCTACTCTGCCTCTTGACCATCTGTCTTTTCCTGTGCCAATACCATCTGTGTTGTTGCTATTGTCATTATTATCATTGCTAAGATGTGAACCATCTTATAGGGAAAGTGCCCATCTCCTGCTTACCACTCTTCATAATTTTTGTTACAGCCTCTACAGAAGAATTTTAAAATAATTTTTTTTTTCTTTTTAGTGTCACACCAGCGGCATATGGAGGTTCCCAGGCTAGGGGTCTCATCGGAGCTGTTGCTGCCGGCCTACACCACAGCCACAGCAATGCCAGATCCAAGCCACGTCTGCAGTCTATACCACAGCTCCTGGCAACTCTGGATCGTAAACCCACTGAGCGATGCCAGGGATCAAACCTGCAACCTCATGGTTCCTAGTCGGATTCGTTTCCGCTGCACCACAACGGGAACTCCTAAAAATAATTTTTATTATGTTTTTAAAAAATCCTGTTGGATTTCAGTTGGAATTACATACCGTTTGTGGTCTATTTTAAAGAGAATTGCGTTCTTTACAGGAGCAAATCTTTCTGTACAGAAACATGGTATGCCTCTAAATTTATTTTTACAAATGTACAATTGATAAAACATTACATTCATCTCAGGTGTATGCATGATGATTTGATATTGGTATACACTGAAAGAAGTCACCCCAGGAAGTCTAGTTTATATTTGTCACCTTACGTAGTTGGAAAATCTCTTTTCTTATGATGAGAACTTTTAAGGTCTACTCTCTTGGAAACTTCAGATATGAATTCAATATGATTAACTATGGTCACCATGTTGTACATTATATCCCAAGATTTATTTATTTATACCTGGAAGTTTGTTCTTTTTGACCTCCTTAATCCATTCACCCATCCCCACCCCTCACTTCAGGGAACCATCTGTCTGTTCTTTACATTTATGAGCTTGGCTTTTTGTTTTTTTTAAATTCCCCAGGTCAGTAAGATCATATTGTATTTGTATTTTTCTCTCTGACTTATTTCAATAAGCATAATGCCCTTGAGGTTCATCTATGTTGTCGCAAATGGCCAGCTTTCCTTCTTTTTAATGCCTTGATAATATTTCATCACATATATACATATGTTCATATATACAGACATGAAAATTTTTATGCATTTATTTATCATGGACACTTAAGTTGCTTCCATAGCTTGGCTATTGAATATGATCCTGCAACAGACATAGGGGAGCATATATCTTTTCTACTTAATAGTGTTTTTGTTTTTTCCCAAAAGCGGAATTGCTAGATCATATAGTAGCTTTATTTTAAATGTATGGAGGAAACTTCATACTATTTTCCATAGTGGCTGCACCAATTTACATTCCACCAAAAGTGCACAAGTGTCCCTTTTCTTGACATCCTCACATTCTGTCTTTTTGATAATAGGCATTCTAACAGGTGTGAGTGAAATCTCATTATGATTTTGATTTGTGTTTCCCTGATGATTAGTGATATTGAGCATCTTTTCACGTACCTGTTGGCCATCTGTACGTCTTTGCAAAACATGGCTATTCACATACTCTGCCCATTTTAAAGTTGTACTGTTTGTGTTATTTGCTATTCACTTGTATGAATTCTGTATACATTTTGGATATTAAACCCTTATCAGATATATGATTTGCAAAATATTTTTTCTCCCATGCAGTAGGTGGCCTTTTTATTTTATTGATGGCTGCCTTTGTTGTGGAGAAGCTTTTTAGTTTGGTGTAGTCCCGCTTGTTTATGTTTCCCTTGGTTGTTGTTACTTTTGGTGTCAGATTAAAAAATCATCATCAAGATTTATGTATGTCAAGGAGCTTACTGCCCATGTATTATTCTATAAGTTTTATGGCTTCAGGTCTATATTTAAGACTTTAGTCCGGAGTTCCTTTCGTGGCTCAGTGGTTAACGAATCCGACTAAGAACCATGAGGTTGCGGGTTCGATCCCTGGCCTTGCTCAGTGGGTTAAGGATCCGACGTTGCCGGGAGCTGTGGTGTAGGTTGCAGATAAGGCTCAGATCCCGCATTGCTGTGGCCGTGGCGAAGGCCGGCAGCTACAGCTCCTGTTAGACCCCTAGCCTGGGAACCTCCATATGCCACGGGTGCAGCTCTACATAAAGGCAAAAAGACAAAAAAAAAAAAAGACTTTAGTCCATTTTAGTTAATTTTTGTGTATTGTTAGGTTTTTATATGTATCGCTGCATATTTCTTTATTGTTCCTTTTCTATTTGATTTTCTTGTTAGTTGCTATTGTAAATGTTCTACTTTTCTCACTAGTTATCATTGGTATGTGAAAAGGTTGATTGTACTTTTGTACATCTATTTTAAAACTAGCTACCTTACTAATTCTCTTAAATTAGGTGGAAATTATGATATTTTTGCATCCTCTCTTCAAGTATGTGTAAGTCATGTCTTGAGTGTTCAGAACAATATTAAGTAAATGTGATAATCTAAGATATCCTTATCTTATTTCTGACTTTAATGGAAACATTTCCATTATTAATTCACTAAGCATAATACTGGCCATAAATTTTTGATATATACTATCTTATAATATTCAGGCAATATCCATTTCATCCTACTTGACAAATTTTTTAAAAAATTAGGAATAGATTTGGAGTTAAATGTTTCTGGCAGCTAAGAGAGTATATTACACTAACTTATTCACTAATATCAAATTATCCTTTCAGTCTAGAATGAATTACTTATTCATGATCTACTATTCTTTTAGTGTCTTTTTTTTTTGTCTTTTTTTCTTTTTAGGGCCACACCTGTGGCATATTAAGCTTCCCAGGCTAGTGGTTGATTCAGGGCTGTAGCTGCCGGCCTACACCACAGCCATAGCAATGTGGGATCCGAGCTGTGTCTGCAGCCTACACCACAGCTCACGGCAACACTGGATCCTTAACCCACTGAGTCATTAGCTTCATCAACCAAACTTTAACACCAGGCTGTGTGGCGAGCGATTTTGTATGTGTGTGTTTACTGTTATTTACAATGATGAAAGCACAATTTCTGAAGCTGAAATGGATTTTTTTATGATATGAAAAGATTTTTTTATTGATCTTAAAGTGACTTAAATACATAATTAGGATTAAAAATTTTTTTAAGTATATTTACGTTTAGGCATTTGCTTTAAGGAAATAAGGTAAAAATTTATGTACAAGTCAGTTTATTTCAACATTATTCCTGTAACATTTATAAAGCCATCATCCAAAAGTGGTGATATTAGTGAAGAAACATAGGTTAATAATAATAACTGAATATAATTCCAAAATAGTTCAAGTTCCGTATTTATTAGGGTCTTTTGATTAAAAATAAGAAGAACAACAAAAAAACTATGGCTAACTTAGGCAGCAGAGGAATTTGTTGTAAGGTTGTGGGTAGATTATGAATATGAAGGGAAAGCTGAATATCTGATTCTTGTAAAAGATAGTTTCAAAGTTACAGAGGAAGGGGGGTTCTTCTTGCAGAAACAAATAAGTGGTTATTATAGGGCACAGTCATCAGAATGAAGCAGCCCCAAAATGTCTTCCATTTTTTTGTCACTTTACTCAAGATTCAGAAAATTGGGAAGGAAGGAGATTCTGAACATCCTTGCTTGGGCTGTGTCCACCATTTGGCAGAGAAAGACAGAGATACCTTGAGGAACAATTTTATCAAGACTTCAGACAGTAGGGAGTGATAATAGAGACTGGCCATCTTTGGGACACAAGGGGCTCCCTGACTGAATTCTGGGCAATAGAAGGGGCCAAGAGTAACGTATGCCACCTTAGGGTCTGGCCCATTAAAACTCTTGCAGAGTCCTTGGTGCTGTTTCTGCTTCCTCAACTCCAGGCAGGATGTATAAGACTCAGAGACACCCTGGGGGTGTCACACCCACCACGTGGAAGGAATTGAGTTCTTGTGTCACCCCAGGAAGGCCACCCACTGAACACCTCATTGGACAATGACATGAACAAAGTCATAAACATTAATGGTGTTAAACCACGGAGATTTAGGGGTTGTTTCTTTCAGAAGTTAGGAGATACCCTAATCCTAAGGGATGAATGTTGGGCGGGTTAAAAAAAAAAAAATCCACCTGATTCACTTCAATTTCTGTACTTGCATTCAAAACACACAGTGAAGAGTTTACCTTGACCACTGCAGTACTTTTTATCTTCATCTAATTCTCTCACATAGCTACTCCCACATCCTGTCCTCCAAAATTCTCAGAAAATTCCTCTTCCAGTCCTAACCCACACACCCCTTGTTCTTCAACTACACATTTTCCCTTCTGAATCTGCATCACAAAAGCTCCAAGACTTATCGGGTAAAATAGAGCTCCCCTGGAGGGTGGGAGAGAGAAACAAAGCAGCTGTCAGATAAAGGCTAAATACTGGGAAAATTCATACATTAATAATATTGTAACATTTATGACAGTGCACAATTGGAAACCACCTGAATGTTAACCAGCAGGAAAACAGTTAAATAAATTATGGCATACTTGTTACTGGTTATATGAACAAGATAGATTTAGTCCCTGTGTTCATGGAGCTAATAGCCTACGGGCCATTAACAGTAAACATGTTTTGGAGTTCCCATTGTGGCTCAGCAGGTTAAGAACCTGACTTGTATCCATGAGGATGTGGGTTCAATCCCTGGTGTCACTCATTGGGTTAAGGATCTGGTGTTGCTGCAAGCTGCCGTGTGGGTCATACATGTGACTAGGATGGATCTGGGGTTGCTGTGGCTACGGTATAGGCTGGTAGCTGCAGCTCTGATTCAACCCCTAGCCTGGGAACTTCCATATGCCACAGGTATGGCCCTAAAAAAAGGAAAAAAAAAACCCACATTTTGATTAAATATTGTTAATTGTATGAAAAGATAATTAATGGCACAATTTCAAGTGAAAAACTCCAGGTAAGAAGCTGCATATATAGCAGCAAAGTCCCAATTGAAACAGGCACACACACATAAATCCCTGTATATGTACATATATATGTGTGTCTCAAACTGTTAAAGTAGTTACCTCAGGATGTTGACATTACAGGTGATTTTTAATTCTTTTTTATACTTTTTTATATTTTCAAAATGTTAATAATAAGTATTTCTTTAATGGTATATGAGATTTATAATCTGTTCTTTTCCCTTTCCTTATAATTTTCTGTTTTCCATGTGTCAATAGAATGTATAATTGGAAAAAAGCATCAGTCAATTCACAGTATTGATAGTACCGTGAACCGGGAGACTGTCGAAGAGGCTCTCTGATTTAGTAGTTTGCCTCCAGTAGCTCTGTAGACCTGAATGTGTGTGTGTATTTATAACTGGATTTTTACAACAAAGTGAATTATTCCCAAAGCGCAATTTGTATGTCCTTTCCTAGACTGTGTCACCATGGACTCTAATGAAATTGAGCTTCCCTGCCCTTCAAAATGTAGCATTAGAATTTCATCAGATGGCTTCTAAACAAGGAAATTCATGTCCTTAATATGGAGATGAAATGATTAATAACACTGGGCCATTCTGTTCAAATTTATTCAGTAAATTTGCTGTGCTTTCCTCTTGTCAATATGGAAATCTATAGTGATATTAAAATGCAATGTGTGTTGTGCTTAAAGAAACTGACTTTTGCTTAATACAATATAAAGCCATTGAATGCTAACTCCATGACATGTCCCCCTCCTTGAACTGCCAGATACAATTGAGAAGAGTGAGTGAATTATTGTAGGTGATTTTAATTTAGATTACTAAAACATTTCCATAGACATAGAAGTCTGAGTTGATTAAACTTTAAATTTATCTGATTATAGCCCTTATTATATTATGGTTGAAGTTACAGGAAAGTACTTCAATTGATTGGATAATTAGGAATAAATAGGAAGGGATATGACTTAGAAAATTTGTTTCAATTATTTAAGTGATTGCTATATGAAGGAAATTAAGAAACTGAAGTTGTCTCAACCTTGTGTCAAATTGCCAGGCACAAACTTTGAAGATGAATGGCTTCGCGGGGCCTAGGGTGCCTAATTATTTTCTAAGACGTTGTTTACACAGTTGAAGAGATAAAAAGATAAAGATAAAAATGTGCAAATTCAGCTAAGAGAAATGTTGACCTATTGAATAGTATGTGTCTCTAGCTTATTTCCTCGACTGTTTTTAGAGAACTCCCCCAGGAAAGGTGTCACTAGGTGTCCTGAACAGATCTTCCTCACTGAAAACTTTATTTTGTTTGAAGCTGTTCTGTAGTTAGCCTTCCTGATTAATGAGTGTGATTTGTGCACAGTTACACAGTTGAAGCACTGACCGTCATGAAGGATGTTTCATAGCGATTGCTGTTTTCAGATTAAACTCAATCTTGGAGTTATGCTTCTTGGCCCAAAGCTAAGACATGAAAGCTATAAAATGAATCAGAACAGGGATATGGACTACACATTGGTAGAAGAGGTAGAGAGAAAAGCTTCTTTGGTGGTGATGGGGTTGGGGATCCATTTAAATATTTTCTGCCTGTCCATGTGTTTAAGTTAACTGTATCATAAAATTGTCCATGGATCTTGTTGCAAACTGGGATTAGTCATTCTCATAAAATTGTTGGTATCTACATAAAGGCTGTCTTAAAGTACTCTTCCACCTATTGAAGCAGACATATTTGCTGTAGATACTCACCCACTTATGCAGACAGAGAAGACAGTTATAATGCTCTTTCTTTAACTCATGAGCGCTGCTTTCCTAGCCAGCCTTGGCAGCTACTCATCGGACCCCCAGTGATATCCCCGTACTGAGCAACTGCAGGCTCACATTTGTAATATCTCTTGCTGTTATCTTCTAGGCTTCATCCTTTTTTTCAGACACCAGGAGGAAGTTAAGTTTGAAATCAGTTGATAATGTCAAGCATGCAAGTTGCTTTCTCAGAGATTATAGGAAATAAAATTCTTAAATTATACATCTGTAAAAGTATAAGGTTGGCAACTAGTCTTTTTAAGGCAGAAGTAGGCATCCGTCCCCCTCCCCCCTTCCTTCCTTCTTTCTTCTCTCTCTTCCTTTCTTCCTCCCTCACTTCCTCCCTTCCTCCTTCTCTTCTCCTTCCTTCCTTCCTTCCTCCCTCCCTCCCTCCCTCCCTCCATACTGTACCTTATTCCATATAGGATTTGAGAAAATTTCTATTCAGTCATTCTAAGCCTTCCTAAACTGCATGGCTATGGAAGGGTATACCAGCTCTATTTTGGTATTTTATTTCCTTCAATACCTAAGAGAGGCAGAGGATGATCGTGTTTCTTTAGCACTCTCTGATGAGGGCCCTTGGGCCAAAGTGAGGACAGGAAGAGAGAAGTTCTAAGTTGAGACTCTTACTGTGAGATCTTGGACAAGTCACTTCTGTTCTTCATCCACACAGTGGTATTTGTAATGTGTCTGTCTCAGGGTATCACTGAAGCACCAAAGATAATAAGGACTATATATTTACCTTGCGAAGAGCCATGCTTTTATCAAGGGTTTGTACTCTATTCCGTTGATATATTTGTGGGATAGACTGACAAGGTGTCTTGTATTGTTCCTTCGGGAAAAAGAATGTCCCATATTGTTCCTTCGGGAAAAAGGATGCTGGATTTTCTTACTTGGGTATAAGTATAAACACTTGGTCGTTAGTAAGAGCTACCTAGATTTAGGTTTGGCAAATCACCCAAAACTTTGTTTACTTTCATTATTGTTTTTTTTTTTTTAATGGCCACACCCATGGCATATGGAAGTTCCAAGGCCAGGGATCGAATTCTAGCTGCAGCTCTGATCTACACTGCAGCTATGGCTATGCCGGATTCTTTAACCCACTACACAGGGCTGGGGATTGAACTGTTGCCTCCAAAGCAATCTGCACCACTGCAGTTGATTCTTAATCCATTGCACCACAGCAGGAACTCCTTTTTTCTCCCATTGTTTTACTTAACACTTTTAAGGAAATTTTATAATAATAGTAAGGATTTTTTTGGTTCTCCTACTATTGGCTCAGTGTTTCAAATGAGTTATTTTATTTAAGCCCCCAAATAAGCTTATCATTAAAATTTTATTATCTCCATTTTTTTTCTGTAGAGAAACTGAGGCATAGAAAGATTAAGTCACTGATCCAAGGCAGTGTTTAAACTGATTGGAGACTCCATTCTCAAAACACCAAGCTTCCTCTGCACATACACTGAATTGTAATCAGCATGTGCTAAATAAGCCAAACTTATGGAGTTTCTGGTTAAATACGTCCTTGTAAAAGCATTTTCAGTCCTCTTTCCTCTCTTAAAACTCATCAAAAGTAGCAAAAGGAATGAAAAACGGGGAAAAAACCTCTACATTCAATAAAACAAAATGACCACAACTCTAACCCTGCCCTAAACTGCTTCAGATTTCCCTCAAATGTCCCAAATCTCAGGACTCATCCTGCCATTCTTCAGAGTCACAGGCTATGGATGCTATGGCAGGACAAGACTTAGTGGAGGGCGCCCCTGTGCAGACCCAGGTTAATAGTTCTCACTGACAGTGATGGCGTCTCTAAAAGAAAAGCCTCCCCGACATTCCCATTCATTGTCTAAATCCATCCAAACCAGTCATCGAACAGCCCCAGGATAAAGGAGAGCAGGGAAGCTTTGGTTTTCACCTACTTATAACAAAGAAAGGACTCGGTTGACAGATGCAGTAAATCTCTGAGACAAAGGGGAGACGTCCTCCCAGGGCAAAGCTTTAGGTCTCCCACCTCTGGACTTGCCCTCCGGCGGGTTACAGCAGCCACATCCTCCATCTCTGCCTTGACCTTGCCCTCCCCGTGGCTCCTCAGCTTCTGGTTAGCATCCCTTGGGCTATTGAATTCCTCTGAAGGCAAGAGGAGGCCCTTGTGAAGGAGCAGAGCAGTCAGGGCTGCGATTCGAATCCTTGTTCAGCTTTTGGCTTTTCTGTGTAGGTACTGGAAATAGGAGTCAGGAGGCTAAATGTGGATAATCAGAGCTTAATTGATTGTCTAACCAGTGGTACAGACTGGCTCCAAAATTTTGCAATGCTCAGGCTCTAAAGCCCAATATTAGAATTTCTTGTACACTTAACTCTGCCTCCTGCATAATTCTGAGCATGAGTCATTCCTTTCTCCCTTTCCCAAGCATCCCTTTCAGTTTCACATCTTTAGGTTCTAATTTCTTTTGCCCCTGTTCATCCCTGGGTTTATTACTCACCGAAGTCTTCATTACCATTTTAGTATTTCTTTCCCTGGGGAGGATAAAATATTCCACTTTGATGCTGAACAACACTGAGCAGAAGTGTTACCTCCATGAACTTGCACTCCTGAGGAAGGTCGGACAATGGTAGAGGGGTCTGTCTGTAGATGAAAGTGATGGGTCCACAGCAGGGGCTGTGTATATTCTAATCTCTTTTGTAATCTGTGTGTTTCATTAGCCAGGAGTGTTGGAAATGAGCACCCCCCCTTTTTTTTAATGATTTTTACTTTTTCCATTAGAGTTGGTCTACAGTGGAGCACCCTTTTGAAGTGGATGAAAGTGTCCAGATGGCTGTTGCCTTTCATTTTGTTCCAAACTGTTAACCTATATACCAGCACTCCTAGCCCACCATGTAAGTTGTGACAGACTTAGTGAGACTGTGTCTACAATTGAGAACCTGAATTGACTTTGTGGACTGCCCTAGATGGTTCCCCCTGTCCACGTTATTCCTTA
The DNA here is from genome assembly GCA_004024745.2 of Catagonus wagneri. NCBI lineage: Eukaryota > Metazoa > Chordata > Mammalia > Artiodactyla > Tayassuidae > Catagonus > Catagonus wagneri. The sequence goes on from PVHT020003785.1 coordinate 2,813,524, forward strand.
GCTAATAGTTGGCTCTATTTAAAAAAGAATCACTATTTTCACTTTAAAGGAAGCAGAAAAACATCACAAAAAAGAATCACCCCAAAACACGGGAAGAGTTCAAAGAAGTGCATTCGTATATATTTAAAAGAAATTATACCATATTTTCTAAAAGGGACCCCAAAGCGTTCTGTGAAGAGACTGTAATACATCAAGCAGGACATGAATAGTGTGCCTGTAGACTTTAGGAAAGAACCGCAAGAAAATAAAGTCATTACAGAGATGGAGCACTTTTCAGAAGAAACAAGAATAAAGGACACAATGCTGAAGACACAGCCGGAGGTAAAAGTGGTGAATAGGCTTGAGGAGTCACAAAGACAAAATGGAAAAGAAAGAGGTATTAAAAAATGATCAAACTGGAAGACAGAGAAAGCATAATCAACATAAGCATAACTGATTTTCTGAGGAAGAGAACAGAATAAATAGAATAGAAAAAGTATTCCAACATTTATGCATTCAAGGAATATTTATTGCATCTTATATAACTCTAGGGGAATATATAACTTATATTGGGGAAAGTACTGAGTAAAATTATAATGGAAAACAACTTTTTTTTGGCCACACCCACAGCATATGGAAGTTCCTGGGCCAGGGTTTGAATTGGAGCCACAGCTATGACTTACACCACAACTGTGGCAATGCCAGATCTTAACCTACTGTGCTGGGCTAAGGACTGGATCCATAACTCTGCAGTGACCCAAGCTACTGCAGAGACATCAGATCCTTTACCTACTCTGCCACAGCAGGAACTCCAGAAAACAATTTTCTTAAACTAAGTAAAAATATGAAGTTGGAGACAAAAGAGGCACGGTCTATCCTTGGTTTAGAATAACTGAAGTTAAAACATGGCTTGGGGAAACTGTTGAACTTTTGGAATAAAGAAAAATTCAGCAATCAGAGAAATGAAAGTCTTATACAAAGGAAAAATATGTCTGCACCCAGGCTCTTAATGGCACCACTCAGTATCTGAAGACAGTGGAACAGTATCTACTAACATCAAGTGGCTTGGTTACTCAAGTGGAACGTTACGAAACAGACATTCTAAATTATGTGGTCTCTGTCAGCCAATTTTGAAAAATCTTTATGGTGACAGAATTTAGCACATGCGGAGATGAATGACAATGTCATAATGTATGGAGTAGTGGTGAAACATGGAACTGGAGACCAAAGGACAATGAGGAATGTGACCACAGAACAGACTATAATGTTATAAATTTTAACTATGTAGAATAACTGTCTAACTAATAAAAAGTGAAAATTGAGGGAAGGACTGTAGAAGGGAAAAAGGGTACTGTTTTCCATATCTTTCAAGAAGGAAATTAAAACAATTTTTTTATTAAAGTATAGTTGATTTACAATGTTGTGCCAATTTCTGTTGTACAGCAAAGTGAGCCAGTCATACATATATATAAATACACATTCCCTTTCTTATATTATTTTCCATCATGGTCTGTCCCAGGAGGTTGGATATAATACCCTGGCTCTACAGTAGGACCTCATTGCTTATCCACTCTATATGTAATAGTTTGTATCTACTAACCCCAGACTCCCAGTCCATCCCACTCCCTCCCCACTCCCTTTGGCAACCACAGTCCATTCTCTGTGAGTCTATTTTTTTCAAGAAGTAAATTAATAAGCATTAACTAAGGTTAAAATAAGTAATTTAAAAAGAATCTTGGCATAATTTAAAAAAATAACTGTCTTTTTGTTTCAAGTCCTTTTTAGAAATGAATTTCACAAATAAATATTAATTTGAGATTCAGTGATTTTTCAGTTCCTCTTTGGTACCTTCTGGGTAAATTGTGAGAACACTACATTCATAGTGAAAAAAAAGTCTCTTTCTTAAAAGATAGATTTTTGATTTTTAACATGATCCCAGAATACGAATATTACATCTAATCAAAATTTTCTTTGAAAATCTTGTGAGAAAGCGTGTAGCAGTGAAGGTCGCTTTTGCTTGGTAAGTTCAATCAGGCCAATTTAATCTCCAGCTTTGGAGGAAATCACCGTTTCCTTGTTAAAATACTTGGTAAGGTAGTAGGTTTGTATTTAGAGGCATATTATGCAAAAGAGACTTCTTTTTGAATGCCTAAATTCCTATTCAGTTCAGTGAGATACTTACAGTACAGAGACACATTGTCCTTGACCATGAATGAGGAACACATGGAAATGTCTCTCATGCTCCTTGAGTGAAGGGGAAGGTAAGTTGAGAGGTCTGCACCAAGTGAATTTTTACTTTTCCTCTCTGTCTCTTGCTCTTTATCTAAGTATATGGTTTTATATGTGTAAGTTAAAGAAATACTAGTCTTGGCTTAAACAGAGACATGCAACGTAAGAATTGTGAATTTAGTTTTACCCAGGGTCTGGCTGAAGCCTAGAACCCAGGAGACAGCCAGTCAATTAGCTCTGAGGAAACTGCTCCAAAGAGGTAGGCGTAGAGCCAGTTTGTATATGATTTTTGGCTAGGAAATTTGTGCACTCAAACATACATCTTAGTAAAAGATCAGTGCTAATCAGGAAGAACAGATATCTCAAATGAGTGATTTTAGTGCTTTTCTCTCTATGGGAAGATGCACGAATCCGGGGTCATTGAAATTCTTCCTGAGAGATTCCTCTATTTAAGGGCTCTATTATTCAAAGCACAGAGTGCCTCATCCTGTTTTTCTTCCTGAATTTCTTTCAGGGGGCATACACAGTCTGTGGTCAACTGCCATGCATTATGACTTAAGCCCTTGTAGAACTGCGGAGTGAGCAATGTTCTTTGTCTTAGCGATCCTAATTTTTGCTGAATCCACATTAGATAATGTGACTCCATGGAAATATTTTAATTGAAAACAGCAGGTAGTATAAGTTCATTTTGCAAAAGTTTTCTTTCTTTCTATTATTTATCTATTTTTGTATCTCTCTGTATACAGCTTTCTATTCACCCAACCATGCGTACATTTATGTGTGACATGTATTTATGTAAATATATGTGTGTGTGTATGTATTTGGAGGGATATGTATGCTTGTACATATATGCATGTGCGTATAGATAGATATAGATAGATGTATCTGATTTATCAGAAATTATGTCTACCATGTAACAGTGCTCATCTCAGCTGGTGGTATTTGAGTACTTCTTTTTTATCTCTCCTCCCACCATTCAGTATTCCTAGAATTGTTTTTATAAGAATGTATAATTTTAGGAGTTCCCTGGTGATGCAGTGGGTTAAGGATCCAGCGTTGTTGCTGCAGAGGCTTAAGTAGCTGCTGTGGCATGGGTTCGATTCCTGGCCTGGGAACTTCCACATGCTATGGGCTCAGCAAAAAAAAAAAAAAAATGTAATTTTATAAAACGAATGGTCATTCTTTTCTATTCTTTATACACAAAGAATTACACAAAATTGAATCCTAATGTGTTATTCCATTATATTTAAGGTAGACATACAAACACTGCATTTTATACTTGGATCACTAGGGAGCTGGCAAAAGCTTATTAGCCAAAGAAGTTGGTCTCAGTCTCTCTTTGAGCTCCATCTTCTCATTTGTTAGCCATCTCTTTGGTTTCTCCTAGGTAGCTGGCTAGATCTCAGTACCTGAAGATTTACTGATCATGTGGCTCCTTGGGCTGTCATCCTAGAGGTGACTTACTCTCATTGGGGACAATTTGCTGTCTGCTTATTGCTAACAGACTTTTAATCATTTCTTCTCTTTGTTCCCCCACTTTCTTCCTTCACTTTGTTTTTAATGCCACTCTCTGCTGCTTTCCTCCTTGCTCACCCTGCACTTCTTCCTATTCTTTCCAAGGTGCTCTGCTTTCCATACTCTGGCCTCAATTGATTTCCTTTCTCTTCTATTTTCTCACTCAAAGGGTGGGGCCCTTCATTGCACTCAGGTTACCTAACCAAACTTGGGTTAACTTGCTGGTGCATAGTAAAGCCAATCCACTGGCACTGGGTTGTGGTATAGCAAAGTGCATAGTTTATTATAAAGACTCCACGTAAGGAGGACCAGTGACTCATGCTCTAAAACCCAGAACTCCCTGAAGGGTTTCAGCAAAGCATTTTTATGTTTTTTTGTTTGTTTGTTTGTTTAAATTTTCTTTTGTCTTTTTAGGGACGTACCCATGGCATATGGAAGTTCCCAGGCTAGGGGTAGAATTGGAGCTACAGCTGCCAGCCTATACCACAGTAATGCAGGATCTGAGCCATGTCTGCAATTTACACCACAGCTCACAGCAACGCCAGATCCTTAACCCACCAAGCAAGGCCAGGGATCGAACCCACAATGTCATGGTTACTAGTCGGATTCATTTCTGCCACGCCACAATGGGAACTCCAGCAAAGCATTTTTAAAGGCCAGATGAGAGAGGGGGGCATCTCACAGGGTAAATAATCAGCTCATGCCCAATTCTCTGATTGGCTGATGGTGAGGTAACTGGGCGGTGTCACAGGGGTTAGTTAATATTATTAATTCTTGGGCTCTAGGAGGCCTGGGGGCTATGTACCCATGGCGATCAAGTAGTTAACATCTTCCATTTGGTGGGGAGTTTAAGCATCTGTAAAACAACTCAGAGATTGTGCATCAGATACTATTATCTAGGTACTTCAGACAGGAGCTGAAGCAGAGGTTACAGGAGAAGGGTCTGCCCTGGGAAGGCCCCATAGGGTCCTGCTTGGCTACAGTCATAAGGAAAGTTTATTTTGCCCAGGAGATGTTGATAGAATGGACTCCACCATCAGAATCTGTCTCTTCCCAGAAAATACTTTCTATCCTAGTTCTCAGGAATAACTGAAAGCATCCTTAGTAGAAGCTCCAGGGCACAAGGTGAAGGAAGGAGGGCTGTGGGAGCTGGTTCAGTGACTGGTGGCAAATGGAGTGGTCAGCAGGCATAGCCCACACATGCTTCATCTTCAACATGCCCTTTCTATGTAGGTTCACTTGCAGAGGGGTTACTGTACTTCACTGACTGCTGTCTCCTCTGTTTATGCAAGGTCTCAGTCTGCTGCTGACAGAGTTCTTCCATTCTTTTTGAGAATTCCCACAGGTGGTCTCACATGTGCTCATGTAAACAACTCTGCATCTTCTGTTCTGGACTCTCACCAGTGTTTGCTGCCCTAGAAGCCCCTTGGACTAGGAACTTCTCTGTGACTACAGTTGCCAATACATTTGCCCAAATACTAATGACAAATGGAATACAACCAAACACCCTTACCCCAGGTGCAGGCCTTGCCAAGGGGGAGGCCAGCGTTATGCTGTTGTCCTATTTCCCTCATCTTTCTTCTTAGGCACTTACGCAAAGACCAACTTCCTCAATCCCCTCAAGCAACCAACAAATAACTCTCTTTGAAATCAACTGAGGGCGACCGCTCACCATTTCATTACATATAGTCAGATGTGCCTGATACTAGTTCTGTAATTTTTTTAATGCACAGTTAAATTAGAAGCCATAGATTAGACCCAAACCCTTTTGAAGATCGATAGTAAATTTTGTGTTTGAATGACATGGAACAATTGCTTATTTACCACAATCTGACTATTTTAAAATGTTACTGCCACTGATGCACAACTGACCTAAACAACAAAAAGATGTTCAGTGAAGCCATCAGTCTATTTTAGTTACTTTTCCTCTTGTCATTCTAAACATTTTTAATGTGTGAGTATAAATTCATGGAAAATTCTCAGTTTTTGTCTATCTAGAAATGTCTTGGTTTCCCCCTCATTATTGAAAAATAATTTTTTAGGATGTGACCTGCTGGGTTGAAAGTTACGACTCTCACTGCTTTGAAGGTATTATTCGATAATGATCTGACCTCTATTAGGAAATAATTTAATTGTAAGTAATTTACAGACAATTTTTGCTTCTTTCTTTTGCTAGTTTGAAGATCTCATTGTGTTTTGAACTGCACTTTGTCCGTGTTATGCTGAGATGTGTCTATCCTGCTAATTGCTAGGCTTCTTGATTCTGAGGATTGGTGTATTTCATCTTTCTTGGACAATTCTTAAACATTGTGTCTCAAGCATATCGTTTCTCCCTTCCTGTCTCTGCTCTCTCTTCCATGAATTCCCAATAGACATGTTTTGGGACTTATGCTATCATTCTTGCCTCTTTGCTTATCCACATTTTATCCTTTTATTTCTTTGTGCTGTTTTATGTGAGACTCAGTGGGGAAGCATCAGCATCCAAGCTAACGTGGTTGTTGAAGCGTTCAGTTCCTTGCAGGCTGTAAGGCTGAGGGTCTTAGTTTCTTGCTGGCTTTGGCCAGAGGCTACCTTCTTCAGCTTCTTTTTGCTGGTCCTTTCAATATGGCAGCTCACAGATGGCAGCTTTTTTATTCAAAGAAAACAACAGAGAGATTCCAGGTAAGAGTGGCTGAATTTTAGATTACATAATCACATACACACTATCACCTCCATTCTGTTACTCTTGGCATATTCTGTTGATTAGACCTGAGTCACAGGACCCACCCACAGAAGGCATGCGAATCATGGGCTTGCCCTAGATTCTGTCTGTCACAATGTACACCTCTATAATCTAAATGCAGAATGAACGCACAAAACCACCAAAAATAGGTTGTTGTCTGTATCCTCTAAGTCCTCTTTATGACCCCTTCCATTTTCCCCTTCTCCCTAATAACTACTCTGATGAAATTTTGATAAACCAATCCCATTTTTTTATTATAGTTGATTTACAGTGTTGTGCCAATTTCTGCTGTAGAGCAAAATATATATTGTTCACACACACACACACACACACACACACACACACATTCCCTTTCTTTTACTATCTTCCATCATGGTCTATCCCAAGAGACTGGATATAGTTCCCTTGCTGTACAGTAGGACCTCATTGCCTATCCATTCTAAATGTGATAGTTTGCATCTACTAACCCCAAACTCCCAGTCCATCCCATTCCCCCCCCCCACCTTGGCAACCACACGTCTGTCCTCTATGTTTTTGCATCTATTTCTGTTTTGTAGATATGTTCATTTGTGCCATATTTTAGATTCCTCATGTAAGTAATATGGTATTTATCTTTCTCTTTCTGACTTACTTCACTTAGTATTAGAATCTCTAGTTGTATCATGTTGCTGCGAATGGCATTATGATGTTCTTTTTTTATGAAACAGCACCATTTTTAAAAAAAGAAAATGTCTTTATTTATATTCCACTTAGGAATACATCCCTAAACAGTGTGGGTTAGCACTGGCTATTTTATATCTTTATATTTTTGTTTAACTTATAATTTATTTTAGGGTTAAAGAAAAAGAACTTAAATCTCTTATTTCTACTACTGTCAAGCACAGCATCTTCCAGACATGACATGAGGGAATTCACTCATGCATAATAAATTGTTTTCATTATGACCACGGCATCTTCCTGACCCTAGCAGCTCTACATGGCACATGGTACTGTAACATGGGCAGTGTAGTTTATTTCTTTCCCAAATTATATTGAGGTATACACCCTCATTAGTCAGTTTGTCCTGTTGGTTTGTGCAGATGTTACAATTCTGTGTGCTTTTTTCTCTTTGGGGTGTTTACTAGAACATATTTTTTAAAAAAATTAATTGGAAGTGTAGTAGATTTACAATGTTGTGTTAGTTTCAGGTGTATAGCAAAGTGAATCAGTTACATATACATATGTATATATTCTTTTTCACATTCTTTTCCATTATAGGTGGTTATAAGATATTAAATATAGTACCCTGTGTTATACAGTAGGTCCATATTGGTTATCTATTTTATATATAGTGCGTGTCTGTTAATCCCATAGTCCTAATTTATCTCCCCTCCCCTTCCCCTTTGGTAACCATAAATTTGTTTTCTATGTCTCAGGGTCTGTTTTGTTTTGTAAAGCAGTTCATTTGTATCACTTTTTAAGATTCTACAAATAAGTGATATTATGTAATACTTGTCTTTCTCTCTCTGACTTACTTCACTTAGTTTGATATTACTCAGCCATAAAAAAGAATGAAATAAGGCCATTGCAGCAACATGGGTGGACCTAGAGGCTATCACAATAAGTACGGGCTATTTTAAATAGAACCATCCTGTGTAAAGTCTTTTAGGTTTGCTTTGCTTAGCTCAGCATTAGGCTCACCTAGGTTCAGTGTGTAGCTATATTTTATTCTTGCTTATTGTGTTAAAATAGTTCACTGTACGAACATATCACACCTTATCAGTTTTAGTATTGATGGACATTGGCTTACTTCCAGATTGAGGCTATTGTAAACAATGGTGCAAGGAACATTCTTGCAGCATGGGTATACTTGCACTCACATACGTGGGATATATGTCTACAAGTGGAATTCTTGGATCACAGGGTATGCACATTTTCAATTTTAGTAATTATGCCAAACTGTCTTCCGGAGTGGTTCTCCTGATTAACACTCCCCTGCCCACCAGTAGTAGGTGAAATTTCCTTTTGCTTCCCATCCCAATAGCTTGTATTGATAAGTATCTTTTAAAAACATTGCTTTTAGTTTTAGCTCTTTTTTGTAGATATATAGTAGTGTCTCATGTGGCTTTAATTTGCATTTCTCTGATTACTGGTAAGGTTGCACCTGTTTTTATTTTTGTAATTAATTAATTAATTAATTTTGCTTTTTAGGGCTGCATCTGTGGCATATGGAAGTTCCCAGGTTAGGGGCTGCATCAGCGCTGCAGCTGCTGGCCTGTGCCACAGCCACAGCAATGGCAGATCTGAGGCACATCGGTGACCAACACTGCAGCTCATGGCAAGGCTGGATTGTTAACCCACTGAGTGGGACCAGGGATCGAACCTGCATGGTCATGGATACTAGTTGGTTTTTTTACTGCTGAGCCACAATGGGAACACCTGTTTTTATATTTTTATTGGCATTTTGGATTGACTTTTCATATAGTAGCTACTCAAAATTCTTTTTCATTCTTCTATTGAGTCAACTGACATTTTCTCATTCAGTTGTAGGAATACATTTTTCAAAAATGTTCACTAGACGTGGGTACTTTTTCAATTATAAAAAATATTCATATCTCCTCCCACTCCATGTTATCTTCTTACTATCTTAAAGATGTCTTGATTTTAATTGAAATGTGTCAAATTTTTCTTTGATAGTTCCCATTTTGTGTGTTTGGTGTAAGAAGCCTTTCTTCTTCCTTATACAATGAAAATCTTCTCCTAGATTATCTTCTGGGAGCTTTATTTTTTGGCCTTCGTGTTTAGATTTACAATTTACCTCAAAATCATTTTTCTGTATGGTGTGAAGTAGGAGGTCATGTTGCTTTTATTACATATGGATTTACAATTGTTCTGGGACCATTTGTTATAAGTAAAATCCTTTCCCCACTATTCTGCACTGTTATCTTTGTCATAAATCAAATTTTCATAAATGTATGGGTGTGTTTCTGGGCGCTCTATACTTATGTTTTACAATATTCCTATCTTTTCATCAATACTGCCGTCTAGTATTTTAAAATAAACTGTATTTTTTAGAGCAGTTTAGGTTCTTAGCAAAATTGAGTAGAAGGAACATAGATTTCCTTTATGCCCTGTGCCCCCCCACATGCATAGCCTCCCCTATTATCAACCTCTGTTTCTAAAGTGGTCATTTGTTTTAATTGATGAACCTTATTATTGTTATGCTTTTTCATCCATACCTTATTATTGTTATGTCATGTGTAGGTATGCGTTTTCTTTTTTGGCTGTCCCATGCATATGGAGTTCCCAGGCCAGAGATCATATTCAAGCCATAGTTGTCATCTATGCTGCAGCTGCGGCAATGCTGGATCCTTTAATCCACTATGCCAAGCCAGGGATGGAACTGATGCTGCAGAGATGTTGCCAGTCCCCCTTCACCACAGCAGGAATTCTGATACATTATTATTAACCGGAGTCCATAGTTTACATTAGAGTTCATTCTATGTATCATACAGTTCTATGGGTTTTGAAAAATGCTTAATGCTATGAATCCACCGTTATAGTATCAAACATAATAATTTCACTGCCCTAAAAATTCTGTTTGCTCCATCTATTCGTCCTTTTTTCCCTTCCCACCCCAAGTCCCAGGAAACAGCTGATCCTTTTGCTGTTTCCATAGTTTTACCTTCTTCAGAATGTCACATAGTTAGAATCATACAGTGTGTAGATTTTTCAGACTGGCTTCTTTCACTTAATACTGTGCATTTAAGGTTCATCTATGTCTTTTCATGGTGTGATAGCTCGTTCCTGTTTAGCACTGAATAATATCCCATTGTCTGAATGTACAATTTATTTATCCACTCACCTACTGAAAAACATTAGTTGCTTCCAAGTTTGGGCAATTAAGAATAAAACTGTTTTAACCATCTATGTGTAGGTTTTTGTGTGGGCATAAGTTTTCACCTACTTCAGGCAAATACCAAGAAGTACAATTGCTGAATCATATGATTAGGCTGTGTTTAGTTTTGTAAGAAGCTGCCAAACTGTCTTCCAAAGTGGCTGTATCATTTTCATTTTGCTTTCCCAGCAGCAATAAAGGAGAACCTCTGTTGCTATATATCCTTTTTAGTATTTGGTGTTGTCAGTTTTCTGGATTTTGGCCATCCTGATAGGTGTGGTGGTATTTCATTGTTGTTTTACTTGGCATCTCCCTGATGACACATGATATGAAGCATCTTTTTTTATTGCTTATTTGCCCTCTGTATATCTTCTTTGACAAGGTGTTTGTTAAGGTCTTTGATCCAGTTTTTAATTGGATCATTGATTTTCTTATTGCACACAATTTAATTTAATGTAGATTTCTATCTTTATGAAGTCTCCTACCTTGGTTCTTGAATAGCCTTCCTGCACTTGACCCCCACCACTTAAAGTAAATTACTGGGTTTGTTTTTCTCTTATATTGTTTAGGATTTCTTGTGTCTATGTCCAGGACTGAGGTTTGGCCTATAACTTTCTTTTTTGCAATGTCTTTCAAGTTTTGAAATGAAGCTATTATGGAATTGGTTTCGAATGCAAGTTCATGTGCCCAACACATAGTGAGGCCAAATAAACAGAAACATCAGAGTTTGGAGCAGAGAAATGTTTGTTGCAAGGCCAAGCAAGGAGAACAGGTGGCTCATGTTCTAAAGATCTGAACTCCCTAGTGGATTTCAAGAAAGAGGGTTTTAGAGGCAACATTTGGGGGGAGGGTCGCAGAGTGTGTAACCTTCTCTGGTTGGTGGTGAGATAACAGGATGATGTTCCAGGAATCCTGATCATCCACTTTCTGGTTCCAACCAGTCTGGGGTCCACGTGCTTGTGCTCAGCCTGAGGTTACCGTGGTCCACCTGGGTGGGGGCCTTTTTTTCTGTAGAAGAACTCAGAGGTATGTATCAGATAACCATGCACATCCAGCAAGGAGGAACCAGGACCAGGCCTCATCTCTGCAACATTGTTTCTTTCTGTATTCCCTTGCTCCTCTAAATACTAAGTTTGAATCTGTCCTTTGAAACTCAAAGAAGGTCTAGGAGGCTGAAAACTTTTCCTATAAACAGAAATGAGAGACATTTGTACTTGGGAGGGCCATATAGGGTCCCACATGTTTTCAGAATCCATAAAATTAAGGGAGTTTACATTGTGGCTCAGTGGACACGATTCCAACTAGTATCTATGAGGATGTAAGTTTGATCCCTGCCTGGCCTTGCTCAGTGGGTTGAGGATCAGGTGTTGCTGTGAGCTGTGGTGTAGGTCAGAGATGTGGCTCAGATCTGGCATTGCTATGGCTGTGGCATAGGCCGGCAGTTGCAGCTCTGATTCGACCCCTAGCCTGGGAATATCCGTATGCTGTGGGTACGGCCCTAAAAAGACATAAACAAAACCAATTTACATGCCTTCTAATTTCCATTTGAATTTTTCTTCTTTGACTCAAAGTTTGCGTAAAGGTGGTATTTCTAAAGTTGCAAACACATAAGGATTCTCTATTATCTTTTTGCTATTGATTTCTATGTGGAAGTGATTGTGAAAATAATACTGGATGATAATATCTTCCTCCAGTGCAGATCTAATATTCGCTTCTGTTAGGTATCTGGGGACATGGGAATCCAAGATAAGCTTCAAAGACTGATGTGATTCAAAGCTAAGCTGTAGTCTCTGTGAATGCCTATTGATTTCTAGGAAACTCCAGTCTTTGAGTGTAGCTCCTTGGGGCCCTAAAACAAAGCGAGAGGCATTCACCAGTCTTCCCTTTGGCATGCCCTGGACCTTCTTTTAGCTCCTCTAGACTATTTTGTTCCCATACCTCAGTTTTCTCCTGGAATGGGCAAACATTTGCAGCAAAACAGCAGCCTCCCACACCCCTGAACCGCCAGTTACTCCAGGGCATTTGCATCACACTACACTCTCCTGTGAGCTCTCCAGTGCCCTGAGGCAGCAGAGGTGTTCACACTTCGCCCTGCTTCTCTAACTGTCCCCAGTGGGAAATTTTGTCTGTGTCCCTTACAGGTTTATTTAGTTCTATTTCTTATCTGTCTGGTCAATATTGATAGTAATGCACTCGTGTTTCATTATTTTATTTTATTTTTTTGTCTTTTTAGGGCTGCACCCATGCCATATGGAGGTTCCGAGGCTAGGGGTCAAATTGGAGCTATAGCTTCTGGCCTATGCCACAGCCACAGCAACGCCAGATCTGAGCAGTGTCTGTGACCTATGTTGCAGCTCATGGCAATACCAGATCCTTAACCCACTGAGTGGGGCCAGGGATCAAACCTTTATCCTCATGGATACTAGTCAGGTTCATTACCACTGAGCCACAAAGGGAACTCCCACATTCATGTTTTATACTTAGAGAAGCACTTTTATTTTCTTTAAATATATTAAAAATATGTATTTTGAATTCTGTATCTGATAATTCTAACAGCTAAAGTTTTGTGAATGTGATTCTTATAGTTTCCCCTGCCTTCAACCTGTGTTGATTTTTTTACTATAGTCTCTTCTTACCTTATGAGTGTAGGGATTTTTTCCACTGTGTGCTTAATTTCCTAGGAACTTTGTCTTGAATTCTTTGGGTCCTGAACTTAAAATATATTAATACAGGAAGGATTTTCTTTTGCTGCTACCATGTTCCTGAGAGCGTAACAAACCTGAAACCACTTACAAATATTAGTTTAGGTTTTCCTGGGCCACACAGATCATTTGAGTTTTAACCCTAAAGCTGATAACGAGCTTATAATTCTTATAATTAGGAATTCTAAGGGCCTATTCCCAGTTCCATGGCCAAGAGAATCACACATTTCTGCCATCTGTCCTCTCCTTCAAGGGTGGAAATCCTTGGTGGGGGGAGGGGTTCCAGATTTAATTACAGTCTCTGATTGACAGCTCACTTATTCTCATAGGTTTGTTTCCCGTCCTCCTTAGGCCTGCTAAATCCCAGGTCTAGACCTCCCAGGAGTAGTGGCAGATCGGTGCCTACTTTTGACTCAAGGATTGCTTCTTTCACCACAAGCTCAGCTATATATTTGAGAGGGTGTAAAAAGATTTCATCCGTTGTGTTTGAGGGCTGTTCCGGGGGCCGTTCCTATAAAATTCTGGTCGGCTGTATCACTGGTCAGAAGTCTCCCCCTTGCCATTCTATGCTTTGTGATTCTACAGTGACTTTATTAATGATTATTACATTACGGTTATGCTCATTACACACCACTCCTTCCCTATCTGTATTTGTCCGGGGTCTGTAGGAATCCAATACATTTTGACCAAAAGGAGGGGAGGGATCCCTTCTTTAATCTGGATGTTTAGTGTATTACACAGGTCAAACATGTAGGTAATTGATTACTTTCTTCATCACTGAGATGTGCAGTGTTGTTTAGATACAGCGATAGTTTACATGTCCTGATTTGCTGCTATCATCTTAGATGAATAATTCATCTATTTTGATTTTGACTCATCTTGCCATCACACTGCATCACTATCTTTAGTGTAAAAGTGCCAAGATAGGAGGCATTGTTTTGGTACTAGCTGTCACTATAAGAGTATGGCTAAACTAGAGTGGAATGTATTCTGATGACAATCAATTCCTTCCTTTGCATATTCTCCTAAAGATGGGATTACATAGCAGAGGACATTAGCATCACCAGTTACACTGGCACATCTATTTTGGGGCACTAAGTAAAACTCAGAATCCAAAGAATAATTTAGGATTGTTGAAGAGTGTACTTACTGGGTGATTTCTGTTATAATCTATTAATCCCATTTTATCCACAAGGAATCTCACACTAGTAATCAAATGACTTACTGATGTATTCAGAAGTACCGTAAACGAGGAGAAAATAGAAGCAAACACATTAGTTCTTATTGATAAATCAAGCTTCTTCCTGGAATTTTGTTCAGATAGTTTCTAAATAACAGGGTGAGTCAAATTGACAGTAGCGAGGCCCACAGTGTTTACTTTTCCGCTTTTTCTACATGTTGTAATAAAATGGAAATATATTCAGTAACATCCATCTGAGGTCCACAAAGCACAATAAGCACAAGAACAAGTTTGTTATTGGTCTTAGGTCTCACTGGTTTCCACAAATATCATCCTCCTTATATGAAAATGAGAGACCGTGGTAATTCACCTTAAGAAGGAGGTGAGGGTTTAGGGAGTGATATTAGGAATGAAGATAGATTTGGCCCAAACCACCCTCACTCTGCCAGCTGAGCTAGCCTGACTCTTACTGTCTTATGACAATCATAAGAGAGTAATAATCAAACAAGCTTATGTTATTGTCCCCTTGTATAATTTGCAAAGAGGTCTTTATTTACCTTGACTTAATCTGATCCTCCCAAGAGCCCCTTGACGTTGAGGAGACTGGGATTATGAACTCCTCCTTTTACAGAGGAGGATACCAAGGCCTCGAGAGATTCCAGGACACAGCTGAGATCGAACTCCAGATGTCCTGATTCTCAGAGTTTTGTCGTGCCCCTGCACCAGCCTAGGGTTTTGGCAGGACTTTTGCTGCTGTGGGGTGAGAATCCAAACAAAACGGAGGGAGGACCTTGGCCACATGCCTGTGGCACGATTCCCTGACCCTCTCATGCTTTGAATGACCTGCGGATTCTCATATTACAATCTCTTTGTGCTTAACCAATACCTTGAGCCTTAATTGTTTAGGAATAGAACAAACACATCAGAAACTTTTACCAGGGAGTGCCTATTTGTGGCTCAACAGATTAAGGACCCAACTTTGTCTCTGTGAGGATGTGGGTTCGATCCCTGGCCTTGCTTAGTGGGTTAAAGATTCAGCGTAGCTGCAAGCTGTGGTGCAGGTCACAGACATGGCTTGGATCCGTCTATTGCTGTGGCTGTGGTGTAGGCCGGCAGCTACAGCTCCTGATAGACCCCTAGCCTGGGAACCTCCATATGCTGCAGGTGCGGCTGAAAAAAAAAAAATAACCACACAAAATAAAACAGAAATAACGACCTTTTACAGGAAGTATTTGGTGAGGGCAATGAGTTTGGGAAAATGAAAGAGAGGGATGCTTTGGGAAAATTTTCTTTTATCTTTTGTTTATTTATTTCTGTTGTTGCTAATCCAGTTAATCTTGTCTCCTTTCTTCTCAACGGTTTGAAGTTCTCTGGAATACTCCGCCCAACCAGATCTCCTTCCTCTTTTTTTCTTTTTTTTTTAAATCCTGCTGTTGGTTGACAGCAGATGGAGGTGGCTGACATCCTGGAGCACAGTGGTGAAACAAAGAGCATTTCCTGAACTGAAGGAACCTGAGCAAAGTGACGTGACGTGAGTGTTTGACAGCCTTTCCTTCACTTATATGAAGCTCTTCCGTAATCGACTTTTCTAAGCCCTTTCCAGGTTTTGCCTTGCTGGTCCATGTCCAAGAGGAGATTAGCTTCCTGAAACATTAATTTAGAAATTGTTTATTAGAGGGATTCAGAGTAGCAACAGAGAGCAGTGCCCAGAGAGTCAGCAGACTGTCAGTTTGGCATGTGTGGACCAAACGTTCCTTGTTCTCATTGAATTTTTTTTTTTTTTTTTTTTTTTTACTTTTTAGGGCTGCACCCATGGCATATGGAGGTTCCCAGGCTAGGGATCTAATCGGAGCTACAGCTGCTGGCCTGCCTCATAGCCACAGCAACATCAGGTCCAAGCTGAGAATGCGACCTACACCACAGCTCATGGCAACACCGGATCCTTAGCCACTGAGCGAGGCCAGTGATTGAACCCGCAATCTCGTGGTTCCTAGTTGGATTCATTTCCGCTGCGCCACAACAGGAACTCCTGTTCTCATTGAATTTTATTGAACTTTTTTTTTAAATGATGTGTGCTTTTCTTCTTCAACTGCCCTATTCAACCTGTCACAAGCCCTGTATGGCCCACTTTTCAGAGATGTATCTCCATTCCTCTCTCTGGAGCCCCCTGCCTTTGCCTGGCTTCAGGCTTGTGCAGTTCTGAAATACATCGGTCCATCAACTTTCTTTTTTTTTTTTTTTTTTTTTTGCTTTTTACAGCTGCTCCTGTGGCACATGGAAATTCCCAGGCGAGGGGTTGAATCGGAGCGGCAGCTGGAGGCCTACACCACAGCCACCGCAACTCAGGATCCAAGCTGTGTCTGTGACCTATACCCCTGCTCACTCACAGCAACGCCGGAGCCTTAACCCACTGATCTAGGCCAGGGATTGAACCCATGTCCTCATGGATACTTGTTGGGTTCGTTATCACTGAGTCACAATGGGAACTCCCATCAACTTTCTAACTGACCTCTCAGCCTTTATTTTGTCCCTCTTCCTACCTGCCCTTCATCGTACTGTCCAAGAGGGATTGTCATAAAATGCAGTTCTAATCATCGTACTCCCTGTTTAGACTCTTTCACTATCTCCTTACAGTTTTCATGAGTTTAGCACAGAAGACTTTCCAGATCTTGGCTCTTATTTCCTCTACAGCTTCATTTCTCACCGAGGTACCCTTTGTCTAGACAAACTAAATTGCTGGTGGTTGTCTGAAGGTACCATGGTATTTGCTGCCTTTGACCTTCATCTATATGCAGTTCCATGTACCTTATGTTCTCATCTACCTTAAGCATCTGGCTGCTTCCCTCCCATGTCCTCACAAGTCAGAGGAAACCTGGTTTTCTCTCAAAGCTTTCCCTGCCTCTTCCCTCCCTCCCTAGCCAGCTTAGATACCACCATCCTCTTTGCCCTCCATCCTCACTTGTCCCACAGCACATGTCGCATGGGATCCTAATCATCTGTGAACTTGTCTGTCTTTCCCATGCAGCTGTAGATTATTGAAGAAAAGAACAATGTCTATTTGACTTGGTCTTCTTTGAATTCTAGATTCTGTCACATGCTAGGCTCTTAAAACATGCAAGAATGAGTGGGAAAAAAAAAATAACCCCAAAGACAGCCTAGAGAAATTGCTTTAATTGTGCCATGTCAGGGGTAACCCTGCCGCATACCCAGATGCTGGACTGACTCTAGAACTTCCACAGTCAGGGATGATGTGGTGATGCAGGCCTGACAGCTAGTTCAGCTTCTGACTAGTTATGCCAAGTGTCTGCCCACGTGATATGACTGGGGGCAGGCAGGTTCCCTCTCCCTCCTGCCAGCTCTAAGTACCTGGAACTGTGCCATGAATGTGACATTTCCCCAGGAGAGACATTGCCCCGTTAAGATTGGTCTTTAAATGTCAGATACAACCAAAGATGAGTGCCCACAGAAATATTCAAATTGATTCTTTAGAAAACTGAACTAGGGAGAGGTTCCTTTGAAAGAGGAATTTCCCTGAGGCCACCCAGCTAGCAGTGACATCTGGGCTAGAACCTGGGTGGCCTGGCTTTCTGTTCAGTGCCCCCTGTTGGATGATCCTGCTGTCACTGTCAGTGCGTGTAAGGAAGACCTAGCACGCTTACTGCAGTGAGCTCCCGGGCCCTGCCCTTGGTACTTCTGAGTCAGTGGGTCTGTGGGAATCTCCAGTTCTATGTCACCCCCTGGGGAATTCTGATGCAGGTTAGAGGTGTCAGGCTAAGCTTCTGAGAGCAAAGAGGATCCCTCTCCATATGAATCCCTTCTCAGGGCGTTTGTGTATTTGTTGGGTAACCCAGGTCTGCCAGTTAGGCTTATGGGAGATGGAAACGTTTGAGGGGGCAAGGATTATATTCTGCTGCCTTGTGTTTGTCTACATAAAAATGTTATTTATTTTTTTAAAAAAGAGCAGAATCGGGATCTTAAACTTGACCATGCATTTGGAACTAGTAATTGCCTCGAGTAGAAGTAAATGGAAGAGCAGTGCCCTCAGGGCCCACCTCCTTGCAGTTCCAGCCAGGAGTGTCTTGGAGGTAGAAGTTGATCACTTTCCAAGCCTCTGTGGTTGGGGCTATTTTCAGCTTGCTTCTGAATTTCCTGTATTTTATCTACAAGCACATCGCAGAAGGGAGCGGTATCTTATCGCTCACCACAGGATTTCTATCCTTACTTCACAATTTCCCAGTATTGTTGACAAATGGTTCCTCTTTCTTATAACTAGAAGATTTTTTTTTTGTGTGTGTGTTTTTAGGGCCATACCCACAACATATGGAGGTTCCCGCATTAGGGTCAAATCAGACATGTAGCTGCTGGGCTATATGCCACAGCCACAGCAACGCCAGATCCAAGCCTCATTTGGGACCAACATACACTACAGCTCATGGCAACATCAGATCCTTAACCCACTGAATGAGGCCAGGGACTGAACCTGTGTCCTCAAAGGTACTAGTCGAGTTCATTACCGCTGAGCCACGACAGGAACTCCTAGAAGAAGTTTTTAAGAAAGACCTGACTGGTTTCTTCTAAACATATAAAACTTTTGAATTAAGTAGTAAACTGTTTTAAAAATACTGTGAGTAGACCAGAGGGAGTTCTTTTGAGCTCCCCCTCAGTACTGCCATTGAGCACCATCTCTAGTAAGTCCCGTTTGTAGCCTGTTGTTTCTTTACAGGGATATCATTTGATTCTGACACTAAAGAGTGAATGAATTTATCACTTTGGGGAACTTAGTGAAAATCTGATCCAACCTTTATGGTTTACAAGTGAGGAAATGACGGCCCAGAAGCAGATGAAGAACCAAGAAGCTATTAGGTACATATAAATACAGGGTGTACTGAGTCAGGAGAATGGTCATGTTTCAAAATGCACTTGTGATTCTCTGAGCAGCCTCGCAGGCTTGCCTCTCTTTGCAGCTGCAGACCCACCAGGCAGTGATGTATCACTGGACAGGCTGGTTCTGAGATTTTAAATCCAGGTGATCTCTTGATGGCTCTCTGAGCCCTTCAATTTGATCTAGTATTTGTTTCACAAACACGTGATATATAAGGGAGAGGGACTGTGATTTAGAATGGCAGTAATGCAAAGCACATTTCGTAACTCAGTTCTTCTTTTTGAAAAGAGGAGTTTGGGGTTTCAGCTAATAGTGGAATCATTTCTCTTTGACAGAGAAAGAAGTCTTGTTTTAATTTACCCTGGGTCCCAGCGTTAGATTTATGTAAATATATACACACATACACATATACGTGTGTGTATACATAAGTGTGTGATGTATGCATACATACTAAATATATATATGTGCATACCTATCAGTGTTTGTGTGTCTATATATATGTGTGTGTGTGTATATATATGCATACTTATTGGTGAATATATACATGTTTACACACAATCAGTGTCTGTCTATATATATATACATATCTATACATACACACATATATATGCATACCTATTGGTGTATATATACATTATACACATACTATCAGTCTCTGTCTCTCTCTCTCTCTCTCTCTCTCTCTCTCTATATATGTATATATATATATAAAATACACCTGTATGTGTGTGTGTGTGTATATATATATATATATACACACACGCACACATATGCATACCTATTGGTGTATATGTACATGTATACACACACACTACCCATGTCTTTCTGTCTC
Source organism: Catagonus wagneri (assembly GCA_004024745.2). NCBI lineage: Eukaryota > Metazoa > Chordata > Mammalia > Artiodactyla > Tayassuidae > Catagonus > Catagonus wagneri. Next base: position 2,833,442 of record PVHT020003785.1, read on the forward strand.
TGAGGCTGTAGATCTTGCCTGATTTTATGATATTAATGTCTCTTGTTATCTCAGTTGAGGGCTCCCCACTCTAGATGTCAATCCAGTGGAAACTAGACTTTCTCTCTTCTCTTCAGTGACTTTTTAGGCAAGGACAGTGACATGGGAGGTAGATTAGGTGCCCATGGAGACTTCGATGAGGATTGTTAAGTACAACAAAAGGATCACTTTGGTACCTCACCCTTAATTATAACACTTTATCTCTTTATCAAAAGAACAGGAATTTCAAAACCATTTCATAAACCATGCCTTTAAAGGTGATAGTAAAAGAAAAAAAAAGTTTTCAGTATAAACTAAATTTACAATAGCCTTTTTCATTTTTTTCCCTTGCTTTTTCATTTTTTTTCATTTTTTTCCCTTGCTTTCCTTCTTGTTTCAAATTAATTAGAGTCGAAGACCTCTTCCCAGGAATAGATGGCAAGTGCTGATGTACCTGTGCCAGGTCCCACGTTCCTGAGCTGTTGGCCTCTATTTCCCAGTCATTCTCCCCAACAGTCTGCGGTTTGCTCCTATCTCTCCTTCAGGGCTCTGCTCACACCTCCCCTTACAAAGAAAGGCCTTCCCAGGCTGTTTGTCATAGCACAAGGGTCCTTTACCGCCCCTTCTCAGCACTCCCCATTTTCCTTTCCTGCTTGTTTTGTCTTCTGTCACCCATTTGATTTGTTAGTTTGTTGTCAGCTGGTAACCACTAGAAACGGAACTCCCCAGGGATAAGAATTTTTATGTGTTTTGTTTACTGCTGTGTCCTTAGCACTGGGAAGACTCTTTGGTGCCTCGCAGTTGCTCAGTGAATATTGGTTGAATGAATGATGTGTATGAATAAATGAAATAATTAAATTAAGGACAGCTAGGGCAAAGAGAAATAAAAACCCGAAGCTGAAGGAACATCTGCTCTCTTGTTGCAGAAACTGCAGAAACCGTGGCAGTGGAAGGAGACAAACGGCACTCGGAGATGTGGAATAGCGAGGTTTATTCAGCACCGGTGCGGGCTCAGAGGAGTCACCTCCAAAGTCTGAGCACCAGGTCTTTGTTCTCAGCAACTTTTATACAGTACAGGGTCTTGTAACCATCCCCAGACCTCCCCCTTTCCCAAGCAGTGTTTCTTCTAAGAAGCTGAGCAAGCAAGGTTATAGAAGCAAAACTGATAAGTGACGCTGGGAACATGATCAGTAGGGCTGCTGGCTTGGACATAGGGCCTATAGTTGCTACATAGTTACAAGAAGCGTGGTACAGTGGTGAGCACAGCTGAAAAGGCAGGCAGCTGCCCTTTCAGCCGGTGGGGGTGGGGGGGGCATTGTGACCATGGTTAAAACTCTTACTTCACTCTGTCTCCTGCTTCTGGCCCTCCTGGATCTCATCTTCTGAGACCAAAGAAAGGAAAGGTAAGGCACCTACCAGCATAGGACCAGAGTCTGTGTTAAACAAAGAGGTTAAGGACAAAAAGGCAGGGACATTATACTGTCTCTTGTAACCGGTAAATAGAGGGATGGGTCTGGGGATGCAAAACAGCTTAAGCATGTTTCTGTCACTGCAGCTTTTTTCTCAGCTTCCACAGTACGTCTTGTCCTCATTCTTCTCGTGACATCACAGGGCAGAGGACACGGCTGCTTGGAGCTTTGGAACAGTATTATCATAGCTCTCAGTCAAGGGGGTGAGAAGGAGTATTTTTTCACTGCCTATAAAATCCTAGAGAATAACTCTGATTGGTCTAACCTGGCCAGCTCTTCCAACCAGCATCTAAGCTCCAGGAAAACAGTAACTTTTTCATTTTTTGCTCACTGCTGAATTCCAAGATCCTAGAATAGTGCATGGTGTAAAATAGGCGCTCAATAAATTTATTTATTTATTTATTTATTTATTTATTTATTTATTTGGTCTTTTTAGGGCCATACCCTAAACAGCATGTGGAAGTTACCTGGCTTAGGGGTCGAATTGGAGCTGCAGCTGCCGGTCTATACCACAGCTGCAGCAACATGGGATCCAAGCCGCATCTGTGACCTACACCACAGCTCACTGCAACGGCCAGATTCTTAACCCAATGAGCCGAGCCAGGGATCGAGCCTGTGTCCTCATGGTTACTAGTCGTTTCGTTACCACTGAGCCACGATGGGAACTCCACAATAAATTTATTGAAGGGATGAGTGAATCACAGTGACCAGGAGCAGGACACTGATGGGCAAGTGCACTATTATCAGATAGAATGGGGCAGGTCCTGTCCCCCCTACAAAAAATATTAAAGAAGAAAGGGATACTAGGCAGCTAAAATATTAGTTGCCCATTTTAGAGTGTAAAGTCTTTAGCATTTTTTAAATTAGGTTTTTATTTTTTCTATTATAGTTGATTTACATTGTCAATTTCTGCTGTACAGTAGAATTTTTTTTTTAATCAGAAGTGGTAATTTTCCATTTAAATCTTAGAATTCCCTTTTGGGAGAGCACAGTCTTTGACTGAAGGAATTAAAAATTAAGGTTGAAGTGAACAGTGGACCTTTTGCAGTTATAAGCATGATGGGACAAAATGTCATTTTTCTAGTTATATACAGTTTTTTACAGAAGCAAAAGGATCGAAATATAAAGGGACTAAAAGATGAATACACAGGCCAAAAGATTATTTCGGAAGTGAGTTAACAATATAACACTTGAATTTTAAAAATTCAAATGTTGGAAAGAATATGTGTAGAACATTTTCATGATTAAAAGAATGAAAAGTCCTTCGTGAGCAACTCAACATTTATTAAAATTTTCTAAAATTGTTAATATTCATATTTTTTGATGAGCAAAACTAGGAATTTTTCTAAGTTTTCTAAATTTTCAGAAATCTCTCCTAAGGAAATAATAAGAAATATGAAAAAAAATTATGTAAGGTCACAATTACAGTTACTGATAATAGAAAAAGAACTCACAACTGTTAAATAAAATAGGAAGTGAATAACCTGTGGTATATTTATACATAGAGTAAGACAAAAGTCATATTTTAGGACACTAATAACACAGGAAATTGTTCACAGAATATTGTTAATTAAAATATGCATGATTGGGAGTTCCTGTCACAGCTCAATGGAAACGAATCTGACTAGCATCCATGAAGACGCAGGTTTGATCCCTGGCCTTGCTCAGTAAGTTAAAGATCCAGTGTTGCCATGGTGTAGGTGGCAGACGCAGCTTGGATCCTGCATTGCTGTGGCTGTGACATAGGCCAGAAGCTACATCTCCGATTCGACCCCTAGCCTGGGAACCTCCATATGCCACGTGTGCTGCCCTAAAAAGACAAAAAAAAAAAAAAATGCGGGAGTTCCCTTTGTGGCTCAGTGGTTAACGAATTCGACTAGGAACCATGAGGTTGCGGGTTCGATCCCTGGCCTTGCTCAGTGGGTTAAGGATCGGGCGTTGCCGTGAGCTGTGGTGTAGGTTGCAGACACGGCTTAGACCCCTTGTTGCTGTGGCTGTGGCAGAGGCCGGCAGCTACAGCTCCTGTTAGACCCCTAGCCTGGGAACTTCCATATGCCGCGGATGCGGCTCTACATACAGGCAAAAAGACAAAAAAAGAAAAAAGTGCATGATTATAGATTGTGATGCAGAGCATGATTCCGTTTTTATAAAATGGAATTAACAATGTGTGGTGCTCTAGACAGAAAGGATTAAAGTGTTACAGGTGGGTTTTATTTTATTTTATTCTTTGAGTTTTTTGGTGAATTTTGAATTTTTATAGTAAACATGTATTTCTTTTGTAATAATATTAAAACATAAAAAAATTTGTTTGCAATTTCTCCAGTCTTCTTTATATAGAGAGCTTAAATAGCTAACCAGTCTTATGAAGTGCCCCTAGTTATAGTTAACATCTTGAAATTTACAGAGATTTTTAAAATGCATGTATCCTATAGACTTTTTTGTTTTATTTTTACTTTTTCTTTTTTGCATGAATTTGATCTTGCAGCATTTGTTTCTGCCAAAAATTGCCCATCTCTCCGCTTTTAAGATGATCTGCCCTGAAACTTCCTGCAAGAAAAAAGATGTCTGGAAGTTCTTACGAGGGATCCCATAGTAAACATCTCTGACGTGCAACAGAAGAGTTGATTTGGTTTCATTTATCAAATCTACCACGAAAGGGAATGCTAGCAAGTCCTGCGAACAGCTCAACAGGGGAATCTATGTATAGAATTAGAACAATGTGGGAGGAATGCAAAAGGTGATTTCAAGAGGATTGGTTAATTAAAGGAGTAGCAGAATGGTGCTATGCGAGTGGGATGTCAGGAACATTTCTTATTATCGTGTACACAGGCTTGGGGAAAGGAGGCAAAACTAAATAGTAGCAGGGCAAACCCACTGGATTACTCAGGAAAATGTGTTCCTAAACCTGTCTTTTTTTTTTTTTTTTTGTCTTTTCGGGGCCTCACCTGTGGCATATGGAGGTTCCCAGGCTAGGGGTCCAATTGGAGCTGTAGCTGTACCACAGCCACAGCAAGAGCAGAGCTAAGCCGCATCTGTGACCTATACCACTACAGCTCACGGCAACTCCGGATCCTTAACCCACTGAGTGAGGCCAGGGATCGAACCTGCGTCCTCATGGATACTGGTCAGATTCGTTACTGCTGAGCCACAAGGGGAATGCCCTAAACCTGTCTTCAATGCATAGGAGTGATTCCACAGGTCCAAAATGTTACACTGTTTAATTCAACCAAGAGAAAATCCTTCAAATCATTACTAATTCATTTTTTATGTTTAGTTCTTAAAGATACCACAACCTTTATTTTAGAGTGTCTTGTTGATGTTAACGTTTTCATGTTTGTATAACAAAAAGTTGACAGAAAAAGATGTTGTTTACCTGGTAGAGACACAAAGCAGTCAGAAAAAATTATGGAGAAGGACCAGTCACTCAAGAATGGATGTAGCTTTAAGTAAGTAAAAATTGCAGCCAAAACTTTTAAGATTTTAATCATCTTAATTTTGCAAGGACTTATCATAGATTCGGCAAGAAAGCTCAAAGTCAAAAGAAGCTAGATTACTTAAAATAGGTTTCCTGTGGGAAACTTAAAGAAATGACTGTATGCTAGGACTATTTTGCTCAAATTAGTTGAAAAGTTAGAAAACTTGCTATTTTAGTAATAGAGCAGTGGTGATGTCGTACATTATGATATATCATGCACTGTAATATTGTATAATATTAAAATGATGGTTAATAACACTCTGTGGTAGCATATAAATATTTTGCCACAGTATTAGTTAAAAATTAGAATATTAAATTATATAGATATATAGCTATAGATATAGGTGTGTATTTATACATAGCATGAAAGGAAAAATTAATGGAAGGAAACACTGTAGTATGTACTTCATTCGGTAATTTTTTTTGTATGTGCTAATAGTGTAAATTAGGATACTAGGGTTTTCTTTTTCGTTTTCCAGAATTTCCATATCATAGTGGCGCGGGTGGTATAGTGGTTAGCATAGTTGCCTTCCAGAATTTCTGTATCATGATTATATGGAAAATAACTTTTAAAAAATTCACTCATATTCATCCCTACATTAAAAAAATTACTCTGAATCAACTCCTCTAAAAATCCTTCTTGGGTTAAACTGACCTCATGTTAATGCTCTTATTTTGTAAAACATAACAGAAAGTATCAAGTTTATTATATTTTTAACATTGGCATATACTACATTGTTTCACAAGGAGTCTAAATTTATTTTAAGGGACAGAGGCTTTTTTCGTAGGATTAGATGAGGTAATGCATTTGGAAATTATTTTTAAAATAAATACTTTATGAAAAAGAAAGCTAAGCTTACCGTTGCCTCTCTTATTCATGGTTTAAGACTGTGAATACAAAAGGCACGTGCTTGATAAATAAATGCTTATTAGATCGATGAGCGAACTCAGGAGGTTCGTGTCACCCCAGCTAAAAGATGTTTTTTCCTGACTGAGGACTGGGTAATTTTAATGGGAACTGCATTACAAAGTTGTCTGTAGAGGGGAACTAGGATCTTCCCAAATCAAAATTCATATCTGGTTTAAACTGAGTTCAACTGACTATCAAAGGAAGCTTGTGAACCTGACAGCGCTAACAGCCCGAACCCATCCAGATCACAGGTTATGGACTTGAATCTATGTGCCAGGACTCGAACCCAGCCTAAACCCAGATTCAGACTTGAACCCACGGTTTTAAATTAGAATCAGCTCACACTGTGAGTTGACTGTAAGTCAACCTTAAGTTGTGTCCGGACCTAGTGTAAGTCTGTGTCCGGACTTACTGAGGTTCAAGTTCTTCATGCCTCCGTGCAGAAGGAATTCAGGGAGAGACAAAGTGATAGGCAAGAAATAGATTTATTAAGTTCGGACCCTTATGAGAGATGCAAGTGGGCAGGGATGGAAGCTCTGCCCTGAGGACGTGATGGGCTATAGTTTCGTCATCCAGGGGGAGTGGGGGTCGGAAAAGACCTCCTCTTCCTTCCTGGGAGTACTGGCTCCTCCTTGGTGTCCCGTAAGGTGTGTATTCAAATCAGCCAAAAGGGTAGTCCTCAAACTCCTGCCCTTGGTCTGAATCTGAATGCAGGCCTCATCTCATCCCCCACCCAATAACTTGAGGCAATGCTCACACTTCCACTAGTTAAGCAAGGCTGTCTTGTTCTGATGGCCTTTTTGAGCAATTTATTAACTTGCATTTATCTCCCAAAGTCCCCTAGATTTCCCTCTCTTATGATCCTTTATTGGGACTTCTGCAACCACATGGGCCTGCTCCATCCCTATCACTCTTGTATTAAATGATTCTCCAAAGGCCATCAAAGGGCAGCGTGAAAGGATGGAAGGTTAATTCTACTACTTAAGTGGAGAAATGTAGGAGGGAAAGAAGGATAGTATAGGCTTGGAGGAACTGCAGTTCTTTAATTCTTTCATTCTTTTTATTTAGCAATACCTAGAAGAGTCAAGTCCTCCTCCACAGGCCCTGTCCATTTGAAAATGCTGGAGCTGTCCATTGTGGCGCCTCTCCCTGCTCACCGGTAAAGGTTGCAGCCAAGATTGATCTCGGAGTCCCCAGGCTGATAAGAGGGGAGGTGAAGTAACCACCTGAATAAACTGGATTTTAATTTTAATTTTCCAGTTGAGGAGAAGGAATCTTCCTGCCTTGATAGGCTTGACTGAACTGTTTGAAAACTGCATCTGAAGTTCTCATCATGGTGCAGCAGAAACAAATCTGACTACTAACCATGAGGTTGCCGGTTCGGTCCCTAGCCTCGCTCAGTGGGTTAAAAGATCTGGCATTGCCGTGAGCTGTGGTGTAGTTTGCAGACGTGGCTCGGATCCTGCGTTGCTGTGGCTGTGGTGTTGACTGGCAGCTACAGCTCCTATTAGACCCCTAGCCCAGGAACCTCCACGTGCCACGAGTACGGCCCTAAAAAAGACAAAAGACAAAAAAAAAAAAAAGAAAGAAAAAGAAAACTGAATCTGTTGGGTGAGGCGTAGACAGAAACTGGCCTATTTGAAAAACATAATTTAATGAGGAAAAGGATATCTCACATTCACCCACATTCACTCACAAAACTAGAGTTTACAAAAAATTACCCATTTGTTATAGAAATGACTCTTCTTTCACAGGTACGAGTAACATTAGTACCAAAGTTTTCTTGGTAACCGAATCTGACTGCATGTAGAAATTTCCCTGTTTTCCAGGTTTCCCTAGGTTGGTATTTCTGAGACTCCTGGGAGACGCTCACATTACAGAAATTGCTCGTGGTTCTTGTTGCCACCTCTGCCATCCACCTACTGTTCTTCCCTCTGTCAGCCCTTCTCCTGCCAGCTCACCCCCAGCCTGCCGTTCTCCCAGCTCCCTCCCCGCCACAGCTGGATGCCTCTTGACTCTTGCCCCTAGGTGGGCACAGTCACTTCCCTTTGTCCCCCCTAAAGTACCTGTTAGATGCTCCAAGGCTTTATGAAGGCTTGTGGGTTTCAGAAGGGAATAACAGCAAAGAGAATGCAGAAAGGATTTCAGCTGTGGCAGGGCTCAAAACCCCTCCATGAGGTCACCTACAAGGTGTAACTTTCCCCCCAGCCTCCCATTCAGTGGAGCTCCCAGCCTGCTGCTCAGCCACCAGGAGTGCAGGGTCCTTGAGTGCATTCTTAGCTGAAGTCCAGGCCCCCAAGCCCTAAAAGGCTCCAAACACCCATGTCTCCCACCTTCCCTTCCAAAGCGAGTGGGTATATTCATTCCCTGAAGGGAACAGTCCGTAGGAATAAGATTTTCTCTGAAGGCTCTGGAATAAACCAGAAGCCTGAAGTTTAGCCATATGCGTTTTCCTAATTCAGGGCGTTCAGTTGTTCATGACAACAATGGTGGGGTGAAGAGCCCAGTCCAGTGTGGATGGCACCAGACCTGAGCTGGTCCGTTTTATCTTCTCTCCTGTGCTGTAGGTGAAGAAAGATCAAGACTCCACACTGGCTCCTCTGTGATGCTGGCTTCTCCATCCCATCTCTGCAAGTCCTGGCCACAAGTGCTAACATATAGCCTTCACTTTGCCACACACACTGATGTGTACAAATAAAACATTATAAATCCACACTTAGGGAAGAAACATTTCTGTATTCGCAATGTAAACTGTAGAAACATAGATCTGTTCAAAGATCTTCCCAATTTATTTTTCTTTTCTTTTTTTTTTTTGTCTTTTTGGGGCCACACCCATGGCATATGGAAGTTCAGGCTAGGAGTAGAATCAGAGTTAAAGCTGCTCGCCTAAACCACAGCCACAGCAACGCCAGCTCTGAGCTATGTCTGTGACCTACACCACAGCTCACATCAATGTTGGCTCCTTTAGCCCACCAAGCAAGGACAGGGATGGAACCAGCATCCTCATGGATAGTTGTCAGATTCATTTCTGCTGCACCACAATGGGAACTCCTCCAGTTTACTTTTCTAAACAGACGCCCTTGGCTTTGGATGGAACAGTTTGCATCTGGGTTTGCATCTAGGTTTTCCCCAGAACCGTGGGAGGGTATTGCTTAACCAAAGGCCCCACTCAAGTGGCTTTTCACAAAACTAAAGACCAGGCATCAAAAAACCCAAGCCATTACTCTTGAAAAGGGAGTCTGTTTGCAACTTTTTCAGCTTGAAAAACAAAACATATTGAAGAATGATGAGGCAAGACTAACCCTACCAGATATTAAAATGCATAATCAAGTTAATTAAATCAGTTTATAGTCAAGGTAGAAATAGAAAATCGATGAAACAGATTACAGAGTTTAGAAATAGACCTACGTATGTTTTCAGATTTGACATGCTGGATAGTATTTGAAATTAGTAAGGCAAAATTAGATTATATAATAAATTCTGTTCAGACAACTGGAAATTTGGAAACAACATATAGCTAGATCCTTACTTAATGTCTTACACCAAAATAAATTCCAAATCATTAAAAAAAATCACTTAAATAACTTATAAACATCATTAATATTTAAAGAATTAACTAATAAAAGTGCTAGAAGAAAATGCCAGTGATTAAAAAATAATTTTGGTGTGGGGAAGCTCTTGGAGTCCGGCAAAAATTATAGGCGTTATAAGGCACAAGGTTAATAAACTGAGCTATATTTTTTTAAAAAGAAAAACTTTGTATTTTAAAAATACTTGTAAACAAAGTAAAAAAATTCAAAGGATGAAGTAGGAAAGATGTGAATGCATAAGAAAGATATATTCGTTTCAGATATATGTACATATCGTTACAAATCAAGAAGAGTAAGTGAATGATCAAGGAAATGAGTCAAGGATGTTAATTAGTAGTTCACGGAGGAAATATATTTCTGTGTGTGTGCAAATAAGGCATTATAAATTCACACTTAAGATTTATAATGAGTATGTTCCCAATTTTATTTATAATTAGAGGGATGGAGATTAAAACAATAAAACATTTTTACTTAGTGGTGAATACTGGGTGTTGGCCAGGTTGTGGAAAAGCACTTTACTTTCAGTTATTGTTGACAGCAATCTGACTTCATCTACCAAAATTTACAATGTGCATACTTTTTTTTTGTCTTTTTTGTCATTTTTAGGGCTGCACCCGTGGCATATGGAGGTTCCCAGGCTAGGGGTCTAACAGGAGCTGTAGCCGCTGGCCTACGCCACAGCCACAGCAATGCTGGATCCGAGCCGCCTCTGTGACCTACACCACAGCTCACGGCAACACCGGATCCTTAACCCACTGAGCAAGGCCAGGGATCAAACCCATAACCTCATGGTTCATTTCCACTGCACCATGACAGGAATTCCACAATGTACATATTTTTTAACTTAGGATTCTACTTCTAGGATCTGCTTGCACAGACACACAGAGATATGTGTACAAACAATTGAACTGCAGCATGGCTTATAAAAAGTAGCAATGGAAACTCATGGAACAGGGAGGTCCCTCTGTGGCTCAGTGGTAACAAACCAGACTAGTATCCATGAAGATGCCAGTTTGATCTCTGGCCTCACTCAGTGGGTTGAGGATCTGGCATTGTGTTGTTGTGAGCTGTGGTGTAGGTCGTCGATGCAGCTTGGACCTGGCATTGCTGTGGCTGTGACATAGGCCAGCAGCTGTGGCTCTTATTCCACCTCTAGCCTGGCAACTTCCATATGCTGCTAGTGCGGCACTAAAAAGACCCCCCCCCCAAAAAAAAAGGAAAGGAAAAAAAGAAAAAGGAAAGTCACCAAACAGGTCTCTTACAAGAAGTCTCCTTAAATTAGAGTCTGCCCAAACGAAATTCAGTTCTAAAACAGAACAAACTAGATGGAACTACCGATTCAGAAAAATGTCCCAATGCATTGTTAAAAAAGCAAGCAATGGAACAGTGTGCTTTGTATGATTCCCATTTGTATATTTTAAGAGGTATTAAATATAGAATCAGTTGCATATGTATAAATCACCTCTCAAAGGATATAGAAGTAGACTATGAAATACGGCCAGGGCTAGGGTGTAGGGTGGAGTAGGGTGAGTAGGGTGTAGGGGGGAGTAGGGTGGTTGGAAGTGAAATTTTACCTGTCATCCTCTACCATTCTGCCTAATTGAAGATTTCACTCGAATGTATCACATTTTTACAATATGTAACAATTTAATTTCGGGGACTAGTCTTGGCTGGGGCAACAAATTATAGGTAAGCTGTCTAGCTATTTGTATTTGCCTGCAGGTTGAGGAAGTGGATGGGACCCCCCCGCCCAGGAGCAGCTGGGATCACTCCAGAAGGAATGACTTCTTCCCGCGTGCTACCCTAAGGAGTGCAGCGTCACCAAGACCCTTTGGTCAACACTGAGGTGAAATGGCCAGTCTCTCTAAGGCACACAATTTCCATCTCTTCTCTCTCCCGCTTTCCCTCGCTACAGCAGGGGACAGCTGTGGCGCCGTGCAGAGGGTGGCCCCAGCACAGCTCCCTCTCTGTTGGTTCTGAGGAGCCAGCTCTGCCCTGGGTCTGTGCTACCTTGTCATCATACCCCAGGTCTCACCTTCCTCTTGAAGAAAAAAGTGATGATAGGAGAGAGTAGCTGCTGTAACTGAAAAGAGTCCTCAGCTTCCTCTACCAGGCTCCAACATTAAGGTTCTAGAATGGTAAGAAGCATCCCATGCCTCATTACTATAAATGTGCTTATGCATTCGAAAACATCAGAGTGGCTTAATGACAACAGCTTGAGAATTGCTCAGGGAGTGTTAGGAAAAACGAGAAATCTTTGACAGAGTCTGCATTTATTATCACTAGGGAAAGAAAGGACTAACGGAAGGAAATCTGACAGCTCTTGAATGTCTTTTGTCTTTCCTTTTTCTCTTTCTGTTCTAGGAAGCCAAACATAATCCTTTCAGCCGAGTTTTCATAGCTGCCCGAGGTGGCTGCTAAATATTCTTTCAGCTTGCTTTCTTTTTCTTCTACACCCAAAGCAGCTCTTAGGCTCCAGTCAATGATGTAGAAATGATAGGATGCTTATGACAGGCTGGGAGGCTAAGGACCTGGAAAGTGTCATTAGTGGTAAATCACCACCCTCAGGGACAAGCTGGAAGGGGGTTCAGTTCAACTTTGCTAGTGAGAAGGGTACCCTGAGCTCCCCTAGGCAGAGAGGGCAGCTGCCTCTCGCTGGCACATTTTCTCAGTCCAGGGCTACGTCTTTCACGATTCACTCTCCATAGCTGCAGTAGCTTCTCTGAGGTGCTCAGCTCCCATTGGGTGGGAAGATATTAGGTGTATGAGCCAGATGCTGTGCGTTTGCTAGCTGGTGCATATGTGGGCTGTGGACAGAAAAAACTGGGACCAATTATAGTATAGTATATTATTTTTTCTGTGGATCTTCCAAGCAGGCAGCCTCCTTGGTTCAGTGGCTTGTCTGGGAAGGACTGCATTCTTATGTCCTCTCTATGCGATGCAGTGATGTACCTACATGGTGGTCGTGTGTGTGTGTGTGTGTGTGTGTGTGGCTGGGGGATAGGGGTGGGGACAGGCAGTGAAATAAAGCAATAGACCTAGAGATACTCTGCGAAAAAGAGGCATGAGCTGCACGTGAACTAGTTCAGACAAATGAATTTTTGCCATACATTTGTCAGGTAAGAGCTTACATTTTATGCAAACTTTATATTAAATAGAGGATAAACTAACTACTGATAAAATGATTGTATAGATTTATTTCTGAAATCAAAAGGTATTCTCCATACCCTCTCACTGGTATAGTATAGTTGGTGACTGCAGAGTGTCAAAGCTAAGGAATTAAGAGCTTCTGCCTCTCATCTTGGCCAGGCTCCTCTCCTCTCTGGAAGGTTCTCTGAGAGGGTACACCCATATGGAACACACAGAAAGTAAGTTGACAAAGCTACACATTTGAAAGTGGGTTTGAGCTTGAGGTCTCCATCCATAGAACTCTGGTAAAGCTAATGCAACCAGATCAGCCTAATGTTGAATTTTTCCCCAGTTGGTCACACCCAATCCATCATATCTGCCAGCTGCAGGGGCATGAAACTACCAAGAGAGGGAGGAGGGAGAGACTGTAAGGAAAGATGCAATGGTTTCACAATCCAATACCTAAAATAGCCTAGGATGCATATGAGCTCAGGCTTGGCTGTGGACAGAGAAGAGAGGGCAGAGTAGCAGAGAAAACAAGCCTTGGGCCAAATTTCCACTTCAGCTACATGGCTGAGAGCAGGAAAAGAGAACCACTGCCAAGTGCAGCCTACTCCCCAGTGTGCATTCGACTGTGCAGTGACCCTACTCAGCAGCAGAAGTGGCCCCATCAATAGCCTGGAATCTGATCATCAGACCAGCCTGAGTAGTCACCCCTGTTCCCAGTGGTGTTTGCAATGGGAAGGGAAGAAGCTGGTGTGTATATGAGATACAGGAGCAGAAGAAAGAGGCTTAGAGCTTGGGGCTGCTGGGGGACCTTAGAAATCATCCTGTCTAACCCATACATTAAAAAGATGAGGACATTTATTGAAGTGAAATGAATTCTACCAGCAGCCCAGGATTAGAGGAAACGTCTTTGATCTGGAAACTCTTTCTGTTGCCCTAAACCACTTGCATCTGTGGTCACTCTGCAAATCTTAGGATATGGAAGAGCGCTGTTAGGGAATCATGTGCTGCATGAGTCCACTTTGCACTCTGGACCACATTTTAGACACAGCATAAAAACAAATAGCCCACCAATGAACAGACTACCCCACAGTTTAAAAATAACAACACTGCTTTTATGATGTGAATTTATATGTAGATAAGGATTTCTTTTCTGAACAAGTCATATAATTCTGGACATTGTAGAGAAGAATTGTTATTAAAGTAGAGCTACTGATGGGTATTTTTCTTATAAGTTTGGGCTTTGAGGCCATGCCCACTGAAATATGTAAGAAACCAACTACTGTACGAAATGTGGTTTTAAAAAGCTCACAACTGCTTTTTTCACAAACTGCTGTCTTCATTTAACAAACCCATGGAGATGGAGAAGGTAGGATCTTGCCAACTTAATGACTGTTCTTCAGAATAATTTCATAAAAATAGACCTAGTGCAGCCCAATTATTTCCTCTCTTGTCTGAAAAGCAAGTGAAAGGTCTGAAGCATGCCTTTAGGATTTAGTCCTGGGGACTGGAATTCTTTATATTTCTGCTTATGAAACCTATTTATAAAAATACAGAGATTTTGCAGGTTTTGTATCAGACCACCACAATAAAGCAGACAGTGGAATAAAGTGAGTCACATGAATTTTTTGTTTCCCAGTGCATAGAAAATTTTGTCATAATCTGCTGTAGTCCATTACCTATAAGATGGCACTGTGTCTAAAAAATTTATGTACCTTAATTAAAAGATACTTTATCACCAGAAGTGCTAACTATTATGTAAGTCTTCAGCAAGTCATAATCTTTTGGCTGGTAGAGGGTTCAAAACGTGAATAGATGATGTTGGGGAAATGGTGCTGATAGACTTGCTCAATGCAAGGTTGCCACAAACCTTCAATTCGTAAAAAAAAAAAAAAAAGGAAAGAAAAAGAAAATTCAGTCCCTGTGAAGTGTAATAAGGGAAAGTGCTATAAATTGAAGTGTACCTGTAAACAGAAATGTTTTGGAGGAAAAGCGTGGAAGAAGTTGCCGAGTAAGGAAAACTTACTATGTGTAAGCAGTTGATCTAAAATTGAACCGTGATACAAAACAAAATGATTACAAGTGGAGACTGCAGAATTTCAGAGTTCTGTTGGAACCAGTTGCTCTCTAAAGAGATGATAGCTTATTCCTCATTGACAGACTATTTGGGGTGTGGCTTCATCTATTGGTATAGAGCGGCCATGAGGTGTCCCACCTATATGATCATATCTGTTGCTGTATGTTAGAAAATTAGATCCTACACCCCTACATGCTCCAACTATAAGGATCAAGAGTTTACCATCTGCTTAAGTCAACAGTAGAAAACATGAAATAGCATGAGAAATCTTAGACTTCAAATTCAATGTTAGAGTTTAAGTTCTTAACTCATTACTTCTGATATAAGGAATACTGGGCATGTTACCTTTTGCTCTGCAGTTTTCCCAGTTGGAAAATAGGATCTGTTTTATCAGCATTAAAGAACAGGTATGATGATTAAATAAGAGAACACGGACATAAACATGCTTAACGGAGAGCTTTTCACACGGGAAACCCTATGAGTGATAGTAGTTAAATGTACTACTAGTTTCTAGTACAGTAGAATTTTTTTTTTTTCATAGGGTTGCAGGTGCAGCATATGGAAATTCCCAGGCCAGGGGTCAAATCTGAGCTAGAGCTGCCAGCCTACACCACAGTCACAGCAACACCAGATCCAAGCTACTGCTGTGACCCACAGCGCAGCTCACGGCAATGCCAGGTCCTTAACCCAATGAACGAGGTCAGAGATCAAACCGCATCCCCATGGATACTAGTTGGATTCATTTCTGCTGAGCCACAACAGAAACTCTAGGTACACTGCTTGAATTTTTATAAGAAATTAGCTTTATTTCTCTTCCTTTTCTCCTTGAATCCAAGAACCTGCTTCTCTTAGAATCACATCGCTAGTGACAGAAATAATCATCATATGCTTATTAAATGGTTTTATAGGCAAAAACATGTCTTTATTATTTATGGCTCATATCACCAAGTAATCACAAAAATATATATATTTTTTTCTGTGCCTAAGTCAGATTCTCTCAGCACAGGAAGCAAAATATCTGACAGGGACTAAGATAATCTAAGAGGCTCTCCATGTGTTGTCAGAATAACATATTAGATTGGAATCTTCAGAATATGGAATAGTCAAGAATTCTTCTCTAAAGAGAGGAACATCGATGGAGACCCCAGCTTAGAAGCAAGCTAAGTATTTCTGGAAACCACATACATCCTTTCACCTAGTGAAACATATTCTCACTATGAGTGTAACGCTGTTGACTTCCCAGCACTGTGGTGATGAGCCCCACTCTCGCCAAGTTTCCTTTGGCACATTGCTACAAGGCATCACAATTCTTCTCAGAGGTTCAGTGACATGTGGGAACAGACACAGACTGTTTGAAAGACAAATTAGTAATTGTCTCATCTATGTGCTCTTCATGATAAGAGTGAAGGTTTTTGTTGTTGCTGTTTTTTTTTTTTTAATTACATGGAGAAGGAGCCTGGAATAAAAGAAAAGTATTCAACTTGTTCCCACTCTACTCTTAATAGCCATTTATTAGGCACTTCCTCTATGTCAGGTACTCTGCTAGACTTTAACAAAATAGTATCTAATTTAATTATTACAACAACCCTGGTATGAATTATTATCTTGATTTTAAAGCTGAGGAAACAGAAATTAAGAGAGGTTCAAGGAGTTCCCATCATGACTTAGTGGTAACGAACCCGAATAATATCCATGAGAATGCGGGTTTGATCCCTGGCCCTGCTTAGTGGGTTAAGGATCTGGCGTTACTGTGGCTGTGGTGTAGGCCAGCAGCTGCAGCTCAGATTTGACCCCTAGCCTGGGAACTCCCGTATGCTACAGATGCGGCCCTAGAAAAAGGAGGTTCAGAATGCAACTCATAAGTAATGGAGCTCAGATTCGAATCTGTCTGATCCCAAAAACACTAAATTACTTTGCAGGTGGGTTTTAGGGCCATGCTGTGAGTGGATACATTTAACCTGTGGTCAAATGCATGGTCAACAAGTCCTGTGGCTACTGAAATAGCCTTAGAGGTATATGTTTGAACAAAGACTTTCTTTTCACGCTGTGCTTCAGGTTGCATATCCTGCAGAAGGTCCAGAATAAATTAGAACTTGAGTTTTACCCGGTTCCCTCAAAGTAGGAATGGAACTAGACTCACAGAGAACTCTGTTGTCCCAGCTCATTCATTTCCCAAATATTGAGTGTATTCTGGGTCTACTCTCTGTGAGGCATCTGCAACTCATTTGTGAGAAAGATAAATAAGGCTCTGGCTCTCTTTACACTCTGGTTTATATTTTAGGCTCTGAAAGTTCCAGAATTGTGCTGGAGTTCCAAAGAGAAAGGAGTTTGCAGTGGAGATAGTGATTTGATTGCTTTTGTAGTCTACAATGAAATTTCTTCTTTGTTTCTCCAGTCTAAGTAAATGTCAGGAATACGGAAAAGGTTGAAACGGACATGTTTCTATCAACAAATCCATACTGGTTGGATGTAGCAAAGTAAAACAGGCTTAGAAATCCCCCACCCACCAGGCATTGTGCTTTGCTTGTGTCATTGTGACCTATGTTGGTGCTTTTGGTATTCATTTGATTTTTAAAGGGTCCCAGCTGTAAGTCCAAATGTGGGGCCTCAACTCTTGTTTACTTCTATCCTAGAAAGTCAGATCAATGTGTCCAAAGGTTCTCGGCTAGACAAACATTATGTTAATTGTTATAAGGAGTCTTTTTTTCATCATCAAAAACAATGCCTCCCTTCAAATACAGAATCAAACAGAAGCCCTCAAACTGGGTTTTCTGAAATCTACACTTCCCATGAACCCCTAGGCAAGTACATAGCTATTTCTTTCTTTATCTCTGAGGCCTGGAAGAGGAGAGCAGTCAGCATAAAACTTCTCCTCTGAGAGGGAGCTGGAATATATGGGCTAAGCTCAGGAATTCTGAAGCTGGGATGCCTGGCTCCAAACATTTGGCTCTGTCTCTAACTAGCTGTGTGACCTTGGCAATTTACTTAACCTCTCTGTGCTTCAGTTTTCTCATCTGTAAAAAGTGGATGGTAAGAGTACAAATCTCGTTGTTTCGCTGTGAAGACTAAGTGATTTAAAACATGTAAGGCATTTAGAGAGGTGCCTGGCACACTGAGAATGTTCAAAGCTAGCTATATTATTGATTATGAGATTCATTTTGTTGTGAAGCTTCTTTTTTCTTTTTCTTTTTACAGCCGCAACCTTGGCATATGGGAGTTCCTGCACTAGGAGTCTAATTGGATCTTGCAGCTGCCAGCCTAGGCCACAGCCACCGTAACACCAGATCTGAGCTGCTTCTGTGACCTACGCTGCAGCTTGTGGCAATGCCGGAGCCTTAGCCCACCAAGAAGGCCAGGGATTGAACCTGCATCCTCAAGGAGACATATGTTGGGTTACTAACCCACTGAGCCACAATAGGAACTCTGTGTTGTAAAGCTTCTGATCACTCTGACTTTTCTCTTTAATGTGTCCTCCCAGACAAATACTTGTGTGTTCCTGCACCAAACTGAATACTTAAGATTAGTCTGAGAATTCTCTAACCTGTTCTAGTCCATAAACCAGGACGTAGTCTGTGATGCTTCCATCCCTAGGGTCAAGGGGCAGATGGGGATGAGGGAAGGGAGAGAAATGGTGTGTTGTTTTCTATTTTCAGCATTAAGTGGGCTATTGTTTTCAAGCCTGAGAGTCTAAGAATCCTTCATTAAGTTAGCCTCCTCATTTGAGGAGGAAAGTAGGAACTAAAACACAAACTAAGGAGCTATAAATTTTCCTGTTGTACGTATTGGAACCTGGGGCCATTTGTTAGCTAGAATTTACCTCGAATTTAAAATATGGCAAATTTTATTTTGGAGACCGAGGTCTATGTAATTGGTTTAGGTAGAAGACTCACTTAAAATTCATAAGACATTTGCACCTAGTGAGGGAAGCAGTATGTAACTGTATTTAAAAGCTACTGCTCTTTCTAAATTGTGCTTTTAAATGTTCCAAGAGCAAGGCCCTAGTAAGGAATCATTTCTGCTAAGCACAGCGAAGCCAAAGAGGTCAAGTGCTGTAACAGGCAACTCCTGGGCACTGGGAGGAGAGCTATCTGAATGAGCCAGCAACTTGGTTCCTTAATAAGTTTTTGGGTTGAGATACGATAATGGCTAGACTCTCCGTTTGGGAGAAACTCTTGGGGATTTTAGAAGTCTCCATTTTTCTGTTTCTGATGCAGAAAAAGAAAGTGTATGGAATCACTGCAGGTAACACAGCCCATATGAACAGACAGCAGTTTTCTTTAACCCATAGCATGAATATTTAGTGAGAACTTGCCTCAATTTAAATTTGTCAGCAGGTGGATGAACCCTGTGTTATAACATGCAAACGTCAAATACCTGGGAGTGGAGCCCTGGCCTCAGGCATGGAATTTCTTTTTTTTCAAGAAAATAAATTTTTTCCTAAGCCAACGTTTAATTACATGGTGGTGGAAACAAAATTTTGTGTCAAGAGATACTATACTTCATCTGTCTTTGTTTCAATATTGTTTAAAAATACTCTCGGTCCAGAGTTCCCCTTGTGGCTCGATGGGTTAAGAACCTGACTAGCATCCACGAGGATGTGGGTTCGATCCCTGGCCTCACTCAGCGGGCTAAGGATCTGGCATTCCTGCAAGCTGTGCTGGAGGTTGCAGATGAGGCTTCAATCTGGCATTGCTGTGGCCGTGGCGTAGGCTGGCAGCTGCAGCTCCGATTCACCCCCTTGCTTGGGAATATCCATGTGCTGCAGGTGAGGCCCTAAAAAGAAAAAAAAAAAATCAGTTCTTTCTATCCACAGATTCTGCAGATAATGGAGGGAAGCCAGAATATATTATGTCATTTTATTCTGGGGGCTTGAGCATCTGTGGATTTGAGCATCCATGAGGGGTCCTGGAAATAATCTCCCACGGACACCAAGGGACAACTGTACCTACTCATGTAACCTAAGGTAAGTTACTTACCACTCTGTGCCTAATATGTAAAATGAGATTAATAGTAGCATCTATCGAAAGGGAGTCTTGTGAGGTTTAAATGAATCGATACATGCAAAATGCCTAGAATGGTGCCTGCTCACTAATAGTATTTGCTTTTATTACTACTACATATATAAATATTTTTAATAAATACTGTGTTTAGATGACCAAATACATTATTATTCTAACAGTTTCTCTGAAAAGAAAAATTATCAAGCTGTGTGGAAGTACACTTTATTTCATGTTCCTTGGATACCCACATGAAATGGGGACCTCCTTGGTCTGGTCCACACACCCGCAGCAGACTAAGTTAGTGAGAGGAAGGGAGCAGTCTGCTTAGGGCTGATCTTTTCTTTTAAACCTATTAAGCAATGGGAAACATCTCTCATGCACAAAAGAAAAGCTCTAACCGAATAATTTATTTATCAGCATCACTTATTCCCACAAAGATTTGGAGTGACATTAGAAAACCACTCTAGACTATTATACATGTATATTGCTTTGGGATTTTAGACAAGGCTCTTAACTTTAGAATTTCAGTAGCACCATAGGGATACATGAAAAGCATACGTCTCTTGTATCTGTAATAATTCTCTACTTATTTTTCCTGGAGAGATGCACAGGTTGCACGATTCATGTCACATCTCTCTTGAAAGCATGGTTGGAAGACAAAAATGGTAAAACGGTGGAGAAAATAGCCACATTGTATTCTTATTAAGCAAACTGCTGAGCCATTTCTTGTTTAATGGAAGCAGAAGGAAGTAGGCTCTTTTCTGCTTCTTTCAGGGCTTCCTATAAAGTGATCAAACATCCTTGTTTTCACCTTCTTGTCCCAGCTGTTTTGAGGTTTGGGCTCCTACCTAGAGCAGCATAACATAGGGAGAGGGAGTCCTGTTTTTCTCAGGAGAATGATGAAAGGAAAATAAGATGGTGAGTCAGCTGGCCAGCAGGCGGCCATTGCATGGGGAACACTCAGTACTGCTAGCTCCCTCCTCCACCTGGTGTTCTGGCTGCCCCTGAATTAGCTACTGTTGCTGCATGCACTGCAACAAACTTGAGAGAGGGGTTCTGGGCTCATCCCACCTCCTTCATCTCCCAAGATTCTTGACATTGACAGTCCTCTATGGCTAACTCAGAAATATCAGAAACTGCATGAAGAACTTGGTACTCTAAGAAGGGACCAGAGCAGGGAACTCCCCTGCCTAAGACCCTATAATGATGCCATAGAAAAGTTGACAAAGGGACCTTTGACTTGGGAGGGAAGAGGTGTTACTGAATAGTGATGCATTAAAACAAGAGTTAAATGTTCCTGCTGCCAGTGCAGAATTAAAATGGGCAGAGTTAAATGGGATAGAGGGAAATGGAGGGAACAAGCCAAGAATGAAGAGTAATTATTTCCAGTTGCTCAGTGTCATTCCATTTGTACAATATGGAAGGCTCGTCACTTAGTCATGGTGGGGGTGGGATGTGTGGGGTGTTCCCTCCACTCACCCTTTCCTCAGCTGAGCACAGAAAAGGATTTGGGTGACTATTTTTCAAGTTTCCTAAGGATAATAGGGAACATTCTAGAAGCCTAAGAGAGAGGTTAATTTATGACATATAGTAGATGCCCTAGGGCAGTAAAGTTTAGTTTTCTCAGGTTAAGAAAGCGTCCCCACTGTTCTTTGCACAACCTGTTTCAAAGATGGGGGTAGTCATTCAGGCCACTCACAGCTGGGAATGCCTATTTGATCAGCGGTAGGATAGGTTTTATTTATCCCCCGACCCAGGGCAGGTTTTAGCCTGCATCTAATTGTGAATTGCCATTCACTCATTCACCCAACAAATAACTACGAATCTCTTGTCTTTTTCTAGGCACTTTGCGAAGAGCAGGGGCTATATACACAGATAAAAATGAATAAATGATAGCCCATGCTATGTTGAGGAAAAACTCCAAGGGGCCAGGAGAGAGAAAAATAATGGGTCTGGGAGCACGGATCGTGGGCGTGTCAGAGGTAGGCACACTTCAAAGAGGGATGTTCCTACACTTACACAGATGTTGCCTCCACTTGGCTGATCATACCTGGCAGTGGTGGTAGCCATTTAGGCAGTGTTTATGCATTTATGCAGAAAAAAATGTTATCTCTCTGCTTCACAGTTATTTTATAAACACAAACAATTCTTTCTCAGGATCCCTGCCACGTTCTGGGAATCTCTGCATTGCCAGCACAGAGGAGAGGGCCTGGGACCTTAGCAGGCATGCAATAATGTTCAATGACATTAATGAATGAATGGAAGGGACTTTTAGAACAATAGAATGTCAAATGTGTGGTGTCATAAAATACATCAGTTCCGCACTTTCTCTACTTATTGTTGAATTTTTGGCAATAACAGAGCACTTTTATTTTTTCTTTATCTTATTTTCTTAAATCAAAACAATCACAGAATGTAAACTCCTGAAAAAAAAAGTGGGATTTCTCATGTAAAAGGAGGAAAAACTCTTTAAGATTCTGGTGTAATGGGTATTGTGTATATGTTGATTTTGTTTTCATAAAAATTTTTTTTCATGAAAAAATAAGCTTACATTTTATTTTTTAATTTTTTCATCTACTTTTTTAAATTACTTAATGATTTCATTAGAATTATAGGTGTACAACAATCATCACAACCAAATTTTATAGCATTTCCATCCCAGACCCTCAGTGCATCCCCCCACCCCCCTAACTTGTCTCATTTGGAAAACGTAAATTTTTCAAAGTCTGTGATTCAGTATCTGTTCTGCAAAGTTCATTGTGTTCTTTTATTAGATTCCACATGTAAGTGGTAGCATTTGATGTTGGGGTCTCATTGTCTGACTGGTTTCACTTTGCCTGGTAATTTCTAAGTCCATCCATGTTGCTATAAATGCTGTTATTTTGTTTCTTTTAATGGCTGAGTAATATTCCATTGTGTATAGGTATCACTTCTTCCCTATCCATTTCTCTGTCTGTGGGCATTTAAGTTGTTTCCATGACTTGGCTATTGTATTGAGTGCTACAGTGAACACTGGAGTACCTGTGTCCTTTAGAGTCATGGTTTTCTCTGGAGAGATGCCCAGGAGTGGGATTGCTGGATCAAATGGTAATTCTATTTTGAGTTTTCTGAGGCATCTCCATACTGTTTTCCACAGTGGTTGCACCAATTTGCATTCCCACCAGCAGTGTAGTAGAGTTCCTTTTTCTCCACACCCTCCCCGGCACTTATTGTTTGTAGACTTTTTGATGATGGCCATTCTGGCTGGTATAAGGTGGTACCTCATAGTGGTTTTGATTTGCATTTCTCTAATAACGAGTGATGTTGAACATCTTTTCATGTGTTTTTTGGCCATCCATGTCTTTGGAGAACTGTCTGTTTAGATCTTCAGCCCATTTTTTGATGGGGTTGTTTGTTTTTTTGGTATTGAGCTGTAGGTGTTGTTTGTAAATTTTGGAGAGTAATCCCGTGTCAGTAGATTCATTTGCAAATATTTTCTCCCATTCTGTGGGTTGTCTTTTTGTTTTGTTTAGGGTTTCCTTTGCTGTGCAGAAACTTTTAAGTGTAATTAAGTCCCTTTTGTTTATTTTTCTTTTTATTGTCATTACTCTGACACATGGATCTGAGAAGACACATGGATATCATTTATATCAGAGAGTGTTTGTCCTATGTTTTTCTCTAAGAGTTTTGTAGTATCTGGTCTTCTATCTAGGTCTTTAATCCTATATGTTGATTTTAGCTGTGTTGCTTCAATTCCTGTCATGTACTTCTGTGATAGAATGCTTTCAAATACCAAGTTTATTCCTATATTTATCAAGTAGAACTTCGCAATAATTTAGTGCTTTATCTTTGTACAACTCTAAAGCTTACTTGTGACATAATTTTCTCATTTACTCCTAGAAAGGCTATGCTAAGTGCATAAAAAAATTCTGACATTTCTTGAATTTATTTTAGAAAAAACAATTATATATTTACTGATCTGGTAGAATGATATGAAAATAATTAAATTATAGAGGATCATCAGTAGGACTATGTGATGGTTAAATTTTTTGTCATTTTGGCTAGACTATGGTGCCCTATTCTTTAGTCAAATTCTACTTTATTTATTTTTTGCTTTTTAGGGCCTTACCTGTGGCATATGGAGATTCCCAGGCTAGGGGTTTAATTGGAGCTACAGCTGTCAGCCTACACCACGGCCATAGCAATGCAGGATCCAAGCCGAGTTTGCGACCTACACCACAGCTCACAGCAATGCAGGATCCAAGCCGAGTCTGCGACCTACACCACAGCTCACAGCAACGCCGGATCCTTAACCCACTGAGCGAGGCCAGGGATCGAACCCTGCAACCTCATGCTTCCTAGTAGGATTTGTTTCCGCTGTGCCATGACTAGGAACTCCCAAACACTGCTTTAGATACTGGTGCGAAGGTATTTTGTAGGTGTGATTAACATTTACAGTTCCAGTTGACTTTAGGGAAAGAGATTATCCTTGATAATGTGAGTGGGACTCATCCAATCAGCTGAAGACCTTAAAAACACAAACCGAGGTTTCAGGGAAAAGAGGGAATTCTCTCTTAAGACTGTGACGTAGAAATCCTTCCTGTTTCCAGAACACTGGCCTGCTCTATAGATTTTGAATTCAAGACTGCAACATAAATTCTTGCCTGAATTTCTAGCTTGCTGGTCTGCCCTCGGGGCTTTTTAAAAAATTGAAGTATACTATACTATATATCATCTAATTATGTAGTATAGTATAGTATTATATTATTATATTTTGGGACTTTGTCATTTTGCTTTGGCAGCTCTCATAATGGTATAAGCAAATTCCTCAAAATAAAACTTTTCTTATATATAAAATAGGATATACCATCTTATAGATATATCTATATATCTGTCTATATCTGTCAATGTATATCTATATCTATATCTATATCTATATCTATATCTATATATATACATAAATAGATATGTAGATATAATTCTAGAGTCATGGATTCAAATATTTTGTAGCCAAGACTGACTTTCGATATTTTCCTTAGTATTGGGGTGGCTTTTCTTCAACCTAGGTAGCAGGTTTATCTCCATATTCTCTGCCTTTCTTTTGGGATTTCTTTTCCATTCTCTTTTGCCCAAGACCGACTTTACTCAACATTTCTTTTTTTTTTAATAATGATTTTTATATTTTCCATTATAGCTGGTTTACAGTGTTCTGTCAATTTGCTACTGTACAGCAAGTTGACCCAGTTACACATACATGTTCAATATTTCTGATAACATACATCTTATCTCCTTGTTTTGGTAATAGATCCTGCAATCTTGATTACGGGAAGGCTTGGTTGGGGAAGGAGAGTGTATTCAGATCATGGAGTCTGATTACAATTTTCAGAAGATAAATGGGGTCACATGTCTTTCTTTAGGACACACAACTCCTGCTACTTGAACTTGTACCCAGTCACTACTTTCTAACTTGATTACTGACATCAGATGACATTTTATTATTCTAGAGTGTGGAAGTTTGCTCAAGTTGTCTTTCTTAGATCCTTGGGGTAAAATGATTTGTAGATAGGGATGAATAAGAGAACTGAAATAAATCTACAGACATCTAATTGGCCTCACTCCTTTCAGGTAGTTTCTAGACCAGCATTAACAAAATAAATTTAGATTCACATCAACGTTCTAATTAATCACAGGTGACTGCCTTAAAACCTATGTTGATATAAATTCCATGATCAAATCCAAGCTCTGGATTTGCCCTAATTACTTAGTCATGTCTGATCTAGGTAAGGGATAGGAAAGTGCTGGCATTCCTGACACATAGCTTCCATTCTTGAATAAATTCAGTGGGGATGGAGAATTTTTTTTTCCCTTTTTATAACAATGAATTTTATTTCAATTATAGGTGTACAAAGATCATCCCAAGTCAATGTGATAGATTTTGTTCCCAAACCCACAGTGCATCCCCCCCACCCCCCAGATTGCCCCACTTGAAAAACCAAGGTTTTCCAAATTCTGTGAGTCATTATCTGTTCTTCAAAGAAGTTCATTGTGTCTCTTTAGCTTCCACATGTAAGCGGTAGCATTGGGTGTTGCTGTCTAATTGTCTGACTGGTTTCACTTCGCATGATAATTTCTAGGTCCATCCATGCTGCTGCAAATGCCGTTATTTCGAACCTTTTAATGGCTGAGTAATACTCCATTGTGTGTATGTAACATATCTTCCCTATCCACTCCTCTGTCAATGGGCATTTAGGTTGTTTCCATGACCTGGCTTCTTCCCTCTCTAGCTGCTTTAAATGTAATATTAGGTTGTTTATGTGAGCTTTTTCTTGTTTCCTGAGGTAGGCTTGTATTGCTATATACTTTTCTCTTAGAACTGCTTTTGCTGCATCCCAGAGGTTTTGGAGTGTCGTATCTTTGTTGTCATTTGCTTCTAGGTATTTTTTAATTTCCTCTTTGATTTCTTCAGTGATCCACTGGTTGTTTAGTAGCATGTTGTTTAGTCTCCACGTGTTTGTGTTTTTTGCCATTTTTTTCTTGTTGTTGATTTCCAGTCGCATATCATGGTAGTCAGAGAAGATGCTTGAAATGATTTCGATTTTCTTAAAGTTACTGAGGCTTGATTTGTAACCCAGGATGTGATCAGCCTTAGAGAATGTTCTGTGCACACTTGAGAAGAATGTGTATTCTGTTGCTTTTGGATGGAATGTCCTATAAATATCTATTAAGTATATGCCTTTCCTGGTGAGCCTTGTCATTTGTGCTGTTTTTGTTTCTGGTTGTGGCCTTTGCTTTTCTGACTAGAGAAGTTCCTTTAAGATTTGTTGTAAAGCTGGTTTAGTGTTGCAGAAATCTCTTAGCTTTTGCTTATCTGTAAAGGTTTTGATCTCTCCTTCAAATCTGAATGAGAGCCTTGCAGGGTAAAGCAATCTTGGTTGGAAGTTTTTCCCTTTCATCACATTAAGTATATCATGCAACTCCCTTCTGGCCTGCAGAGTTTCAGATGAAAAATCTGCTGATAACCTTATTGGGGTTCCCTTGTACGTCATTTGTTTCTTTTCCCTAGCTGCTTTCAAAATTTTCTCTTTGTCTTTAATTTTTGTCATTTTGATTAATATGTGTCTCTGGGTCTTCCTCCTTGGGTTTATTTTATATGGTACTCGTTGCACTTCCTGAATTCGACTGAGTGGTTCCTTTCCCATATTGGGGAAGTTTTTGGCTATTATCTCTTCAAATATTTTTTCTGTCCCCTTCTCTCTCTCTTCTCCCTCTGGCACCCCTGTAATACAGATGTTGGTGCGTTTAACATTATCCCAGAGTTCTCTAAGACTCTGCTCATTTCCTTTCAATCTTTTATCTCTTTTCTCTTCTGCATTAGTGATTTCCACTAATCTGTCCTCCACCTTGCTGATTCGTTCTTCTGCCTCCTGTATTCTACTGTTGGCTGCGTCTAATGAATTTTTTATTTCAGTTATTGTATTTTTCATCTCTTCTTGTTTAATTTTTACAGCTTGTATTTCTCTGCTCAGTGTTTCCTGTAAATGATCAGTCTTTGCCTCCAGTTTATTTCCAATGCCTTGCATCATCTTCAGCATCAACAGTCTAAAGTCTCTTTCTGGGAGGCTGATAATCTCCTCATCACTGAGCTGTTTTTCTGGGCTTTTCTCTTTCTCCCTTATCTGGGCTAGAGTTTTCTGTCTTTTCATTTTTATAGGTTTTTGGTGTGGTAACCTTTTTGCTAACAATAGAGTTGTAGCCTCTCTTAGTTCTGGTGTTAGCCTCCCCTGTGGCTAAATTTGGTATGGAGGGGGCTTGCTGTAGGCTTCCCAATGGGAGGGACTGATGCCTGCTCACTGGTAGATGGGGTTGGTTCTTATCCCTCTGGTGGGTGGGGCTTTGTCTCTGGATGAGATTAGAGGCTGGCTGTGTGCCTGAGTGATCTTTAGGCAGCCTGTTTCCTGATGGGTGGGGCTGTGATCCCACCTGGATTATTGTTTGGCCTGGGGCTTCTCAGTGCTCATGGGAGGGACCAGATTTTCTCAGAAATGGCTACCTCCAGAGAAATGCAGGCTGATGAAT
>PVHT020003785.1:2862170-2988615 GCA_004024745.2 Catagonus wagneri
TTCCCGAGAGCTTCGCCTCCAATGCCCTTCCCCCACAACAAGCCACAGTCACCCCTGTTTTCCCAGGAGATCCTCCAAGTATTGCAGTCAGGTTCCACCCTGATTCCTATGGAGACTGCTTTGCCCTGGGACCCAGTGCACGTGAAAGCCTGTGTGTGCCTTTCAAGAATGGGATCTCTGTTTCCCCCAGTCCTGTGGAGCTCCTGCACACAAGCCCTGCTGGCCTTCAATGCCAGATGCTCTGGGGGCTCTTTCTCCCTGTGCCCGATCCCCAGGTGTGGGGTTTTGACGTGGGGCTCAGAACTCTCAGTCCTGTAGCTGAGTCTCTGTGATACAGTTACTTTCCAGTCTGTGGGGCTTCCCACCCGGGAGGTATGGTTGCTTCTATCGCATAATCGCCCCTCCTACCTCTTGATGCGGTCACCTCTTTGTCTTCTGGAGTAGAATATCTTTTTCGGAAGTTTACAGTCCATTTGGTTGAAGGCTGCTCGGCAATTGGTTGTAGTTTTGTTGTTTTTTGGGAGAGAATTTGAGCTCCAGTCCTTCTATTCCACCATCTTAATCCAATCTGGGGGATGGAGAATTACTCCTTAAGTTTAAAATGGCTTCAAACAGTGAGAAAGAGTTCTTGGTGAGCAGGGACAGAGGAAAGTTCATCTTGCTACAAAGACAAAATGATGTTGACAAATAACTATATTTTTTGAGTATGATAACTTACCCAAAATGGGGTAAAATATGATAGTACTCTTGAGATGATTATGCAGACTTTGAGAGAAACTTTAAAGGCTAATAGAATGCCCTTGGTTCTTTTCCAAGCTCAGAAGGACACAATCCTGGGAATGAAAGTGTAAAGTAAATGAAAATTGGTCTTTTTCACAGCTGAGTGAAGGTGATCTTTCCATGGTCAGAAGCATCCTTAAAACGGACTTTTCTGTGCTCTACATTTAAACATATAAATTTTAAGAATTACTGTTTTGCTGAACTCTATGAAACAATGTATTTTCCATTTAATGGAAAATCCATCTCTTCATAAAAACAGAACTTGATGTTTTTGGTTCAGATAGCTTCAGAGAAACATTTTTTGTAGTTTTGTTTTAAATTGTGGGTACCCTATACTTAGCTTGGAAATAAACAGTAGCCACAATAAATTTATTTCAGAGATCTTAGCCTGTGAATATGATTATGTTGTGTCTAAGTTCCAACACTATGTCTGAAGGTCTAATGAAGTCTTTGTCAATGCAGGTAAATGGCCTTACAACTCCGTAACTGCGAGTGGTGACAGCAATAATAATTACAACCACTTTTGAATAATAATCTATCGTTTATTATTATATGCCTTTTGCTTCCTGACTTCCTTTTTTCCTTTATTTCTCTCCCCTCCCAGCTCTTTCTCTTCTTGTTTCCATGAATACTGAATTTCTACTATGTTTTAGGAACCACTGGAGGCTCGGGATATAAAGGCATTGGGTGTCCAGGTAGACAAGGATTCTGACTTCGCCGAGTTTACACTCTAGTGGGGAAAGCTAAACATTCATTAAATATTAACAGTAATGCATTGTGTCAAGATGAGCTGAAACGTCTGTGTATCTTTTTTGTGTGTGTGGACAAAGGAGAAATTTGGAGACTAGAAAAGAGTGATTTCAGTGTGCAACTCTTTATTGTTTACTATTTTAAGGAAGGGAGAGAACAAATATGTCTTTACTCTGAAATGGCCTGGCTAATATTTTGCAAGGCAAATTGGGTCAAATTCATATTAAGAGGAGAAATTAAACTTTAAAAATTATCTAGGCTTAAAAATTATCTTGATCTTTAGCAAGAAATTTACCTTTATTGCAGTCAGTTCTGTCCTGTCACATAGGTTTAATTTTTCTGGGATGGGAGAACTCCCAGAGAATGGCTCTAGACGCTCAGACTTTCTCTCTAATCCTATGTATAAGTCTCTCTTGATTTCAGGAGGGTTGTTGACAAATGGTATCGTGCTGTTGAATGTTTATTGTTAGTTCATTATTTTTACAAATTAGTCCGTCATGAATCTAGCGATTGCTTAAAGAGCTTTAATCAAAACAGCATCCTTTCATGATTTTTCAAAGCTGTATTTTAGTTTAAAAAACATAGCAGAGGACTGTTACAAAATTGTAGATGCACAATTGAACTACTCCCTTAGTTTCTTTAAAAAGAAAGAGGATGAAACAATGACTTGAATGTCTCTTTCTTCTTTTCCTTTCTATGTTTATTCACTCATGGATTTTGTCTCATGAGCGCGCACCTGAATGTGTTCAAAGCACTGCGTCTTATTCGCATACCCTGGTCAAATGAGTGGTGGTGATGGTGGGGATGCTGCTCTAGAACGAAGGCTCTTCTGTAGTCTCGCTGCCTCCTGGTTTCATAAGTACGCAGAAGGGGGATTAGATGAAGCTTAGAGAAAGTAAACAATTAAAAATTTTAATCATGCAGTTATTGGAGCCATAATATAAAGGAGTGAAACCAGCCCTCGATGGGGTCCCACCGGTGGAGAAATCTAATCAGGCAGTGCACACCTGTGCTTGGCCTGCTCATTCCCTCTTACGGCTAATGGATCACAGGGCAGTTGGAGGGCATCCGCTATAAAAAGTTGCAGAGAAAGATTGTGCAGCAAAGTAGGCCAGGGCTCTGGAAGGAGATGGTGTTAAGAGTTCAAGTTTATTCTTTTTATGCTTTTAACCTACTTCTTACCACCTCACGTTGGAGTAGGGAGAGATGATCTCTTAATTCTTTCATTCTTTACCTTCCTTTAGAGGAACACAATCTTTTGAAAATAAGTGCATTAAAAAAACTGTTTTACTAGTAAAATTAAAATATGAACTTGTTATATATTTTTTGCATTTGAAATTCACCTGGCTTTTCTTTCCTATTCGTCCTTAATTCTGTTTCCTGCCCCATGATAATCCAAAATGATAACCTTGTATATACCTCTCAATACTTGAGTATTTCTCTCTTGCATATTTTTTGTCATTGTTTTAGAAAATGAGATATTATGCCTATTTCAGTGCATTTTGATTTTATCAATTAAGGAGTCCTATGAGAATTTCTGTAGGGTAACTGGGTTTTCTAAGTGTAGGGATCTATATATCAAGATAATGTATTATTTTCTCGTTTAATGCTTATATTCATTATTTTACTTTTTTCTACTTACTGGAATTTCAATATGCTTCATGGAAATAATTAAGAATGTTGGTATTATCTATCATTTCCTCTGCAACACTGATTAATTTAAATACTTTATGACATTAGGGTATCATATTAGCATCTGTTGATATGATATAAATATTTTGATGTGTCATCAAATGTATTTGCAAACAATTATTTTTAGTTTTGGCAGCTATGCTCATGAGAAGAATTGGCCTGTTATTCACTCAAAAGATGTTTATTGAGCACCTGCTTTATGTTCTGTATCAGTCTGGATACTAAGGTTATAGTGCTTAAGGATAAACATCCCTGTCCTTATTGAGTTTACTAGGGGAAAGTTTTCTTTCTCCCCCCGCCCCTCGCTTTCTTGTTTTTCAGTTAATACCTTTATCAGATTTTTTTTTGTCTTTTTGCCTTTTATGTAGAGCCACACCCGCGGCATATGGAGGTTCCCAGGCTAGGGGTCTAACAGGAGCTGTAGGTGCCGGCCTTTGCCACAGCCACAGCAACGCGGGATCCGAGCTGCGTTTGCAACCTTCACCACAGCTCATGGCAATGCTGGATCCTTAACCCACTGAGCAAGGCCAGGGATCGAACCCGCAACCTCATGGTTCCTAGTCGAATTCGTTAACCACTGAGCCACGAAGGGAACTCCTAATACCTTTATCAGATTTGATGTTATAATAATTTTATCTTCCAAAAGTTAATGGAAGAAATATTTATCTTATTCCTAGGAATGGAATAGATTAAATAAATATTTACCTCTTCTTTAGGAAACATCTAAAATATGGCTATGAATCTGTCGGGTGTTGATGTCTTTTTGAATGGTGGACTTTTAATCTCCTTTCCATTTTTATGGGACTGGGATATTTGCATTTTCCATTTCTTCTTAGGTCAGTTTGTGTTTTCAGGAAAAGCATTTTCAAATGTGTTTTGAAAGCATCTCAAACAGTTTTGTAATAGATATATTCTCTTATAACTCTTTTAATTGCATACTCCTTTTCTCAACTCTAATGTTGTTCTTTTTTTGCTCTTGTTTTTTCTTACTCAACAGCCTGATGAAAAAAATGTATGTATTTTTCCATCCAAAGAACCAGTTTGTGAATTTCTTCACCTTTTTTTGATCCTTCCTCTTTATTTTCTGTTTCAGTAGTTTCAGTTTTTATCTTTATTCTCTCTTCATTGCTTCTTGGTTCATTTTATGGTTCCTATTTTCCCAGTTTCTTAAGATTAGTGTGCCCTTTGCATTATATTCTTCCATGCTTATTCTTCTTTAAAAACAAAGGCATTTAAGGCTATAAAATTTCTATGAAGTAGAGCTTTCCCCTTATCACATAGATTCTGACTAAATGGTTCTTTCACTGCTTTCTAGATGATTTTGATTTCCCTTTTATTGTGCTTTTTTTTTTATCTAAGACTTACTAGAAATATGTTTCCAAATTTCTCAGTGATAATTCTTGTCACTTATTTCAAGTTTCACTAGTGTATGATCAAAAAGATATAGCTTGTAGGGAGTTCCCGTCGTGGCGCAGTGGTTAACGAATGCGACTAGGAACCATGAGGTTGCGGGTTCGGTCCCTGGCCTTGCTCAGTGGGTTAACGATCCGGCGTTGCCGTGAGCTGTGGTGTAGGTCGCAGACGCGGCTCGGATCCTGCGTTGCTGTGGCCGCGGCGTAGGCCAGTGGCTACAGCTCCTGTTAGACCCCTAGCCTGGGAACCTCCACATGCCGCAGGTGCGGCCCTAAAAAATGACAAAAGGCAAAAAAAAAAAAAAGATATAGCTTGTAAATTTTTTCATTTTTTAGAATCCATTATGTTTTGGAATCAAGTAATTTAATTAATCAATGATTAATTTTTCAAAGTGTTCAGCAGATATACGAGAAAAATTGTATTCTCTATTTAAGGTAAATGTTCATTCAGAGACTCAAAGGTATGCAGATAAGTGTTTAATAGCCAGTTCTCTGGATATGATTTATAGCATTTGTAGCATTTACTGTTTTCTATGGTGTGTACACTCCCACTATGACCTATTTCTAGTTACTAACATGACATCACTGAACATGGAGATACTCACAATTGTCTTCCAAAAACTGGTACAAACTAGTTCCTCTACCCTATTGCAGAATGGATTAAATCAAGTTTATTTATTGTATTATTAAATTCTTTTATAACCTTAGCTTACGTTTGATTACACGTTCTAAAAGAATTGTATTGGTCTCCTATTTCAATTGCATTTTTCAAGTTTTCCTTGTATATCTAACAGTTTTTGATCTACAGATGTAGCTGCCATTTTTTACTACATACGGTTTATAACAATTTAGCTAAATTCTTAATTTATGCTTTTTATCAATTTATAATGATCCTTTAGTCCTATGTTTTAACCTTAAATTCCATGTTATTGTATATCAATGTTGCTACTTCTGTTTTCTCTTTTGTTTACATGTGTCTGCTATCTCCTTGCTGATCCTTTTACTTTCCATCTTATTTACTACTTTAAGTGTATGTTTGAAAATTGCAAAACATATTTACGCAAATCCAATAGTCTTTGTATTTTAATAGGAGACTTAAGTCTATTCACATTCAATGTAATGATGTTATTTCTTCTATCTTTTCATTTCCTTACTCATTTTCTTATTTCCTGTTTGTTATTTCCTCTGTTTCCTTTTACTTAACCTAGCTAGTTTAAGTTGATATTCATTGTTTTTTTTTCCCTTTTATTAATTTGGAGGTTCTAGTGTATTTTTTCTTTTAGTAGTGATTGTCTTCCACTAGATGAATAAACCCAACCATTTCCCTAACTTGGTATGCACTCACTGTCTGATGTTCTTTTTCCAGTTCTCCCTGCCTTATAGGATGAGATCATTAAAATACTATCACTTCCCTCACCTTTCTTTCCCTTTTTGCTACTATTAAACTCTTGGGATGCTTTTTAATCCCCCCTACTCCAAACTTCTAGATTTTACAATTACAATTTATTATCTATTAGAGTTTTACATATAGTATGTCCCTTCTATTTCAGGAGACTTCAGCTCTTAATTAAGTAATATCATATAGTTTATCCTCATCTTTTTTTTTTTAATGGCCACATCCATGGCATACGAGAATTCCTGGGTCAGGGATTGAATCTGAGCTGCAGCTGTTACCTATGCCACATAGGTGGCAATGCCAGATCCTGTAACCCACTTCACTCAGTGGAGGATTGAACTCATGCCTCCACAGCGAACCAAGCCACTGCAGTCGGATTTTTAACCCATTGTGCCGCAGGGGGAACTCCTCATCTTTGTATGTCTAGCTATATCTGCAACCATAGCATCCATACTTATGTACAAATATATCACATTTATTCACTGTTCTTTTATCTGTCTCTTTTCCCATCTTTAGGTTAGTTGTTGGTTTCCCTTATTACTTGGTTAATGTTCCTGGGTATTTTCCTAGATGGACTATATAGGTGATTTACTCTCTGAAGGCTTACACATCCTGAAAGGACAATCATAGCTTGACTGATAGTTTAGTCTTTGCTCTTGGCTGTAGATTTGACCCTTAACTTCCAATGTTGTAAATGTAAATTCTTCCTGTGAAGGTAGTTGTTGTTTTGCTGGGTAGTTTCTAAGATTTTTCTCTTTATCAAAATTTTATTATTGCATGCCTAATTATCTTTTTGTCTTATTTCTGTCCTTGAAATCACCTAGCCCTTTTAATCTACAGATTCAAGTCTTACATTATCTCAGAAAAATTTTCTCCTTTTATTCATCTAATTGCTACCCCCTTTCATTTATCTCCCCTTATTCTTCTAAAATATATATTATTTTGGGTCTCCTGGATATGGACTCTAGGTCTCTAAACTTTTTCTTCATGATTTCCATTTTAATTTTATTTTTTCCCTCAAGCCTTTGAGATGTTTTTGCAGGCCATTTTCCAGGCTGTTAATTCAGGTTTCAAAAACAACTGCCCTCAAAAAAAGGAAAATGCTATTTTTGCTTTATAAAATTTCTCCCTTAAGTTTATCCAGATTTCCAAAAGCATAGATATGTTTTGAAGCCACAGAAACCAGGTGCTGGAATTCTTCTTGTTCATCCCTTACTAGTTCGTGACCTTGGACAAGTCACTTATTCTCTTAAAGCTCAGTTTTCTCATCTACGGGCAAGGGGCTAATATCAGCCACTTAACTGAGCTATAATAATGGTTACATGAAGGTAAATAAACATATTTTTTGCAAGGTAATGGGTACCTAAAGAATGTTCCATAAATATTTAGTTTAGTGTTTGATTAAACATCCAAATTAACTAATATAAAAGTGAAGTGTATGTAGGGGAAATTATATGGCTTTTTTCAACACTAATTATGTGTACTTGGGTATTTTTTTGGTGGCTTTTTCATAAAAAGCTTTTGAACTTTGCTACTAAAATTACAATGCCTTATATTTGTATAGTACTCAACAGTTTATCTGTAGTCCTGTGATTGAAAACAGGTGTTGTTATTATATTGCTTCTGCTGAATTAAATGATTTTCCAAAGATTACCTGGCTAATAGTCGGTACAGACTATACTCACTCTGATCTGAAAACATTTCTCCTATTGAGAGTCACTGCCACAAATATCAATAACTGAATTTTAAAAAATATAATTGTCAAATAATTTCTGGCTGGATTTTATTCATTCATGTGTTCAACAACTAGAAATAAAACTGTATATGGAAGCATCTTACTACGTGCCATGCATTCTTCTGAGTGCCAAGGAGAAAATGAGCAAAACAGATGTAGTTTCTGCTCTCATGAAACTGATAGTCTAATGTGAGAGATACACTCTTAATCAAAGAATCATATACATGCATATAAACTTACTACTGAGAAGTACACATGACAAGGAGATTATACATTGTTGGGAAGTTAGAAAAGGCTCCCTGAGGAAATGATGATAAGGTGAGGTCAGAAGGAAGAGTTCTGTTAGCCAGGTAGTGGAGGGCTAAGTGGGGACAGGAGCCTTAATGACAAAGGCAATAGCACACACAAAGGCACTGTGTGAGGAGGAAGCCTTTCAGACTGGAGAGGCTGAAATTGGACCAGTGTCACCGGGACCAGAGGGAAGGGGAATGTGTGTGGGAGGCTACAGAGGGAAGTGGGAACCAGATGATACAGGATTTTGAGAGGTATGCTAACTATTTTGGCCTTTACCTTAGAGTAATAGGAAGCCAGTGAGAGTTTTAAGAGGAGAGAGAGAGAGAGAGAAAGAGCGAGAGGGAGAGGGAGGGAGTGTGTGTGTGTGTGTGTGTGTGTGTGTGTGAGATCTAATTGGCAAACATCTCTCTGGCTGAGGTGGAGAGAAGGGATTAGAAGACATCCAGAGTAGACACAGGTTAACAAGCCACCTGACTGCTGTGAAGAAGTCTAGATGAGGCACAGTGGTGACTTGGAGTAGGAGTGGCAATGAAGACAGAGAGAAAAGGGCAGATTTGTGAGGTAATTAGGAGGTTAAAAGCAATAGGACCTGGTGATGACTTAGATATAGAGGGTCAGGTTAGAGTGGCTTGTAAGGATGAGCCCTAAATTTCTAGCTTGAATAGCTGGGTGGCTGGTAGATACATGTATTGTTTTGAGGAATTTTGAGAGAAGGCCAGATTTAGGGAATTAAGATTATAAATTTGATTGACTATATTCAATTTGAAGTGTCTTTCCAACACCATATGGACATGTGAAGTAGTAGTTAGCTACGAATGTCAGATGCTCAAGGAGTAGTCTGAACTGGAGATAAAATTTCACATCAAGTCATTTATTGTAAATGGTTATTGATGTTATGGGTATAGTTGCGATGATGAATAAGATCTTCTCTCTCATATTTTCTCAGGCCTTTATTACTGGACTCCTTTTTTTGGGGGGGGGCTTTTTAGGGCCTTACCTGTGGCATATGGAAGTTCCCAGGCTAGGGGTCGAATCTGAGCTACAGCTGCCGGCCTACACCACAGCCACAGGAATGCGGGATTCTTCACCCCCTGATCAAGGCCAGGGATTGAACCTGCATCCTCATGGATACTAGTCAGGTTCATTGACCACTGAGCCACGAAAGGAACGCCTCCTTTTTTTTTTTTTTTCATCTTTTTAGGTCCACACCAATGGCATATGGAGGTTTCCAGGGTAGGGGTCTAATCAGAGCTACAGCTGCTGACCTACGCCAAAGCCACAGCAAGCAGATCCAAGACATGTCTGTGACCTACATTGTAGCTCATGGCAACTCTGGGTCCTTTACCCACTGAGTGAAGTCAGGGATCAAACCTGAGTCCTCACAAATACTAGTTGGGTTTGTTACTGCTGAGCCACAATGGGAGCTCCTATTTCTGGAACACTTTTGACCTTTATTTAGGAGATTTAGGACCAGGGGCCTGTATGACATCCT
Organism: Catagonus wagneri; assembly: GCA_004024745.2. Lineage (NCBI taxonomy): Eukaryota > Metazoa > Chordata > Mammalia > Artiodactyla > Tayassuidae > Catagonus > Catagonus wagneri. Next base: position 2,871,722 of record PVHT020003785.1, read on the forward strand.
AAATCACCAAAATTAGCTGTGTCTTCACAGACATTGTAGAGAGTACCTAGGAGCTGGTCTACACTGATGCTTGCACTGTAGAGCTTTGAGGTAAGGAAAGCAGGTAGACCAGATGGCCCAGCTCTACCAAGGCGAGAACGCATACTCAGATACTACTGTAAAGACGGTGGGAATGGGAGAACACTTAATTTGCAGAAAGAGGGAAAATTTGTTCTGAGAGGGTGTTTGAATCCTCTGTTTGCTCAAAGTGGTTACACTGAAGGAGGCTTTTTTTTTTTTAATGACTGCATCCATGGCATATGGGAGTTCCCAGGCCAGGGACTGAATCTGAGCCATGGTTGTGACCTAAGCCACAGCGGAGGCAATGCTGGATCTTTTAACCCACTGTTCCAGGCTGGGGATCAAACCAGTACCTCTGCAATGACCCAGGCCACTGCAGTTAGATTCTTAACCCACTGTTTCACAGCAGGAACTCCTGAAGGAGGCTTTTTAAAACTTGAGACTGGAGTTTGTGTTGTGGCTCAGCAGGTTAAGCACCCGACATAGTGTCTGTGAGGATGTAAGTTCAGTCCCTGGCCTCAGTCAGTGGGTTAAGGGTCCAGTGTTGCCGCAAGCTGCGGTGTAGGTTGCAGATGTGGCTTGGATTCTGCCTTGCTGTGGCTGCGGTGTAGGTTGGCAGCTCCAGCCCTGATTCGACCCCTAGCCCAGGAAACTCCACATGCTGCAGGTGCAGCCCTGAAGAGAAAAAAAGAAAGAAAAAGAAACGAGATTAAATAACCTTGAATTATCATATTTATTCGTTTTTCCACTATCAGTGGGAATGAGAGCCCCACATGTGATCAAGTATGGGACAGAAAGAAGTTTTGTTTGTTTTGTTGTTGTTGCACATCTTAATTGTATTATTGTATTGTGCAAATAAATACCCTGACATGCCATCATTTAAATCACTTCATGAGCTTTTTATAGACCTTACTGTATCTTACAGAGTCCATAGAGCTAGTTGGTAGAGCCGGAGCTCCTGCTATTTTGTCCTCTCAAGAATGTGATTAGGCAACATTTGTATTCCTTTAAAATTTATTCTCCTGGGTATTTTATGTCCATTTCATATATTAATTCAGTCATATGAGTACTTGTTTTGATATATAAACAGTTTTAATTTTGTGTACTTTTGTATCATACAGCTAGTAATTGAGCACACACACACACACACACACACGCAGAAGCATCAGACATTATATAAAAGCATATCAGATATTACATAATTTATATATGTTGTAAATTACATAGTGTATATATTACATAATTTATGTTATAAACTATATAATGTATATATTACATACATAATCTCTCTATATATTTTGGGAATTTGGTTCCCATAAGTTCAGAAGTGGCAGCCGGCTCAGTCAACAGTTCCTAGCATCTAATAGTAGCAAAATCCATAAAAGTGAGATAATCTAAGCTATATTTAGAAATGATTATAAACACTCAAGACAGCATAAACCTGACTGTAGAGCATGGCTATCCTGCTCCTCACCTTGTGCAAAGGGACTGACCAGGAGATGAACAGTTTGAGGAGTCCTGGCCTTGTGAATGTAAATCCATGAATTACTTGTAACCTTTATTCTTTTAGCTTGAGTCTAGCTCTCCCAGTCAGCATGCATCTGGGAGATCCACTGCATAACCTTTCAGCACATGCTGTGTGCTTGTTCAGAGAATGAACAAGCCAACCCTGCCTCAGCCAGCTATCTGCACCCACCTCTGATGTCCTCCGATTGACTATGGAATCTTGGAGAAACAGAAGCCCAGTGTTGCAATTGTTATTCCAGATCACACAGCCAGTGATTCAGGACATTTTTATGCTAAGTTTTATACTCTAGCCATGGTCCATACTGACTCTCATGGGACAGTGATAAAACAAAAGCCAAAACAGGGCATTGGGTTCAGACAGTCCTGGATTCAAACATTCTACTTTCAAGTTGCTTGGAAAAGCTAATTAGCATACTTGAACTTCAGCTTGCTTGTCTGGAAATTGGAGATGACAATACTTTTTCATGGAGTTATTGTGAAGAATAAATGAGATGAAGAGGCCACATGCCCTTGACCCTACATCTGAAGGATAGTTAGGACTCAACTATCTTATCAATAGGTAACACCCATTACCTATTGATAATGGTGTTTTTGTCATTTCTGCTATTATTTATGATGCTTTCAGGGGAAAATTCCTCTGAAACTGCTGTAACAGTTCTAAATTCTTAGCAGCATTTGGCATACAGCTCTCTGCAAATGACTTTTGATGCTGATAGTAAGTATGAACCATGTAGGTTTTACAGGAAGCACTTCAGTTTCAGATTGGGTTTAATATGCCACCCTTTGGGTACAACATGAATTTCCTCAGATAGATAAAGCATTAACCTTTTAATATTCTCACTAAGGGAAATGATGATAAATAACATGATTTGAATCAGATAATCCTCTGGGAGACTGAGAAGGCTAATATTGTTGTTAACAATAATGTCGTAAAATAATGAGTACCCTGAGAAATTATATTTAGGACTCCAATCGTCATCCAGAGCTAAATCCAGAATCTTTTGAAAGAGGCATTGCATACTGAGGATGCTTCTTCCTACAACTCCAGTGAGGCATGGTGGCAGACACTGCTGATTTGCATGTCTGTCCAGGTCCTCTTTCCACCCTACTCTGTGCACCCTACTCTGATGCAAGAACCAAATATCTCAGTGAGGCTGTGTGGATCAAGAACAATATGGAAGGTATGAAGGGGGCGCCTGCCTGGCTCAGAGCTTGTCCTCTGGCCACACTGGTTGTAGGCTCTCTCCCTGGTCCTTAATAAGGAAGCCATGGAGAGGAGTGAGGAGGAACTGGAGACTGATGTCAAAACTCAAAGGGCCTTTCTATTCCCTGTGTCCTGGCTGACATCGTAGCAAGCATACTTGTCTTTATAAACATCATCATCTTCACCAAATCCTCATAAAGGTGAAAACAAAACAAAACCTTATGGAAGTAAAGGAAATCTACTTAATACTTCCAGTGAAGGTGCTGATGCCCAATGTAGGAAAATCTGGTAGTCACTCCACCCTCTTATAGCCTCCAATGAGGCTTCCTTCTTGCGTGGGAGATGGTACTCTTTTAAAGCAGAACTCAGTCCTGGCTTGGTCTGAGAACCCTAAGGAGATTACACATCCCCTGACATTTCTGAAACCTGTTTGTAGTTTAATTTAATTGCATTTAATTGGGCTTTAGAGTAGCTTCTGAGTTCTGAGACCTTCCCGGAGCTCACTTTGGCTTGTGCCCCCAGGAATTTCCTTAAACTGAGTCCCTTGTGGTTTCAGTCCAGAAGCTCCCTGCATTAACAGAGCCCATCAGAGCTATGTATTTTCCTCCTAGAGATGATGAAAGGCCAGGCTGCTGAGAGGGGCTTTCCTCCTCGTTTTCACAGCCAACTTGTATCTCACATTGTTTGTCAATCTTATCGGACCCAGTACCTAAGTACAGCAAACATATGCTAACTTACTCTTTACTATCCTGAAGTAAAATGCCTATTCGCACAATTAAAATGTTAATATAGCATCCTTGTGATAATATAAAGGAGGAATAAAAAGAAAGTCATTTCCACTAAAATGATATATGTATTTCAATATGTAAATTTTCAAACATGACCACAGTAGAAGCCTTAATGAAGACATTTGATACTTGTATTTATATATGAAACCTCTGTAGATGCAGAGACTACAAAGTTTGGGCTCACACAGTCTAGGATCCAAAAGCTATCATCAGTGTTTCTCTAAGTGGTGGGACTGTCCAGAATGGTGAATAATTCTGGATGTTTCAAACTGAAACTCTGGTTTACCTGGTGGTTGAGTTTCTGCAAAAGTAGAAGCTTGCAAAAGATACTTTGTATTTATATGTAACACAAATTGTGTTCTAGGTTCTAGTATGCATGATTTTGCTCCACCTGGCTCTCTGGAGTGATAGGTAAGAAGCATGTGGAATGGAGGAGAATTGTTGGTTAAGTGAGACTCTTCCAGGTGTGGTGGGACATCTAGCATTCCTGGCTGGCCCCATTATTGTGAGCACAAAAATGTTGGCTGGACAAATTCTTTATCTCTTTGTGGATTTCATACATTGGAGTTTAAATCTGTCCTATTGAACCCATACCTATGCTACTGTTCTTAGTGAAGTAAGCAGTATGCCTGTACCTCTGTAAAAAGTGATGGAGTTTGTATTCTTCCTTTTTTTTAAGGTCTCCCCTAAATGGGAGCTTTCTTTTTCTTTCTTTTTAGGGTCGCAACCAGGGCATATGGAAATTCCCAGGCTAGGGGTCGAATCAGAGCTGCATCTCCTGGCCTGCACCACAGCCACAGCAATGAGGAATCCGAGATACTTCTGCAACCTACACCACAGCTCACAGCAATTCTGGATCCTTAATCCACTGAGTGAGGCCAGGGATCGAATCCACATCCTCGTGGATACTATTTGGGTTTGTAAGCCGCTAAACTGCAATGGGGCTGCTGGTTCTGGTGCAGTTTGGAGTCCAGTCCCCAGGACATTTTCCTTAATTCTAGCCCATTATAAAATGCATTTCAACCCCTACCCCCAGCCCAGTGTCTGCTCCCTGCCCACTTGGCTAGGCACTAGTTCATATTACCACACGGAGGCCAAGATGGCTAAGACTTGTCATTCCAGGCCAAGCCTTAAGGACTGGGCCCTTCTGCTCTTTGCTCTGTCCATTCCAGGAGAAACTTTCTGACTAATAATGTTAAGTTCTTTTTCTCTAGTCATGAGTATTTCTCTAGAAAGACCCTATTCACCATCAAAAAACTGAGCCCAATGGCATTAGCAGAAAAGAGGAATTAAACGTAGGTCAGGTCCAGTATGGTCCAGCTGCCATTTCCGGCTCCGGCAGTGGAGGAATGACAGGCACTTTAATTTAAAGGGAATAGAGAGCCTGTTAGCAGGGTTTCCTGCTGCTTTGACCTTCCAGCATCCCCATTTGGAAATAGCTTTGATGGGCTGGGCCTCCCTCTGGTTAAGTGCAGTCCAGTCCTTAGTCCAGCTGCCAGGTCCTTTCTGATCTGGCTCTTCTCTTGTCAGTCGCCTATTTTGTGACTCCTTTCCTTCCCACTTAATGCCCTGACAACACCAAACATCTTTATCCGAGCTGGACTTCTTCTTAGGAGGCTTGCCCTTCACACCTCCTGATTCATTCCTGAAAATTGCAGCTCAGACAGTGCCTCCCTCTGAAAGCCTTGCTTTACCACCTCTATCACTGGAGTTAATGTGCTGTGTTCTTCTGTGTTTCTGTGTAGGGTCTGCACATTTCCCGTGCTTCCATCATTATACTACACTGCCTTATAATTTATAATTTAATCGCTTATATCTCCCCAATGCTCTGGGAGTTCCTTGTGAACCTAACTCGCATCTTTGAAAACAAAACAAAACAAAACTTTAGTCTCTAGAAGAGTTTTAGATTTACAGGTAAATTGCAAAGATAGTACAGAAAATTCCTGTGTACCTCTGCTGTTTCCTCTCTTATTAACACTTTACATTGATAGAATACATTTGTGACAATGAATGAACCTATATGGTATATTATTATTATTAACTAGATCCATACTTTATTTGGATTTCTTTCGTTTTACCTAATGTCCTTTGTTGTTGTTGTTGTTCTAGCATCCACCACATTACATTTAGTTTTCATGTCTCCTTAGGCTCCTCTTGGCCATATAGTTTTTCAGACTTTTCTTGTTTTCAGTAAGCTTGAAAGCCTTGAGGTCCCTTGATTGTGATGTATCTGATGTTTTTTGTCTCCTGAGTCGGTTAGGGTACACGCAGTTAACCTGCTGCGTCATTGTTGTTGGTGACCTTGATCACGTGGCTGAGCTAGTGTTTGTCAGGTTTCTTCACTTAAGGTAGCCAGTTCCCCACCCTTTCCACACTGGGCTCTTTGGAAAAGGGTCACTGTATATGGCATACACTTAGGAGTGCTGAGTTATGTTTGCGTATCTTAGACAAATTATTTGGAATACTTCCGCATGGCAGATTTGCCTCTTCTGTTTACCCATTTGTTTTTACATCATTGAATTTTGAGTGACTAGCACAGGACTGGGGAAGAGTAGGCACTTACTGTGTTTTATTGGTTCTTATTTTCTGAACATCCACTGTAAATCTCTCTCAATGTGGACATAACTGTCCTAATAACAGCCTCAAGAAGAACACTAAAATAGGAAATCCTATTTTAGAAGCACTGTTCTAAGTATTTTATCTCACTTAGTCCTCACAACAATCCTATCAGGATGACACTATTATGATCACCAAAGAGGATTTTTTTTGGTCTTTTTTTTGTAGGGCTGCACCCTCAGCATATGGGGGTTCCCAGGCTAGGAGCTGAACTGGAGCTACAGCTGCCGGCCTACACCACAGCCACAGCAACGCGGGATCCGAGCCGCGTCTGCAACCTACACCACAGCTCATGGCAACGCTAGCTCCTTAACCCACTGAGCAAGGCCAGGGATCAAACCCACATCCTCATGGATCTAGTCAGGTTCATTAACCACTGGAATTCCTGACCAAAGAGGATTTTTTTTTTTTTTAACTTGTCTGAGGTCACACAGCTAATAGGTGGTAGAGACAAAATTCAAACCCATATTTGATTCCAGAGTCCACACTAAATCTGTAGAGGCTGGAGTGCTCTTTGGTCTCTATTCCATTACCTTGGCCTTGCTCCATTGAACTTATTCCCTAAGAGAACAGGAACCAGGGGTTCCCACTGCAGCACAGAGGGTTAAGAATCCATTCACAGTGGTTTTGGTTGCTGCAGAGGTGCACATTCAACTCGCAGCTGAGACCAGTCGGTGTAGGTCACAGCTATGGATCAGATTCAGTTCCTGGCCTGGGAACTTCCATATGCCATGGGTTTGGCCGTAAAAACAACAATAGCAACAACACAAAACAGGGTCTGACATACATATAGCCCCAGCTGGAGGTCCTCTTGTGGAGTCTTCTTATTCATTCCCAAATTCTCCTTTGAATCTATGGGGCCTCCAAAGCACATTGGAGCAGAAATTCTTAGGAAATCATGAGGCCTCCCTTCTGGAGCTTTCTTCAGAACAGCAACTATGGAGGCCAGACCCCAAAGTCATGCCCTGGAATGGGCAGCTGGTACTCAGCTGTTAGGAATAGGAGCAGCTGCTGAGGTTCATAATCTTAATATTTTCACACTTTAGAATACATAGCTCATTGGGGTTATAGGAAAGGTGTAACAAAAACACTTAGCAATTGGAATTTCCAGTATAGTTTATGCTAAGAATAGGCCAGGATATTTAACATTGGAACTGGATTAGAAAATCAAGATATATGGTCAGCATACTAATTAGGTATGAGTTGAGGTCCTATCTGTGTTATATCATCCTTTTTTTTTTTTTTTACAGTGCCTGAAATCTGATCATTATAGAGTAATTCCTTTGGATCTTAAATATTTTTCTGCAAATTTAAATAAAATGGTTGGGTTCATGCTTTTATAGTCTGTCCCATATCCAGATTCCAGAGTGAAATCAGCCATTATAAGTGAGGAAAGGAGAAATTAAAGATAGAGAGGAAGCTGACATTTTTTTTTTTTTTTGCAGCAGCAGCCAGCTGCTATTCTTTGGTAGCAAGAGATCATGGAATCTTGTACAATTTATCTTGGTACAGCTTGTTTATATACTGTGTAATAATTTCCCAAAATAGAATCTACTCTAAACCCAGCATTTAAGAGAGATTTTAGCAATTTATTTTTAACTCCATTTAAAAACACAACAAACAACATCTCCCAAAGCATGATCTTATATTTTGATTTACAGTCATAAGGAATCTAAGAATAAACACCATTAGTCCTGGAGTTCCTTTAAACCAAGATATTTGAAGATTTTAGACTATGCATGAGCCTTTTAGATGCCCTATGGGACAAACCAATCTGTTTGCCATCAAATAACTGTACTAGGCTCCCACATGTACATGAAGCTAGAATCTGCTCAGATGAAAAAGAAATTCTTTATGAAAAATTGTTTCACACATCTATTAGAGATGATTTAGTGGGAAGGCCAAGTTCAGGAGGCTACAGATAGTTGTTGTACATAACCAATAGCCCTGTTACAACACTCTTGGCAGCCAACATTGCTAAATGATGAGAGGGAGGGATTTTCCCTCATTTCCTCACCATTTCACACTGAGGTTCATGATTGTTTTCTTATCTGCATGCTTTCAGATTGAATTTAGGCCATACTGAAAGGGGTATCACTCAGCTTTTCTATTTGTTTTAATGGCAGGCACTACTCTGAGTTCTTGAGGTGCATTAATTCATTCTAGCCTTGTAACATCCCTGTGAGATAGACACTATTGTTTCTCCCTTTTTACAGATGAAGGAGCTGAAGCCCAGAGAAGTTAAACAACCGGCCCAAGGTTGCGTAGCTAATAAATGACAGCTGGAATTTGAACCCAATCTAATCGCAGCGTCTTAACCCCTAACCAAAACACTGTTCTGTCTTAGTGAATTTATTGGTATAAAGTCATAAACAGTTAGGGCTTCTTTACATCATCTGCATGAATGGATTCATGCACTTCCACTACATTTTGTGTGCTGGAGAAACAAATTTGGTCAAAACTCCAGCTACTCTATTCAAGTTCTGTGTCAAAACCACTTCTTAGACAAATCTGTGATGTTTATCTTGTTGGGAAAAAAGTGGGCTGCATCTGAATATCAAGACATTTTTCAGAGGACTCCCATATCCTAAAAGTAGCCAGAAATGTGGAAAAAACCCAAAGAACAAGGATGTTTGTCACAGTGTAATTTATGAGGGCAAAAAAGAGGAGCAGTTGAATGTCCCTTTGCCACTAGTTGGGAAATCAATTTAATTACATTTGACCCTTGAACAACACAGGCTTGAAATATGCGGTTCCATTTCTTTGTGGATTTTTTCCAATAGTAAATACCGCAGTCCTACAGGATTCTTGGTTGTTGAATCCAAGGATGCCGAGACTCGGATATGGAGGAATTGTATATCTGGAGGGTTGGCTATAAATTATACATGAATTTTTGGCTGTGTGGAGGGGGGCGTCCCTAGCCTCTGGGTTGTTCAGGTCAGTTGTACTTTATTTAATTAGAAAACATGTATATAATATTTACCTTTGCCAGGTACTGTTGTCGATAATATTAACTTATTTAAACCTTAACAAAATACTGTGAGGTGGATATTCTTTTCTCCAGTTGACAGCTGTAGTACATGAGGCACAGGGATTTTTGGGAGTTTGCTCAATGTGATGGAATTAGGAAATTTAACCTGGCACGCTGGCTTTAGAATACCAGCTTTAACCACTTTGTACCTGATTACCTGGAGGCCACTCTAATTGTGTGTTTTGAAGCATTTGTTTTCTGTTTTCTCTTTTTCATTTTTCTGTCTTTTTTCTTGCCTTCCTGAGGGCTACTTAAATTCAGTTTTGAGTTATCTATAGCATTTTTGAGTGTTTCTTTTTATATCATTTTATAGTGATTGTTCTAGGTATTACATCATATGCGTGTGTGTGTGTATGTATATATATGTATATACACCTTATCACAGTCTACAGAGGTCAACATTTATCAGTTTGGCTTAAGCGTAGAAACCTCACCCTTCCTTACAAATGCTTTACTCTCTCCCACTATAATTGTCTTAAATATTTTCTCCATATATATATTCAAAACCATGACAGACATTGTTATAATTTTTGCTTCAACCATCAAACACAATTTAGAAAACTTAAGGGGTGAAGGAAATATTACTGCATTTACCCTTTCTTTTTGATTTTTCTATGTTCTCTCTTCCATCCCGATTTGCCGAGATGCCTTCTTTTATCATTTTTCTTCCTGTTTAGAGAACTTAGTCATTCTTTTCTAGTTGGTCTGTGGCAACAAATTCTAGTTATCCTTCATCTGATAATATCTTGATTTCCCCTTCATTTGTAAAGGTTATGTTTGGTAATTATAGAATTCTGGATTGATGCTTCTTGTCTTCCAGTGCTTGAAAATTGTTGTGCCACTTTTTTCCAGCCTTCAGGAGTCCAATGGAAAGTCTGACTCACTTGATTTTTTTTTTTTTTACAGATATGCATGATTTTTATCAGGCTACTTTCAAGACGTTTTTTCTTTGTCTTCAGTTTTCAGATGTTTGTCCATGATATCTCTTGACATCAGTATCTTTGGTTTATCCTATTTGAGTTTCTTTCAGCCTTTTGTATCTGTCGATTCATGTCTTGCCAAATTTGGGAAACTTTTAGCTGTGACTTTTTTGAATACCTTTTCACCCTACCCTCTTTCTACTTTTCTCCTGGTCTTCAGTGATAAGAATTTTGTTATAGTCTCCCATGTCCCTAAAGCTGTGTTTATTTATTTACTTTTTCTGTCTGTCTTCTCTCTGTTATGCAGATGGGATAATTCTTGTTGTTCAATTTTTTTATTTCAGCATGTTTATTTTTTTTAAAAATTATTATAATTGATTTACAATGTTCTGTCAATCTCTGCTGTACAGCAAAGTGGCCCAATTACTTATATGTATATATATATGTATATATATATACACACACACACAGACACACACATTCTTTTTTCACATTAGCCTCCATCATGTTCCATCACAAAGATTAGATATATTTCCCTGTGCTATACAGCAGTATTGTTTAATTTTCAACTTTATTGACTCTTCCTCTGTCCTCTCCATTCTGCTGTTGAACCCAGTCACTGAGTTCTTATTTCATTTATGGTGAGTGTTAGTTCTAAAATTTCCATTTGCTTCTTCTTTATGTATTCTGTTTCTTTTCTATGACTTTCTATATTTTCATTTGGTTCAAGCATGTTCATATGCTTGCTGAAGCATTTTTATGATGACTGCCTTAAAATCTGTGCCAGATAAATCCAGCCTTTGTGTCAGATTGCTTGCTTTTCTTTTCTCATTTGATTTGATATCTTCTCTGTTCTCAGTATGAATGATTTTCAGTTGAAATTGGACCTGTGGTGTTATAAGACTGGACCTTATTTAAATGGCTTATTTTATACTTTTTTTTTTTTTTTCAGTATGGAGATGTGGGGCTCTAAGCTGGCAAAAACAAAAGCTGTCAGGCTTCTTAAAACCTAACACCATTATTTGTGCAATGTCACTCTGCCACATTCTGTTGGCAAACAAGCTGTGGTATTAGCCCAAATTCAAGGGGAGGGAAAATCAAATCCATCTCTAAATGAGAGGAGTAGCCAAGTCACATTACAAAAGTGCACATAGTGGGGAGGGATGGTTGTGGCCGTCTTTGAAAACAATCTTCCACATTAATAGCTATTTTGCCTTATGAAATTCTGAATTATTCTTGCTTTATCAATTATTTGCATGTGTGTATCTTCCTAATTTTCTGTACTAGAACAATGCTCCTTTTACAGTTGATCCTTGAACAATGTGGGTTTGTGGTGACTGGTTGCATTTATATGCACATTTTTTCAATAAATATATACTAGAGTACTATACGATATGCAGTTGGTTTAATCCCTGGATGTGGAACTGTGGATAGAGAGGGCTGACTGTAAAGTTATTCACAGCTTTTTGACTACATGAGGGTCAGAGCCCTTAAAACCCTCTCTCCCCTTGTTCAAGGGTCAAGTATTGTAGAAAAATATTTGCCAAAAAACACCACCAAAAGAGTGTCGTAAATGTGAAAATATACTGTCAGGTGCTCTGCAGATGGAATTTAACAACTGTGATCTTTGCTCTTTAAAGCTGTAAAATGTTTAAAGGTAATGCCTGGGGTGATTTCAAACACTTTGACGTGATGACCTGCATGTGTGTCTTTTAGTCTGATCACCCAGTGTAAAACATGGGAAGATACTCACTGTGGGCCTGTCATCCTTGGCTTTACATGTGTTCAGGCGATGGAGAATCATCATGGCCTTCTCACCTGCAGAACAATGGGGAGTTGGAAGATGCCAGATTTCCTCTGAGAACCTCCCCCTCCCCTTTTCTTCATACATCTTATTGATTCAGGTAGGAAACACGGCTAGATCTGTCGCCAAGTAACTACCATATCCTTGAAAATAACAGCCACTCTATTTTCCTGGATACGCATTAAGGAAGACAAGGAATTAGTGATACTCTCACCTCTCCTTAGGGATAAATTAGGGCTCTGTAGGTATGGGGATCAGAAGCTCCTTAAGGATGGAGGCTGATTACACACAATAGCAGGTATTCGAACATGCATGTTGTGTTAGATTTTAAATTCTATGACGGAAATTCCTTACTTCAATCTGTGGAGGAGGAAAGACTTGGGGAATATTATACTCCTTACCTTAAGTACTTATAACACCTTATGCTAACATAGCACACTACAGTTTTCAGAGTCTTTTCATCTCACTTTACTCTTCACATGACTTTCAGTGTCTTATCCACAAAATGTAAATAATGCTATCGACAAGCCCAAATGTTGAGAGTTAGTTAACATCTGCTACTTTAGGTAGAAACCGAGGGTTTGGTTTTGTTTATAATTAGGTATGATGACAAATGTGAAAGGAGCATTTTAAATTTTATAATGCCATTCAACTCCAGATGTGAACAGTTACATTTTTGTTCCTATTCCCTTAGGCAAACTATGTGCCAATTTCTTTTTTCAATATAAAAATGAAGAAACTGAGATTTGCAGAGGTTAATTTCCAACTAGTTGAATGATGGAATTTGGCTTTAACATGCATCTTGTGGCTCCTGTTTCAGTGATAGTCACATTATTATTATTATTCCAAGTTATTTTATGGCTTTGCAACATTCCCCCAGTTTCTCTCCACAGTGATCAACTCTATCAGGCCTTCCACCTCCCCCTGAAGATAAGACCATCCCTTATAAACAAAAGGGGGGTCAGCAAACTGCAGTCTGCGGGTCAAGTCATTAACATGTGTCTTTGTACTAGACACAGCCACGCTCATTTTTTTGTCGTCTGTGTCTGCATTCATACTCTAAAGGCAGGGTTGAGTAGTTGCAACAGAGGCTATAGGCCTATGTAGCATAAATTATTTACTATCTGACCTTTTACAGAAAATGTTTGCTGACCTATGACTTTTGTTGTCATTCTCCAATATTATAGAACCTGTGACCACAAGGAATGATATTCCAGGGTTCATGAATAATACCAACAGGTGCCCTTTTCAGTTCTTCACCTCTGTTAGATCAAGGTAGGAAAATGGATCCCTTTTATTTTCCCATATTTCCTCCATAGGAAAGGCTTGGGTTCCCTGAACACTAGAAGCATTTATTCCTAAGAATCCCTCTGACCCTAGCTTCACTGAAGATTAAAACAGGAAGGAAGGGGCCTTAGAAACATGTAGTTCAGCATCCTCCTCAAGGGATGATAAACCTGAGACCCGCAGAAGGAAAGCAACCCCCCTCAAGTTAGGTAGTGATTGGCGGCTAGATGAGAACCCAGGCATCCTGGGTTCTAGTGGTTCTATTACACTGAAAACTGAATTAGACTAAATCGTAATCCCCCACTTGTGGATTGCAAGTGAGAATTTTCATTCAGGTGTTTTGTGCTTGGTAAGGAAAGGCCATAGATTAATTGATCATAAGACATCTTGCAGAATGTTCACATTAGGATCTGGGGCTCTTGAACCTAAACAAGATAGACCGAGTGTCTCCTTGTTTTGCTAAGAGAAGTGACAAAGCGCAGTCTGCAACTATTCATTTTAGTCTGTTTTGCCTCAGAGTTTCCTCATCTCCTAATTCCCTCATGACTGAATGTAGTGTTGATGTTACTGTCTGACCTAATGTCATGGAGGGTTCAGAAGACCTGACCAAGCCTGTGACAGCTGTTCAAATAAAATAAGGGAGTTTGAGGAGGCAGGGAGTTCATGGGGAGCCTACCCTATTCCTGCTCTGGTTTCTGAGTTTGTGTTGTTTCTGGGTGAAGATCACAGTTTTTTAATTTTTAGATTCACCAGTTATGTGGAATTTGTATCATTCTATAAGTGCGAAAAACCAAGTTTTACATTTGGGATACCTAGGCCTACCCACTGGATTAACGGTGTTTTATGGCCCAGTTAACCTACATAAAGAGCTTTGCCCCTAATAGCCATTAAACTCAGCGGGACTTTCAATGAGAAACTGGCTGGAACAAAAGGCCCAATAGGCAGGCAGAATGGGGGGGGGGGCAGGAAAAGTATTGTCAAGGACATACCTAGAGGGTGATATCACGGTGATCTTGGAGAGACAATAGTGTGTGATGGCTTGAGATACGATCTTAATTATTTGCTCAGGAATTGAATGTGGGCACCTTAGATGAGAACCAGGCGTCCTAGCCACTAGACCAGCTAAAGGCTTAAAGTAGAATTGCCCTGATTCTTGCCTCTGTTGAAAGCAAGGATGTTTCAAGAAGGTAAGGACTATAGAACAGTTACAACGTTTATCATTAGAGGCACAATACAACATGTGGGCGTGCACACAGAGAAGCAGTTTATTTAAGACAGAAGCAAGGCAGTAATACACACCCAAAAGAGGAGTGCTGTACAGATGTCCTTCTGAATCAGGAACACACCAGAGAGATGACTTAAATTACTTACGTTGGACAGCTTTTCTGGGTCTTTGTTTTCCTTTGGCTAATTCTCCTGTTTGATTTCTCACATTTGACTGGATCCAGGGCCCATCCTCATATCTATGCATCTTTTGGCCAAGATGGATTCCAGAGCAAAGTGTTATGGAAAAGTTAGCAGAACTTATTATGGCCTGTCAACCCCTTCCTTTTTGACCCCTACGAGTCTTTCTGTGCATTTGTAGTTGGGGAGGTCTTCTTGACCCCAGAAGTGATTGATGTGGTCATCTTATCTTTTTACTCCAGGAGAGCTCAGCTCCTGCTATTAGCTTTCTCCTTGAAGTGTCAAAGAGAAGCAAGGCCCAATTTATTCATCCTAGTAACTCCCAGCTATTCTCAACCCAGGAGCCCATCTACACCCTACCTCAACTGCACAGCATATTAAAAAAAAAATGACTTTTTAGAAGGATTTAACCTTTGTGTAACATTTACCATAACTCTCAGGATTGGGCATGGAGTCTGCTTTCTCTCTGCCCAGCAACATCCCTTCTCTTGTTCTAGTAATAGTGCTGCCTTCATTTCGGGAGTTCACTCCTCTTTACTCTGTATAGCTTTCCATCACGGAGCTCTTTCCCTTTGATCAGATGTAGTCATACCATTAGGGCTGAGCCAATTGGATTATCTCTCCCATCAATTTCTATCCTGAACATAGAAGGTGGATGGGGCAGAGACCCAAGTAAAAATGTTCATTCTACTGTGGGGATGCCCAGATCTGCCCTGGGCCCGTCCTTCCAAGATCCGGTTGCTCTCTTCAATTTCCATGCTTGCTCAGTGGCTTTCCAATTCATAATAATAATAATAATAATATTACTATTACTACTATTATTTGCTTAAGTTAGTAATTTTCTGTTTTTTGTTGCTTATGGAGTGTTTAAATGTTACCAAGAGACACAAAATAACTAGGCCTAACATCTGTTATCTTACGTATTGAAAAAACACCATCTATTATTACATATGTAGGTTAAATATGTATTATTAGTTTTGTTGTATTCATGAAGAAATTGAAATTAGAGAAAGCTCAGGTAAATTGCCAAGGTTTATGTTGGTAATAAGGGGAAGCACTAAAGTTGGAGCTCAGGACTGTCATAGCCTGGATCCATGATGTTGTAGAGCCCATGAGTACAGGGTGTGGCTGATGGGAGGCACGGGAAATTCTGGTCTCAGGAAGCATCCAGGAGAGATGCAGGGAAGCTGGTCTTTGTGGAACAGGAGAAAAGCATCGATCCCACCCCTACCCAATCCTTTTTGATATCCTGGAAGCAGTCAGATTGTACCTGGTTGGTTTTATCTCTTGGTGTAAAAGGATTAAGTCACATTTCTTAGAGTCGAAAGTCATTTTACAGATGAGGGAACTGAGCTCCAGAGATATCAAGTAGATTTTGACATGCAGCAAGATCTTACAGCTCTTGGTCACACCGCAAGTTAGTACCAGATCAGGGATCAGGACCAGAGGTTCCTGACTCGTGTTCTGGCACCCTTTCCAGTTCTCCACACCCTTATGCTTTCCTGAAGTAGTACAGTGGAGTTGTACCAGATACACATTTAACTTTTGTGAGTTTAAGTTTTTAAACACTTGGCAACGAAAGGAGACAGGAATAGAGAAAGAATATTTTAATATCGCGAGTGATTCCATCTGTCAGTCTGGCTTATGGGCCAAAGGAAAAATGAGATGGGAGAGGTGAGTATGATGATCATTCAGTGGATTTCAAATTTCGTATATCTTTCCTAGTGTGAGCATCTAACAATTTATAAAACACATGGCCATGTGTGCATGTATTTTTTTAAAATTCAACATGGACTCTGAAACACAATCCATCTATTTATACTGACCTCCCTCCCTCCCAAATTCTAGCTGTCTGTGCAGTACTGGAGGAAAAAACTGACTCTGGTGGACTTCCTGACAGCTGGTGTTGTAATTTATAGACAAAGACATTTTCAAGGATAATTTGAAATGCAGTTATTATTTGCTGAGTGTCCTGACTTTAGAATTTCAGCCCCATGTAAGTTGCAGCTCTACTGCTTTCCACTATGGTAAAGCAGAGAGCTGCAACTTAGAACATGGACTATTGTGTTAGAAGGATTCACATTTATGTATGTTCCATATGTAATTCTAAACAATCCTTTATCTCCTCATTTAAAATAGGGAAAAACCTATTTTAAATGTTTAGCATAATCAATTATCTATAATAAGTGCCTAAATGCTAGTTATTAATGTTTATTGTAATGGAACTATTAAAATAAATTTTGTAATATTAGCTAACTATAATAAAGAAAAGGGCTGTTACCTCTGACTCTTAGTTCATGTTCTTCATGTTTTATCTTTACTTATATTTACAAATAATGAAGTTAGACACAGATCTTTTTCAAAGATTTACATCTCTGATTATGGCAACTTGGATACCCTCTTCTCTTTCTGTTTCACTTATCTATTGCTTAACAATTTGTATAAAACCAAATCTTAGTGGTTTAAAAATACAAGTATAATTTAGTCTGCAAGTCAGCTAGGCAGTCCTGGTGTCTTTAGCTCATTCTGTGTGTATGAGTATCTGTGGGTTGGATAAGCAACTCTGCTGATCCTGACTAGGTTCTCTTACAATGCATGTGGGTCAGCTGTTTTTAGGCTGGTCTAGGAGAGTCTTGGCTTGTAAAATTGAGCTCTCTTTCAGCAGGCGAGCTGAGGTTTGTTCATATGGTGGTGGCAGGGTTCCAAGAAAGAGAGGGAAAAAATGTAATGCCTCTTGAGACTTGGGCTCAGAACTAGTTCATCACTTTCTCCATATTACGTTAGCCAAAGCAAGTCACAGGACTGGCTTAAATTCAGGGGGGTAAGGAGTTCCCGTTGTGGCTCAGCAGGTTAAGAACGCGATATAGTATCCCTGAGGTTATGGGTTCAATCCCTGGCCTTGCTTAGTGGGTTAGTGATCTGGCATGCCTGCAAGCTGTGGCCCGGTTTGCAGATGCGGCTCAGATCCCACGTTTCTGTGGCATAGGCCTCAGCTGCCGCTCTGATTTGATCCCTAGCTCGGGAACTTCCATATGCCCAGGTATGGCCTTAAAATAAATAAGTAAGTAAGTAAGTAAATAAATAAATAAATTAATAATAAATTCATTCAAGGGATGAAAAAAGTGGTTCATAATTTTGATGGGATAGGCTGCCAAGATATGTTTTTAAGGAGCATGGATATAATAAGAGCTCAAATTTGGACTTTAAAAAGGATCCATTTTTCATAACTTCAGTTGTCTTAGTATCTGTCAGTTGGCTCTGATGTGTTCTCCAGACAAATTTTTGTCTTCCCTGGGGGAGAATTTGGGTTCTCCAGCATTTCATTGGTGACTGACACATGTCGGCCACCAGGTTTTCCCTCAGTCTATTTTCCTGTAGCAGGATTCTGAGGTTGAAACCAAGTTTTTAACAGGAAGGGCTCTAGCCCTGTGAGAACTTGACCTGGAGAGACAAACACTTGTTTAAGGTTTGGAATAAAATGCTCTGCCTATTTATTCATAGAATTGTGACCATCTGGACATGGCCTGAATTTATGAATGCGTTTGTCAGTTAAGATTCCTCAGAAAGGCAATTATTGCCTAACATAATGACAGAATAATCATTATTCTCCTTTTGTGATCTTCAGAAGAGGGAAACACAGATAAACATATGGCAAAGAATACTTTCGATAGCTACGATACAATTTTTCTTTTCTTCCTTAGCAGTGGTAGAGATGGTGTTGGGGGTGTGTGTGTGGATGTGTGAATGAATAAATTAGAAAGTTCGGCAAATATTCTTTGAACAGAGTAGTGGCTCATCATCACCAGATGTCAGCCAAGAGGTGTTGGTGTTCCCTGTGGCTGCCACTGATGGTAGCAGAGGTGTGGTATTAGTCCCTGGTGAAGATGAGGGGTCACCAGCTCTGGAGTTCAAGAATAGAGTGTGACTCTCTGATGTCAGCCTGTAAGATCACTGAGGGGATGACAAATACAACTAGTTCCACTATTAACTGCTCAAGGGAGTAGAAAATGCAAAGTCTGTGGCCATGGTTTTTGTACGGTTTTATATTTTAACATTTAGAGTGAATTATAATATATACATGTACAGACGTGCACATATTATTAATATTCAACTTCATAAGTTTTCTTTGTATAAACATAACTTTGTAACCAGCAGCCACATCAAGAGATAAAAAACAATACGGGGACCAAGGAGATCTCTCCTTGTTCCCTCCCAGTTTCTACCATTCCTCAAACATACCCACTGTACTGTCTTCTAACAGCATGATTTTTTTGGGCGTTTTTCTGCTTTGAATAGCTGGATTCATACAGCATGCTTTCTTTTTTCCCCTTTATTTCTTTCATTCGGCATAAAGATTTAGAGATCCCTCTAAACTCTTGCATCTATCAGTAATCCACTCCTTTTTTATTGTTGAATAGTGTTCCATTGTGTGGGTATAATTCATGATTTATTTTCTCCTTCACCTATTGATGGGCTTTGGGGTGATTTCCAGATTTTGTCTATTGTAATTAAGCTATTGTGACTAATTTATGTGCAAGTCTGTAGAAGAACATGCTTATATACATATGTATACATACATGTGTGTATAATACATATGTACATTTATACATACATACATATGTACATGTATTACATATATGTATTTCTTAGGTTAATCACTAAAAGTAGAAAGCCTGGATTTTATGGTAGGTGTGCATGTAACATTTTAGGAAATGGCCACGGTATTTTCCCAAAGTGATTGTATTGTTTTACATTCCCAATGGAGGCTTATGAGAATTCTAGTTGCTCCATATTCTTGCCAGTATATGCTGTGGTCAGTTATTGTAATTGTAGCCATTCCTATGGGTATATGTAACATTATGTTTTTTTTTCCCTTTTCTAGGGCCGCACTCGCAGCATATGGAGGTTCCCAGGCTAGGGGTCTAACAGGAGCTGTAGCTGCCGGCCTATGCCACAGTCACAGCAACGCGGGATCCGAGCCGCGTCTGTAACCTACACCACAGCTCACGGCAATGCCGGATCCTTAACCCACTTAGTGATGCCAGGGATGGAACCCGCAACCTCATGGTTCCTAGTCGGATTCATTAACCAATGAGCCACAATGGGAAGTCTTGTAACATTGTGATTTAAATTTCATTTTTTGCATAACTAATGATGTTGAGCATTTTTATATGCTTATTGGCCATTTGTACGTCTTATTTGGTGATGTCTTTATTGTTCATTTTCTTATTAGATTTTCTTTTATTATTGAGCTAAAATAATGTTTTATATTTTTTGAATATAAATTTTTTGATCTTTGTATTTTAAGAGTTTTCTCCCAAACAGTGGCTTTTTAAAAGTACATTATTTTCTTACTGGTTACTTTGAAAGAGGAAAGGTTTTTCATTCTCCTTGTCAAATTCATACATTTAAAATGTTTATGTTTGTGATTTTTTTTCTATTCAAGAAAGTTTGTCTACTTCAAAGCCACAAAAATATTCCTCCCTTTCCCCTAGATTATTACAATTTTAGAGTTTGCATTGAGGGATATGATTTTCCTAAATTTTTATTTGTGGTGTGAGATAGTATCGATTTTTATTTTTTCTCCATAAAGATATTCAGTTGAGTAGTGGCATTTGTTGAAAGAACTTTTCTTTCTCCTTTGAATTACCTTAGAAATTTGTCAAGAATCAACTGATCAAACACTAGATCATCTTCTAGGCTCTGTTCTATTCCATTGATCTGCATGTCTATCTCTTCACCAATATCAAACTATTTCAATTGTTTTATCTTCAAAGCTAAGTTTTAAAATCAGAATAACTTCTCCAACTTTGTCCTTCTATTTTAAAATAACTTTTGATAGTCTGGAACTTTTGCGTTTCCAAATAAATTTGAAAATCAGCTTGTCAATTTCTATAACAATCTTGGGGGAATTTCAGTTGAGATTGTATTAAATCTGTAGAGCAATTTGGTGAGGATTGTCAGTTTTACAGTATGAGCTTTCCAGTCCATATTTTCTCTTTATTTAGACTTCCTTAGTTTCTCTCACAGTATTTTACAGTTTTAAATTTCAAGGTATAGAGTACCTTTTCTTAGATTTATTCTTAGGTGTTCTATATTTTTGATACCCCTCTAATGGAATTTTAAAAATCTCACTTTGCAATCATTTGTTGCTAGTATGTAATAAAGTATAGCAACAAAGAATAAAATAGATTTCACAAATAACCTTGCATCCTGCCTCTTTGATAAATGTTTTTATTGATTCTACTAGTTGTTTTGTAGATTCTTTGAAATTTCTATATTAAAAAGTATATCATCTGCAAATAATGACAATTTTTTTCCCTTTCCAAGTTTTATCTTTTTGTCTTTTTCTTATCTTGTTGCAATGATTAGGATTGCCAGAACAATGAGGGTTTGAACTGGTGAAAGCAGACATTCTTCCTTTGTTCCTGATCTCTAGATAAAATAATCTGCACTTTCACCATTATGTATGACATTAATTGTAGGATTTTTTTTTTAATAGATGCCATTTACCACTTTGAAGTTATTCACTATTATTTCTAGTTTGTTCAGAGCTTTCATTATGAATAGTGTTAAATTTCTTTCCTTCCTCCCTCCCTCCCTCCTTCCTCCCTTTCCCTTTCTTTCTTTCTTGCTTGCTTGCTTGCTGTGCTTGTGTCATGTAGAAGTTCTGGGGCCAGGGACTGAACCCATGCCACAGCAGTGACATTGCTGGTGTCTTAAACTACTGAGCCATCAGGGAACTCTCAAGCAGTGTTAAGTTTTTTCACATATTTTCACCTGCATGTATTGAAAGGATCATGTGGTCTTTCTGCTTTATTGTTATTTTTTAATATAATAAATTACACTGATTGTTTTTTGAGTATTAAGCTAATCTTGAGTTCTGGCATAAATCCTACTTGGTCATGATTATCCTTTTTATATATTTTTGGATTATTTGCTTATATTTTCTTAAGGATTTTACTTTTATATACATGGTAAATATTCCTTTGTTTCATCTCTATTTTTTAAAAAAAACACTGGGTAACATTAGTGACATTTCTTCCAGGAACATTTTATACTATTCACGTGTAAGACCTTCTGGCTTGGAATTTTCTTTTGGGGGGCTATTTTTGATATAAAATTTAAATTATTTAGGGGAGTTCCTTTCGCGGCTCAGTGGTTAACGTATCCAAGAACCATGAGGTTGTGGGTTCGATCCCTGGCGTTGCTCAGTGGGTTAAGGATCCAGTGTTGCCGTGAGCTGTGATGTAGGTTGCAGACGGATCCCACGTTGCTGTGGCTGTGGCGAAGGCCGGCAGCTACAGCTCCTGTTAGACCCCTAGCCTGGGAACCTCCATATGCCGCAGGTGCGGCTCTAGATAAAGGCAAAAAGACAAAATAAATAAATAAATAAATAAATAAATAAATAAATTAATATACATTTAATTATTACCTCTGTTTTCTCTTTCTTGTGTGACTTTTGGTAAATTGTACTTTTAAAGAAGTTGTTCATTTCTTCTAAGTTGAATTTCTTTTTTATAAGTGTGTATGTAATTTTCTCTCATTATCATTTTAATGTTTGTGGTGTAACCTTTCGTTCCTACTATGGGTAATTTTTATTGTTTTTTATTTCTTGATTTGTCTAGCTAGAGGTTTCTTAATGCTTTTGATATTTTCAAAAAAGCAGCCTTTTACTTTTTAATTTTCTCTATTATCTCTCCATTTTAAAATTTCATTAAATTCTGTTTTTTTTAAATTTTCTTCCTTCTACCTTCTTTGGGGTTCCTTTGCTCTTTTTATAGTTTATTTTTTTTTTATTTTTTATCTTTTGTCTATTTAGGGATGCACCTGTGGCCTATGGAGGTTTCCAGGCTGGTGGTCAAATCGGAACTGTAATTGCTGGCCTATGCCACAGCCACAGTAATGTGGGACTGGAGCCACGTCTGTGACCTGTAACACAGCTCATGACAACACCATGATCCTTACCCACTGAGCAAGGCCAGGGATTGAACCCACGTCCTCATGGATGCTAGTTGGGTTCGTTAACCATTGAGCCACAATGGGAACTCCTCTAGTTTATTTTTAAAGTGGAGCATTATATATTGACTTTAGATTTTTATTCTTTTCAAATTTAGGCATTTGAAGCTACAAATCCCTCCTTAAATGCTACTTTAACATTATCTTGCACATTTTGATGTATTGTATCCGATGCTTAACTTTATGTGTCAACTTGGCTTGGCAACGTTGCCCAGTTGTTTTGGTCAAATACTTGGCTAGATGTTACTGTGAAAGTAAGTGTGGATGTAATTAACATTTACGATCAGCCGACTTCAGCTAAAGCAGATTACCTTCCAAAATGTAGGTGGGCTTCATTCAACTAGTTGAAAGCCTTAAGAGCAAACACAGGTTTCTTCAAGAAGAAATTCTGCCTCAAGATTGCAACATAAAATCTTGACTGAATTTCCAGCCTGTTCTGCTTACAGATTTTAGGCTTAAGATGGCCACATCAACTTTTCCTTTAGATTACCAGGCTACTGGCCTGACCTACAAAATATTTTCAAATGTTTATTTCTTCTTTCAGTCACAAATATTTAGAACTATATTACTTAAATTTTGTATGTTTAAAATTTTCCTAGATATGCTGTTTTTCCTGGTTTTTAAATCAATGTCTCTTGTAGTCAGATGATACACTTTGTATTACCTCAGTGCTATGAAATTGTTGTAACTTGCTTTGTACCTCAGCATATGGTCTGTCTTGGTGCGTGTACCATGTGAACTTGAAAAAAAGTTGCATTTGTTGGATATAGTGTTTTATGAATGTCAATTAAACTGAAGTGTTCCAAGATTTTTTTCAGATCTCTTTGTCCTTCCTAATATTTCAGTGTTTACTTTCTCTGTCAATTATTGAAAAAAGTGGATGTTAAAATCTTCTACTCTGTGTAGTGGTCTGTCTCTTCAGTTCTTCAGTTTTTGATTCATGTAGTTTGTTTTTGTCATTAGGTGAATATACATTTTAAATTGTTGTATCTTCTTGATGAATTATCTCTTTTATCATTATGAAATGTCTTTCTGCATCTCAGGTAATAGTTTATGTCTTAAAGTTCATTTAGTATTTGAAATCTTTTCGTTTGATATAAAAACAGTCATTCTAGCCTTTTTTCCCATATTGGTTGCATGGTATAATTTCCTTTTACCTCTCTTTGCCTTTATATGGAAAGCTTATAATTTTAAGAGAGCTTTTTAAGACATATACCATTAATTAATGCTTTTTAATTGGAGAGTTTTCTTTAGACCATTAATGTTTAATGTAATTATTGATTTAAATCTATCATTTTATAGTAGTCCTTCTATATCCATGGGGATTGATTGCTTCCAGAACCCTGTGAATACCAGAATCCATGGATGTTCAAGTCAGGGCACACCGAATGTGGATTTACTGCTGAGAGCAGACTTACAGACTCACAAACCTGATGTATAAGACAAGACTGTCCACTTTGTTAATTAATTTTGAGAGTATACAATATGAAATACTTAAACCTGCTCAGTTAGATCTTTGTATCTCTATGGGAAACTGTACAAAGGAAATCAAATCATAATTTAAATGGAAGGTTGCTGAGGAAGCATGGTATGGTAGGCTGAATAATAGCTGTCAACAAATCTACATTCTTTCTTTCTTCTTCTTCCTTTTTTCTTTAGCTTTTTAGGGCCACATGGAATTTTCCAGGCTAGGGGTCGAATTGGAGCTGTAGCTGCCTCCCTACACCACAGTCACAGCCACAGCAATGTGGAATTTGAGCCCTGTCTGCAACCTACACCACAGCTCACTGGCAACGCCAGATCCTTAACCCACTGAGCAAGGGCAGGGATCAAACCTGCATCCTTACGGATACTAGTTAGATTTGTTTCCTGCACCACAGTGGGAACTCTGCAACTTATCTACATTCTAATTCCTGAGTCTGTGTTAATAGCAAAAAGGACTTTTCATATGTGACTAGTTTAAAGATCTTGAAATGGGAAGTTTTGCATGCTGAATTATCCAGGTGGTCCCAATGTTATGACAGGGGTCCTTATAAGATAGAGACAGGCGATTAGGATTGGAAAAAGTGTATGACAGCAAAAGCAAAGATGGGAGTGTCGTAGCCACCATCCAAGGAATGTTGCCAGTCACCAGAAGCTGGAAGAGGAAAAGAAGAGATTCCCTCTGGGGGCCTTCTGAAGAAACCTGCTGACACTGATTTTTGCCTCACTTCAGACTTCTGGCCTCTAGAGCTATAAGAGAATAAATTTGTTTTAAGCCATTTAGTTTATGGAAATTTGTTACATCAGTGATGGAAAACCAATATACACGAGAGCAGAGGAGTCAAATATTTAACAGAATTAGGCTAAGATTGTTTGGTTTATCCATCTAATCACAGGGGTGAATAATGAAAGTCTGTTGAACAAAACTTGGTAAGATGTGAGTGTGTACTACTGTAATTTGATTTTATGATTTTATGAAGTCTTTTTTTTTAATAAGTACACTTTTAAGAATTAAAGCATAGTTGTGATTTTATGAAGTCTTTAAATGCTGCGTTGACTGGCCCATCCATTCCCAATTGCTACAATCTTACTTTGGATATGTATTATACTCTTATAGGTCTCAAGTAAGTTGTGCTTTTATGAGACCAACTCTATTTTTGTAGGTTTGATTTTGCATGATTTCACTTTGATCAGTTCTCTCATTCGGGATTCTAAACAAACACCAAACCCACAAAAAGGTTCATATGCAAACAAAAAATTGTTTCTCGAATCTTAAAGTTTCCTTATGATCTAGTGAAACAGAGGACTTAGTATCTAACAGCTGCCTAATAATCATGTGGATAAGGCAGCAGTAAATGTTTAATTGGATAAACAACCCAACCCTCATTTTTTTGCTGATACAAGGTGATAAATTTTTCACTGAGAAACTACAATTTGTTGATATTCCTTAGTTTTACCTTTACAATTAGCTTATTTTACTTGACATCTTTAAAGGAGAAATTACAACAAAATTTTTCAGCGTATTGCAACTCACTAGTAATGCTCGATTCTATAGCTCTCCATTGTTGCACAATGGAGTATAAAATATTATGAAACATAAATTCCTTAGAAAGTTTATAGGAATAGATGATAAAATAATTAAACTGTATAACCACATATGCTAAAGCTCTATTGTGTCTGAGTGTGTGTGCATTAGCAAGCCAAATCAGACTCCATTTCCTCATTTTAATGCTAAAATTCTTAGATTTATTTGCATATCCTCTGAGCTGCATTTGTGTTCTGTTCAAAACATATTTGCATTTTAAAAACTTTTTCCAAAAAGAATAAAAGAGAAAACCCTTTTAAATAGAGCGCTTTTAAGATTGGTAAAACTGCCAGGGTAGGAGGCATAAGACCTTTCCTGGCATGTTAACCATTGTTCTTGGAAAAGGAAAGTAAAATGCTAAATGATTGTCTGAGAAATCTTTTAAGTAATAGTTTCTTATTAAAGATAGTGGTCTCAAAGTTGGGAGACTGGTAAAAAGAACTTCAAAAGCAGAGGCTTGGCCTTAGAAGGGCCAGTGGGTTAAGAACCTGACTGCAGTGTTCTGGGTCATTGCGGGCATAGGGATTTGAAACCCGGCCAGCACAGTGGGTTAAAGGATAGGGTGTAGTCACAGCTGTGGCTCAGATTTGGCCTAGGAATTTCCGTATGTTGTGGATGTGGCTATAAAATAGTAAAATAAAATAAAAAAAACAATAGAAGGGATAACTCCCATTGGAAGGGAACATTTTAGAATTTCAACCAGGGAGCAAGCCAAGACAGGATGGGGAATAGAGGAAGGCAATGCAGCCTGAAGTCAAATTCTGATGTCAGTATTGTAAGAACACCTGGGGGCGGGGCCTGGGGTGAAGGTGGGTGGGGAGAAGCCCATAGCCAGGTTCAGTGGGTTACTTTCAGAGGTAGTATTCCCAGAAGAGTCAAAATGATACCAAGATGAGATTAAAACTAGTCTGTTGTCCATCACTGAAACAGATGGTGTTTGCAAGGCAGAGTAACTGGACCAGAGATTTTTTTTTGCCAGAGGTTCATGAACTCTTCAGGAATCCGTGGACAGACTAGGAAATACTCAGTTTCCTGAAATTGCTTACGAAGTGCGTACATATGTGTTTGTAGACTTTTATAGGGGTAGATGTTCCATAATTTATATTAAATTCTCATGGGGGCCATGGCCTCCAAAATGCTAAGACTGCCAACTCTAGGCTCAGAGGTGATAAACTGGTGGACTGTGTACCATGATATGTCATGGTGTTCTGGCTGCAATGCATGTTAAAAGTCCTGTGATGGGAGTTCCCTTCGTGGCTCAGTGGTTAATGAATCCGACTAAGAACCATGAGGTTGCGGGTTCGATCCCTGGCCTTGCTCAGTGGGTTAAGGATCCAGCGTTGCCGTGAGCTGTGGTGTAGGTTGCAGATGCGGCTCGGATCCCGCGTTGCTGTGGCTGTGGCAAAGGCCGGCTGCTACAGCTCCTGTTAGACCCCCTAGCCTGGGAACCTCCATATGCCGCGGGTGTGGCTCCACATAAAGGCAAAAAGACAAAAAAAAGGAAAAAAGTCCTGTGATGAAGGCAAGTCTGAAGCTTAAACCTAACGCAACCAACTTAGCACCCATTTTAAAAAAGTTCAAGTATTATATAACCACATGCCCCAGCAGGCATGTGAATTGTGCCAGCTTAGCTCATTATATCAGTTTAGGGCTGTTGGGATAGAAGTAGAAGGGTTTATTAAAATTACAGATTCCTGGGAAGGTCTGGGGTGGTTCTTTGGAATTTGTAATTTTATGAAGTTCTCTGTGATATCACTACTCAAACAGGGAAGAATAGCAACAATGACATCACTTAAGGACTTGTAGTAATACAGAGTCCTTGAGCATTTCCCCTCCCCACGTCCACTACCTATTAAACCAGAATCGGCATTTTAACACCATCTTTGCGTGCTCTGTATATGCATTAAAGTTTGAGAAATACTGGAGGAAGTTTTAGGAAATACCAGCCTAAAAGTCCTCTTTCTCTTTTTCTTTCTCCTCACTGATATAAAGGGATTCTAATTAGGGTAATAAAAATATTCTATTAGGTATGGCTAGTTGTTTCAAAGCATCTTATACATATTTTCACACTTGATTATGAAAAAAAAACAAGCTATATTATAGCTTCTTAATAAAGTAACATTATGTATTTAGTGACCTCCTAGGAGATGAATGTACACATTGACATGTTATTAGAAACCTGAGAAAAAGAGAAACATTTAAGTAAAATGAGTTTCCAGTATTAGAACTGTTAATCTCTTTCCAAACGTACTTTCTTTTTTTAAAAAAATAATTTATTGTAGTTGATTTACGTTGTTCTGTCAATTTCTGCTGTACAGCAAAATGACCCAGTCATACCTATATTCACACTGTCTCATCTTTCATCATATTCCATCACCAATGATGTGCTTTCAGTGTCACTTGCAGCAGCTTGAATCTTCAAAACACTTAGCTCTATCTGTGTGGCAACCCTTGTAGGGTTATTTTTATTTTATTTATTTTTTTATTGGATTAAGATATCTGGAGACTGCCCATCTCTTCTGAGTGCATTAAGTGAGTGGATGTTCTCCAAATACTAAAGGAGAAACAAAGCAAAAGCAAATACATTTCTGCATGGGCTTGCCATATTCAGATTTTGCTAGTTCATTTGTTTTGTCTTTTTGTTGGTTGGTTGATATCCAGCCCCTTGTCAAGGGCCTCTTAGCACTGTGGATCTTTTCCTTGGTTAGAAGAGAAAACTTGAAGGAATATGCAGCACGTGTATTCTTGCTATACGTGTTCTAATCAGAACATGATTAACTGGTTTAATGATCAGTCAGGAAAACTGCAGGTTTTCCCCTTTCTCCTCCTTGAATCGTCTTTGCTCCCTCACTTATCATTAGTGGGCTGCTAATAATAAATGAATTTATTTAACCACCCTCTGCATTTTATAATCGCTAGCCTTTTTTTTTTTTTCCTGTAGCAGATTTAAGGCCACTTCTTACTAGAGACCTGGCCCTGTTCTGATCATTAGGAGGAAATAGTTTTAAACCCCCTACCACAATGTTTCCTGCACAGATGCTCCTTCGAGCTGCTCAGTAACCCAGAACAATACCAGTCACTGCACCCATGTGCTCCAGAAAGTTTCCAACCAGGAGAAAAAAAAAAAATCACTGCTTAGCCGTGAACTTAAGCCCTGGAAAAACCATAAATTAATTGGAAATTGGACACAGACAATTACAGTAACAATTGGATCCCTTTCCAATTAATTTTAAAATTTTGATTTAACTAAAACAATGTGTTGGTAGTTGTGACAAACAGAATAATGGTCCAAAGGCATCCATATCCCCACCCCCAGACTCGGTGATTATGTTACCTATCATGGCAAAAGGAGAATTACTGATGGGAAAAAATTAAGGGTCTTCAGATGGGAAGAGTATCTTGGGTTATCCAGGTGGGCCCAATAAGAACGTCATCCTAGGTGTTCTTTTAAGAGTGGGGTAGGCAGTCCATAGTCGGTAGTAGATGTGAAGATGGCGGCAGGAGGAAGGCCAGCAAGCAGCCAGGAGCCAGGAGCCAGGAGTGGTAGGAGGCTTTTAGAAGCTGAAAAGATAAGAAAGTAGATTTTTCTCTGGGAGCTTCCAGAAAGAATGAGCCCTGCTGACACCTTGACTTTAACCCAGTGAGGCTGATTTTTGGACTCCTGACCTCCAGAACTGTAAGAGAACAAGTTTGTGTTAAGTCATTAAGTTTACGCTTATAGCGCTAACAAGAAAGCCATTGCCGTTCTGTAGATACCTTGCTAGTTATCTATTCTATGATTTCCTACAATTGCATCTTTAAACTTAAAAATGGCTGTATTGTGGGTATTACTAGCTCTCTGTCCCTGAAAATGATAACTAAAAATAATTCTTTATTATTCTGACATTATTAGCAACCTATCAAATGTTTAGAAATAACCAGTCTGTAAGGGTTATGAGTAAATTATGGTTTGTTCTGAGTTAAAGGTGTCTCACCCCTATGAGGCACAGAGCATTGTATTGATATGGCAAGTTCTCAGAGTTTGTGGTTGACTTTTTTTTTTTTTGGAGTTAGAAAAATGTATATTCAAATCCTGGTTTTGCAACTTCTTTACTTGTACTCTTAGGTAGAAACTTAACTTCTCTAAGCTTTGAACTTCTCTAAGCTTTGAATTCCTTGTGAGTAAATAGGGATTACAGGGATGATGTGAAGATTGTATTAAATGATGCATGCAGAACGCCTAGCAGAGCTTCCACTAATAGTAACTACTATTGGTTGTTTAAAACTTCAGTAGGCTTGGATAGTACACCAGTGTTGGTTAACAATGATTGCCTCTGAGCCACACCTGGACATACTATTTCAACTGAACCTAAAGAATCTAGGTAATGAGAAATCTCTGGTAATCAATTAGCCAGCTGGAAAGAATAACCTTAAGAAAGGAAAGAAACTATCTTAAGAGCATGTAGTCTCACTTGAAAACACAGTATTCTTCCAAGGATGTAATGTGCGTCCTGCTCAGTTCTATATGTGAAGAGAAAACAACAAAACAAAGAATAGCCTGATGTGCTTAATGTGCGGAAGGTCATTCTTTCCTATGATGTATTAATCTCCTAGCAAAAGATGACACTCTGCCTTGGTTCTCATTAGGAATGGAATAACTAACAAGCTGTCAGTGCGAAAAAAATAGTGTTTTTATAATGTTGGATGTAATCGTACTGTTTGCTACTTGGGGATTGTTGCTTAATTTCAAAAGCTTTTAAAAAATATTTTCTCATATGTAAAATACCGATGTACAACATTCATTATCCTGTAACAAACCTGCTTATTGACCTCCTTATTTCTGAAATGAGGGCCTAAATCTTCTCATGCAACCTAGATTTACAGAGAAGGAAGTCACTTTTAAAATGCTGTACCAGAATGTCTCCCAACTAGATAGGAAGTAGGTGCTGTAGTCTGACTAGGATGTTTGAACACCTCAGGGCCCATTATGTTCCTCTTCTACGTTGTCATACTTAGTACTAATGGAATATCAAATAGTGTTGAATCGGGATGAATAGGCCTGGTTCTTGTCCCAGCTTCATCATCAACCAAACAGTTGATCATGGACATGGCTATCCTTATCAGGGCCCCAGGCATCAGTTTCTTCAATTTGTATATCACTTTTGCAACTTTTGCAGCACAAATATAACTGTATCCAAATTTAATAGTTTGACTCATTTTTAAAGCTTTTAAATGTTCTATCATGGCTGCAAATTACAAAATACTGATGTTGTATCATAAACAACTGCTAACCATAAAATTAACACCTGAGAATAAAACCTTTTTACTCAGTTCAAGATCAGATCAAGGAGGTAGTGTGAAGATCAGGAAAGGAATGAGCTAGCTGGATCAGTTGAAACTAACTCTTCTTTCTCATGAAGTATGTGGGGACATAAATTAGGGCACCACACTGGTAGGTAGCCTGGCAACTCAACAGAGAAAATTTGGTGGCAAGCTTGAGAGATGGGTCCTGTGTAGGCTGGGGACGTTGGGTACTTAAGAAAAGGTCTGCTTTCAAGGAATGCCGTGTAAGTCAAGACTCGGAGGCTTAAAAATGGATGATGTTTGTCATAGACCTGCTCTGCAGAGGAAAGGAGTTTGCATGAATCAGGTGAAAGGTTCAAGACCTCCAAGAAACTAGCTGGAGTACAAGGACCATTTCAGTCTTAGAGGTGAACCAGAGAGAGATCGGGATTGGAAATCAATATAAAGGGTGATGCAAACACATTAGGCATGGCAGAAAAATGAGTCTACCACCTAGGCTCGGGCCCGCCAGCTGTTAGTGGTGTGGGTGATGTGGGCAGGAGCTGATTCCTCATGGGCTACGAGCTTGACTTCTCTCTGGTCCAGGGTGTTGTGTAACTAAGCTAATAGTTACTCACCTTGACAGGTAGCTCAGACTCTGATGGGAGGTGAGAATTCCTTAGTCATCAGTGTAACTTAAAACACAGGTACTTCTGGGAGGTACATTTACATTTGAACAACTCGTATTTACTTGATCATTATTATGTGCTGAGCACTGGGCTAACCCCTTCACATGCTTTGTGTCCTGTAATCATAACTTTTGATAGGCAAGCACTATCATTCTCCCCTTTTTTAACTGAACAAAATTTGTGAGAGAGGAGTAATTGGCCCCAAGTCACACAGGTAATCAGTGGTGATGGTGGAATTCAAACTTGGGTTGTTTGTCTGGATGGCCTGTGTCCTCAAATCACACAAGGAAGTTACCCCTAAAAGTCCCGAGACTCTCAGGATTGACCCCATTAGTTATGGGAGACAGGAACTGGGAGAGAGGAAGCCTTTGGCCTTGGCTGCCTCCCACTATGAAACACCCCCTCCTGGCCCCAGCAGCAGCAGATGTACTAGTGTCCATCTTTGTAGGGTCCAGGAGAGTTTTTGGCACACCACCCCTGCATCTTTGAAGTAGCCCATTTTGCATAAATCTGAGTGCTTCCCCTTTTGTACCTCAGCTGCCTTAACCATCAGCAGAGAATCCATTGCATCTTGTGGCGAGGAGTCTGCAGTGTTATCCCAGTACAAGTAAGCACACTGCACAGTGCTACCCATTAGTTTGAAAAACTGGTGACAAAATCAGGTGCGGGAGGATCAAGCAATTGGATCAGATGCTAGGTATTCAACTCTGTTGCTGAGAACAAACAGCAGCACCAAAACTGAGGGAGAACAGAGCAAGCGGGAGATGCTGATGTATGCAGGAGCCACTGAATCTCAAACCAAAGCTGGTTCTTAACAGCGACACTGTAGTGATTTTATTTCTTTAACTGACCATATGGACAAACTTAATAGAACCAGGTGTTTGTTAGCTGAATGGTTTCTCCTCTTTCTGACCCAGCAAGAATGATGTATTTGGTGGTGCAGACAGGAGAGCACTTGGATGACTATAATCAGTAGCCTAATATGTATAATGGAGAAGAGGATGGTGTAAATCGGTCATTGTCAACCCTGGCTGCTCATCGGAATCACTTGGGGAGCTTTTAAAAACTGTGACTGCTTTGGCTCCACCCTCAATGTTCTAATTTAATTGGAGCTCTGGCATAAGTGGTTTTTAAAGCTCCCAGCGTGATTTTAAAAGTACAGCCAAATTTGAGGACCTTTGTG
Organism: Catagonus wagneri; assembly: GCA_004024745.2. NCBI lineage: Eukaryota > Metazoa > Chordata > Mammalia > Artiodactyla > Tayassuidae > Catagonus > Catagonus wagneri. The sequence continues at coordinate 2,904,583 of PVHT020003785.1, forward strand.
TGAGTCATTTCAAGTAAGCCTGTCTTGGATTTCTCTGGGAGGAAAGCATTTCTCCCAGGCAGGATGGCCTTTAACAGGAAAATCTGAGTGGAGAGTCCTGCTTGGGGGCTGGGCCAGGCATTATCACTCTAGTTGTTTCCAGATCATGTCTGTGCTGCCTCAGCTCACTTGTCCCTTCTATCACATGGGTGCCACCTACCACCTTTGGCAGAGAACAGTGTCAGACCCTATGGGGGAGAGAGAAGAGATGGAAGTCAGAGCCTCCCATAAAGCCTGGCATACAGTAGGTGCCCATTACATGTTTGTTGATTGAATGTGAGAGGAGAGGGGATGTTCTATTCGCTTTGGACTTTAGTATATACTTAATGTGATAGTTAATTTTATGTATCAACTTGGCTGGGCACAAGGTGCCCAGATACTTGGTCAAACATTCTGGGTGTTTCTGGGAGGGGTTCTTGGATTAGCATAACATTTAAACTGAATTGTTCTCCTTATGCGGGCAGCCCTCATTCCATCAGTTAAAGGCCTGAATAGAACAAAAAGGTTGATCCGGCCCTAAGAGGAACTTCATGCCAAGCTGCCTTTGAATTGGGTCAGAGGATAGGCTTTTCACGCCTTCAGACTCCACTGAAACTTGGCAACTCCTGGGTCTGGAGGCTGCTGGCGTTCAGTCGAAAATCACACCGCCAGACTGTCTGGTCTCCAGCTTGCAAACTGCAGATCTTGGGACTGTCAGCCTTAACGATGGGCTGAACAAATCTCCTATAATAAATCTCATATGTATACATGTATACATGCACATACGCTAATTCTTTTTCTGGAGAACACTAACATATTTAATTCTTCTTCTCTATGAAAAGTCAAAAGGCTGCTCTTTGTGGTATCAGTATTTTCTGAATTAGCTAGTGGCTATTACACTTTTTTTTTTTTCCTCAACCTCTGCTAGAATGACCCTCAGGATGTAAAAATATTCAGTCTAACAAATTGAGGCTCTACTATGTGTTAAACAGTGAGGTGTAATACTTGGGGTAGATAGGAGAGGACAAATCAAGTGACACCCCCCCCCCTTCCCCAGTGTTACCCCTTCTAAAGGGAGACAAATAATCATAAAGGCTAGCTGTTAGGATTTGCCTCTTCTACTGCTGTGGCCTGGGTTGAATCCCTAGTCTGGGAACTGAGATCCCACATCAAGCTGCTGCATACTATGGCCAAAAAAAACCAAAAAAACAAAAAACTTCAGGGTATTTATGGTTATTATAATAGAAGTTTATACAGGTTATAGTAGGGCTAAAAGGCAGGGAACCGTTATTCCACCTGGAGATCTGAGGAAGCATTTGTGGTGCAGGGTGAAACCTCATTTATTTTTCCTTATATTCTCTGTGTGATTCAAGGGAGCAGCCACCCCAGAAGCTTCCATACCACCAAGCAAGGTATTTGGGAGCCTTTGTTTCTTCCCCAGGAGGGACAGACCTAAGAGAACTTGCATTGCATTTTTTGTTTGTTTGGTTTGTTTTTTTCTTATGGCCACACTCAGGGCATATGGAAGTTCCCAGGTTGGGGGTTGAACTGGAGCTATAGCTGCTGGTCTACACCATAGCCACAGCAACTCAGGATCCGAGGCACATCTGTGACCTACACCACAGTTCATAGCAATGCCAGATCTCTAACCCACTGAGTGAGACCATGGATCAAACCCACATCCTCAAGCATCCTAATCGGGTTCTTTACTGCTGAGCCATGAAGGGCGCTCCCCATTGCGATATTTTGAGTGAGTGCCAGAAACCACACCTATCCTCCAGCTTGGAGAGAGTTGATGAGATGACTGATATAGAGCAATTTACTGGCCTTCAGTCTAGAGGGCACTTGATGGTAGAGGAGAGAAAAAAGGAGTCTTCTAGTATAAGAAGTAGAAGTCAGGGAATCTGAGGGCCAGCTTTGTTCAGCAATTGAGTTTGGACATCCAAGTGGCCCCAGGACTAAGCACAATGACTTCTTTCCTGCATTTTCTTCCCCATCAGATAGCCACCAGATGATAAGTGACACTTCCCTGGCTGATAAATGTTGATCTGTAGTTGGAAACTCATAATTACTTCCATTTGTCTGATCTGATTTGCTACAGACGTCAAGATACTTGGAAAGCCCAGATCCTTTTGAGGCACCAGACCGCAAGTGCATATAGGAAAATACAGATGCAAGGCAAACTCTCACAGGAGGCTGATGTCTCCCACCTCTCTGAGCAGCACCCACCTGCTTCCGATCATATGCTAAGGGGTTCGTAAATTGGAAGGGGGAAAAACTGAGAGGGAATAGCAGACTCCCATTGATGACTAAGCACAGGGCAGCACTTGTAAATGCCCCCACCGCAGGCAATTTACTCTCGAAGGGAATCCAACTATACAGGGACCTGCACAGCCCAATACGCCAGCAAAATGACAGGAAGTGCACCGGACAGACTGCCTTGGATAAGGGAGCTGACGGTTGATCATTTCACCAGTTTACTTGTTTGCCAAAATGGAGCTGTGCTCAAAAGAATCGACACTTCTTCAGAGGTGAACTTTGCATACTCATTACTGAACAGTTCACAGGAATAATCCCTTGAATTTTAGATAAACAGTGACTTGCTGAGAATATGACACAGAAGGTGAGGGTTGTGAAGAGAAGCAGCCAGCAATGAGCAGGACTGGAGGTTGATCTGATGTTGTCAATGAAAAATTAGCTGGTTGACTTAAAACAAAAGGGAAATTTTGAGTCCAAATTGAGGATTATAATATGGGAACACCATCTCGGAAAGCTCTGAGAATGGTTCCACCCACTAGAAGTCAAGGTGCAGTTGTACAAGTTTTTTGAGACAGAGGGCTATCATTTAAGTGATGTATTATTGAAAGTTTACACAATCCAGATCTAAGCATCATCATGGCCCCTTACAAGATTAAGAAAGAATGTTTAACTTTTAAGGAGTTGTCTTGTTGATGCTAGGAGAATGTTATTCTTACGGTTGAGCAGGTATTTCTGCTAATAAAGGCGGCTTAGTGGATGCAAAACACAGGATACACAATGCACAGTGGGGAGAGACAGGATGCCAAAGGGCAGGGGAAACTTTTTTTGTTTAAATTTTGCTTATCCTGCCATAAAATTAGTTTCATTTTACCATGTGCAGAACATGAAAAAATAGAATTTTAGTTCTCATTGTGGTTAAGAACCTGACGTCTCCATGAGGATGCAGGTTTGATCCATGGCTTCACTCAGTGGGTTAAGGATCTGGTGCTGCTGCAAAGTGTGGCAACTGTTGCAGATGCATCTGGGATCTGGTGTTGCTGTGGTTGTGGCTAGATGGTAGCAGCAACTCTGATTTGACTGCTAACCTGGAAACTTCCATATGCTGCAGATGGGGCCATAAAAAGAAAACAATAATCCCAGAAAACTTCATTGCAAACCTACTTCATCCTGTCAGGCAGCTTCTCTTAAAGGCCTAAAGGGTATTTGTGTAACAAAGGCTCTAACTGATTTTAGGGGTCAACTCCCTGTTGATATGCATCAAGGTGGTACTCCTAAGCTGGTTTGGGGAAAAGGCTCCAAATATCGGTGTCTGTTATGTTCTTTTTTCTTCATTTAAGCCAGCCTGTTCACTGAGGTCATGTATTACCTGCATTATAAAAACTTCACTTACTGAAGGTACCACAAAGGGCAGAAGGTACAGCCAGGGTCTTAACTATGATGCCTGCCTCTATGAGAAGTAATGTTACCTGTTGGCATGGGTTTAACTTTTTCATTTGACAAGGAGAAGACAACCAGCTGTTTGATTTGGACTCCATTTATTGAGAAAAAAGAAAAAAAGAAATAGTGCTGATGTTCTGAGTATCTGCTGCTTTTAGCTTTTTTTTTTCTTTTCTGTTTTTGATTAAATCAGTTTGGGTGAGTTGAAGTCAAAGCCTCTGTATGTGTATTCTTATGAAATCTTTTTTTTCTGTCAGATCAACTCAGAATGTTCACAGCTGTGAAATTTGGGAACAAGCTGCAGGGACAAGGATGAAATGAATCGCAAAAACTCCCCCCATACTATGTGGGCCCTATCTTTCAATCCTGTGCAACCAGACTGGATCTGCTTGCCAGGAAGTTGAGACATCTCATAGAAAATGCTACCTGGGCTCTTTAAAAGACAGGACTCTGAGCCAGGTTAACTCTTGAAGATTTACCACTGGATGAAATCTTTTATTTTATGACAAACTGTCTTCAGTTTATTAAAAGCAATTACTTTGAGAAATAGTGGAAAGGGGGAGTTCTTTTTTAATGATTTTTATTTTTTCCCATTATAGTTGGTTTACAATGTTCTGTCAATTTTGTACTTTATAGCAAAGTGACCCAGTCACACATATACATACACACACACACACACACACACACACACACATATATATATATATATATATATATATATATATATATATATACACACATTCTTGGACTTCCCATGAGGTTCACCATATATGTATGTATATATATGTATATTCTTTTCCTCATATTATCCTCCATCATGTTCCATCACAAGTGAATAGATATAGTTCCCAGTGCTATTTAGCAGGACCTCATTGCTTATCCATTCCAGATGCAATATTTTGCATCTATTAACCTCAGATTCCCAGTCCATCCCACTCCCTCCCCCTTGGCAACCACAAGTCTGTTCTCCAAGTCCATGAGTTTGTTTTCTGTGGAAACGTTCAAAACTTTCCTTGAAAAAGACACACGTACCCGTATGTTCATTGCAGCACTATTCACAATAGCCAGGACATGGAAACAACCTAAATGTCCATCGACAGATGACTGGATTAAGAAGATTGAGTATACATACACAATGGAATGCTAATCAGCCATATAAAAAGAACAACATAATGCCATTTGCAGCAACATGGATGGAACTAAGGACTCATACTAAGTGAAGTAAGTCAGAAAGAGAAAGACAAATACCATATGCTATCACTTATATTTGCAATCTAATATATGGCATATTTGGAATCTAATATATGGCACAAATGAACCTTTCTACAGAATTTATTCTTATATGGAAAATATTTTGAAATTATAAAGTATGCAGGTGAAGTGCTGTTGCTTTGGGTCATCACTATTACTTCATAAAGATTTTACCCAAGCAAGAATGTCCTTATATGTGATGAAGGTGCTTCTTGACTGAATGTCAAGGCCAGTCTTTGGAATTGGTGACTGAGGCAACAGACATTATCTGTTGGAGGCAGCTGACCACAATTATCCACCCAGAAAGAGTTGACAGGAAACCAGAAAAGAAGTGAAATTCTGCCATATGTTGCCTGCAGCTGTTATTGCCAGCAGATACAAGTCAGAGTTACAAAGCAACTGATCTGTTGGCGAATCCAGATCACAGTTCCAGCAGGCTAGGATGTTTGGACAGTAGCTGATAAGCTTCCTCTGAAATCTGAATCTGGAGACGTCTAAGGAATTCCAGTGGGCTTGAGGCAGTTGACTCAGCCTTTACTGAGAGCCAGGCTGGTCTGATGAAGAGGCTGCTTTCTATTTTGCAGGAATCAGGATTTGCAGCCAGGAACTTTCCTGGGAATGTTATACCCTGAGACACAGTTCAAGCCAGTCACGGTCATCTGTTCTTGTGACCACAGTGATGTGGTCAGAGAGCCACACAACTAGAACAGGCCAATCACCGAGATTAGGCACGGGGTCCTGTTATTGGCAGCCCCAATCAAGAATACACGATTCACATGAAAGAAGATTCACATGAAGGAAGAAGCACGTTATCCAAGGAAAGCAGTGGTGCTGGACCACCATGTGATAAGTATGGCAGATGTCCACTACAGGGGAAATGGGATGACAAATGTGAGCCAAGAAAGGGAAAAGAGAACAAGATTTCAGTTAGAGCAAGAAATAGAAGGGGATCAGTGTATGAATGAAAACTCGCTGAACTGGTAAGAGTGCTTGTATTGGGGGAGTGAGGGGTCATTTTTAGGAAATAATCACTATTTAAACCATATAATGTTGTGGTATTGACACTTCCCAGCATATTTTTTTTTTCTTTTTAGGGCTGCACCTGTAGCATATGGAAGTTCCCAGCAAGGGGTGGAACTGAAGCTGCAGCTGCCTGCCCACACCACAGCCACAGCCACAGCCACAGCCACACCAGATCTCAACCGCGTGTGTGACCTACACCACAGCTCATGGCAACGCCAATCCTTAACACCCTGAGAAAGGCCAGGGATCGTACTTGCATCCTTATGGATCCTAGTCAGATTCATTACCACTGAGATGCATGAGATGCAATGGGTACTCCTCCCACCACATTTTAGACATTTTTTTTTTTTAAGCAGGAAAATATTGATTTCAGGAACATTTAGAGTCTACTTGTGGTCTAATATTAAAGATATAATGGTGAATGAGAGCCATACCCCCAGGAACTTGCTGCAGAAGACTTCAAGGAAATTTCTACCGTGGGAATCCAGAGAGCTTTATGCTCTTCTGTGGAATAGCTGAGGTGTGTACAGTTGGACTTAGGGGATAAACTGTATAACATACCTAGTATAGCATGCATGTTTCCAAAAGAAGTCCCATAATAAATACTAACTCCTCTTCTATGTCTTCAAAATTCTTTGAATGTTAGTCATTCTTGAATTAAAGAAACCAGTATTGCATTATTAGTAAAATGACCTTTTGGAGAAACAGTGATATTGCTTCTGTTTCTTAAGACATGATTGAATTCATTGTATACACTTAGAGGGAGTTCCCTGGTAGCCTAGTGATTAAGGATCCAGCAATGTCCTTGCTGTGGCTTGGATCACTGCTGTGGCTTAGGTTTGATCACTGGCCCAGGAATTTCCACATGCTGCAGGTGCAGCCAAACAAATAACCATACTTAGAAAATGATTTATGAGGAATTGGAAGGTATTTTCTTCCTCAAAGTTTCAAGGGCTTGAAGGACAACAAAGGCAGAGAAGAGCATGGTTAATGTTGTCCTGGGTACAGGCAAGAGAAAGTATGTGAGCCTAGAAGCTGGCGGGTGTGGGATTTTTGTTGTGCATTTCTGACTTGGCAGCTTCTCTAAAGGTCACACCAAATTTTTCTAAGCTAATAGTGGATTTTGCCTCAAAAATCGTTATTGAGAGCAAGGTCCCAAAACTTACACCTGAAGAAAATCAAAAGATTAAATCTGAAGGATCATGTCTCACTTGCATGGCAGGGTGAGCTGGGTGGGAAGGTGGGTAGTGATACCCACATGGAAATTCTAGGACTAAACGGACGCAATGTTAAGCACCATGAGGCAGGTAGGTGCAGAGCTGTCATGGGCATCAAGGCATGAGGCAAATCCAGGGTTCATAAGAGAATGGAGATAAGAGTTGGGATCATCCCGAGGTCAGTCCAGTAGAATGGCCGAGGCGGCTAGTTAAGTTCTAAGGGTCTGCGCGGGCACCGAGAATACCTTGAAAAGAGCATTTTCTAGTGGTTCAAAGCTGCACCATCCAACTCAATGCCTAGGGATAAAGAAGGTATTCAGGCGGGGGGAGAGTATTTGATTTTTACAGAGAAACTCAGCAAAACCATTTAAAAGGAATTCTAAAAATGCCCTGTCTACAGTGTAGAAAATAGATTGGACTAGAGCAAGCCTAGAAGTGTCTAAAAGAAGTGTTTCTCCCTCATCCGTTCTCCTTATAAGGAAGACAATGCAACCGTTTTTTCCTGTGCCTCCCAGGCTTGAGGACCACAAGTTCTTCTCTTTCAGAAAGTCCTAGTGATTTCATCATAAAGTGTGTATCAGCTGCCAGATTTTAGGATTTTTGCTTGGAGGACATTGGAAGCAGTGTGTTCACTTGGTGAACTGAGAGTTTCTAAGCTCAGTTCAAGGACATGCCTAAACATCCCTGTATTTTATTTCTAAAACAGTGATTCTGTAATGTAAACATGCTTTGGCACCCAATTTTTCATGCCATTATGACTAATGTACTGGAAAGAAAATGTGACCTCTCAAGACCTCTTTCTCACACGGATGGACTCTCAATACCCATGACTCTGGCTCTCTTACAAGTATATATACTTGTGAAGATTAAATCATGAAGGATTTCACCTAGATCTTGGCACATCGTCAATCAACAAATGTTTGGTTGTAATTGGCAATATCAGCATCATCATTATCCTCACCATCTGGCTGCAGTCCTAGCATGCAAACATCACAGCAGTCAGAGGAGTGTTTCTTGAACCCACCCTTTTTATGTTGTGGGAAGTATATGGGATGGAGGTGCTCCTATCTTGGGGTTTTGCTTAGTGGAAGTACCCCTTGGACTGGTGGGTTGGAGAATTGATAGCACTGCCTTGACTGTGGTCTTGGGATTGTTACGAAAGGTAGATTAGCTTCTATTCCAGGGGCCAAACCAGGTGGTGCATGGATTTTGAATAGTGATTAGATTATACTTACTACCTCTACAGCTTCATCTTGAACCGTTTTTTTTTTTTTTTTAAATCTCTGGACCCTACTTCAGCTACACAGAACTTTGAGATCCTTTAGTCCATAGGTCACTGCCTCCCTGGGGTCATCCTCTGTGCTTGCCCTCAGTTTGGACTGCCCTACACCCAGCTCTTCACCTGACTAACTGGCCCTTCTCGTCTACGGTGTGTCTGTTTATCTTCCCTCCTCAGTCAGGTCTTCCCTGAAAATCTCATCTAACCTGGTCTCCACCCTTTTCTTCTATCATGGGATTCTTTCTTTCACTTTCATAGGCTTTTTTAAAAATTTGCCATTTAGTATTTATATTGCTTATTAAATCTATATTTGGTATACAATGCTAATATTAAATGAGTATTGCATATCTGTATGTACTATAATATTTAATATGTTGATATTAAATATGAGTATTACATACTGCATATGTTCAGTTGAGGGAGTCTGAGAAAGTGGCAGAGGAAGGAGGGTCACTCTGACCTTCGCCTTATCTCCCCATTCCCTTCTCCCCTGAAGGTCATAAACCCTTGTGTGAGGATTGCCTTCCATATAACCCCCCATCACATCATTAGCTCTGAAAACAAGGGGACACCCAGAAGAATCTGAAGAGGCTTTGCTAATTTCCCCAGGTCTGCTTCCTTTATGTCATACTCCTGGCCCTATTGTATTTCTCTATGCCAGTCCACTCTTCATCAACCCTAGCATAAAAATACCCCACTTAACATTTTTTCAGACCTTCAGTTGCTTATGAAGGTTCTCACTCATAAAACTCGTATTAAATAAATTGCTCTGATTTTCTCCCATTGATCTGTCTTGGTCAGACCCAGCCAGGGACCCTAAAAGGGTGGAGAGAAACTTCTTCCTCTCCTACAATGCCACAGAATGGGTGGCTTTTAAACAAAAATTTAGTTTGGTTTTGGAGACTTGAAGTCTGAGATCAGAATCCCGTTACAGTCGAATTCTGGTGTGAACCCTCATGGGGTTGTGGACTGACAACTTCTTGTTGTGTCCCTACATGGTGGAGAACCGAGGGGAATAAACTCTTTGGACTTTTATAAGGGTACTAATCCTATTCCCGAGGATTCTACTCTCATGACTTAATTCTAATTTCCTTTCAAAGGCCCCAACTCCTAATAGCATCAAGTTGGAGGGTAGAGTTTCTGACATGAATTTTGTGGGAACACAAACATTTTAATCACCTTCATCTTTTTAGAGGGCAAAACTGAGAGTGGCATCCTCAGCAGGAGAATAATCAGATCTGGCCACCAGGCCGTCTGGATCTGAGTGCCAGGTATTTAAAAGAGCCATCTGGGAAAGCCAAGGGCATAGTCCCTGAGGCTTCGGCAGCCCACGGAGGTTATAGCATCCTCTACTGGGAAAGAAAGATCCTGGTAGTGTAAGGAGCTAAGTGCAGGTGCTCAGGAATTCTGTTGGGGAAGCAGAAGCCTTTGGCTTATTGTTCAAACAATCTAGAGTGAGCTCCCCGGGTCACTTCTGCATGATTCTACTTGTTACACCAATGTCGCATATTACAGTGACTGAGGTATAGAAGATACACAAATGCTTTCCCAATACATGAAATAACTAATGAAGGAAATTGGAGACTCCATAGACATGAGAATTGTAGATTACTCGACTCCCAACAGCATGTTATTCTAGAGTATCCACTAATTAGTTAAGGTCCTAACTGAAATCTCTATAGGAAGATCTGCTTATGGCACATAGGCTGCACATAATGGAACTTCATGGTTTCCTGGAACTCCTGGCGGCTGTCTCTTCCCCCAGGGATTAGGAAGTATGTTGGAAACCAAGTCCTGATACTGCAGAATCCAGAGAAGCAGGGCCTTGAAATATGTGGTCCCAAAGTATCCATACTTCCTAGAACACATACAATGAAAAGAATGTGTGGAAGGCCCCATTTAGTTTTCAAGTGTTGCCTTAGAATCCATGTGGCTTCCAGTTCCTCTTCGGGCTGGCAGCATTTGTAGATGAGGCATACTTTGCCGAAGGGTGTCTTAAAATGGTTTTTATAGCATGGCTCATCTCACCAATAACTAGAGTATCTCCAGGCTCACTGGAAACATGCAGATGAATCCTTTCACCCTCAGCTCAGCCTCTTAATGACACAACACCAGAGCTTTTCAGAGCCAGTGATAGGATCCTGCCAAGTTAGCACTTTGAGGGAATAGAAGATGGGGAGCCAGGGAGCTAGAAAGACATGGGGTGTCCATGGTGATGGAGGGGAGTAGAGGGAAGGCAATAAGGGAATTTATTTAGTCAAGGGCTGTGGTTTATAAGGAGGAGACGACAATTCCAGCGCTGAACAAATAGAGGACTCTCTCATGGACAGTAATGGCTGAGGATAGAAATGAGTAATTCATTTGGGACTCTCTCCAGCTTTCTCTGTACATTCCTTTTTCTTTTTTTCTTTTTCCTCTCTTTCCATTCTTCTCCCTCTGCTGATCAGCTTTTTCTACGTTCAAGTCTGGATGGAGGAGGAGGATTGTCCCCCTGGCGACTTAGTTTTCAGTTTTTAAACTTAACGCTTCAAGCCACACCTGAGACAGGCTAGCTCTCTTTGACTCACTTTTCTAGATTCCTTCAGGATGATAGATGACTGGTCCATCTTGGATCAGAGGGCCAGCTCTAGTCCAGTTACAAAGGGTTGGAGACCTGGCTTATGTAGTGAATAGCTAGAAGCCCATCCTTGTGGGTGGGCGGTTGTGGGTTGGGGGGACATGTGGAGAATATTGGGCTTTCCTCAAGTCCTGGGCATCTGCCCTATAGGTGTCATTTCAGGCAGTAGATAGACTTCTGCAAGGGAGGGAGTAAGAAAGGAGGGGGACCAAAGAGAACTTGGTAGATGAGCTGGTGTGCTCCCCAAACTCTAGCTGTCTTTATCACCTGTGGGTTTTTTTTTTTTCTTTAATAAAATGAGAGTTAGTCTTTGAGACTTTCCCAGAAACTTAAAGGAGGAAACAACTGGAAATGGCTGGCTAGGATGGAAAACCTAGTGTAGTGACTAGACAGAAATTTTTTTCTCTTTAAAAAAAAAATCTATTGAGGTATGACTGACATACAAAAATGTGTACAGATTTAGTGTATAAAACTTGATGAGTTCAGAGAGAAGTATATTCCTATGAAACCATCACCATAATCTATACCATAAACTTCTGATCATTTCCCAAAGTTTCTTCCTAATCTCTTATTTTGTGATAAGAACACCTAAGACAAGGTCTATCCTCTTAGTGATTTTTTTCTTAATACAGTACAGTAGTGTTAATTATCTGACAGCATTTTCTGACTTAGATTCATCTACTAGTTTAGGCAAGGACATGGATTTAGAATGCTGTGTACCCTCTTTTGTCCTGTCCTATCCTCAATGACCAAAGAAACACATTTGAGGATAGCTTGGGTGGATTAGAGGAGTCTCCCCAGAAATAGTAACTGTTCCTTAAGGCACTTGAATGTGATCTTTTTTTCCTGACCTCATTTATGATAGGCTCAGCCAATCATATTAGGTGAATCCTGGAGTTACCTGGGACTTTCTTTAATCTCATGGCCCTAGGTCTTTTCTACATAAAACTTTATTTTATCCTTTATTCTGTGACATTTGCTTTGGCTATTATCTTGTCAAAAGGTTTTTGAAAAATGAGTGTATTGCCCTGACTCATTGTCATGAGAATAAAGAGAGAGAACTTCAAAGGCTGCAGCAGGTATTAAGACAACACCTTTTTTTCCCCCTGAATCTAGGCTGGTGATTCTTAATCAAAATGTTCTTTTTCATAACCTCCACACCCATGTTTCTCAAGTGCTTTCAAACAATTTATTTTAGAATCTTTGTGTTTTATTCAGGTCTCTCGACATCGCACACTAAATTTAGAAAGGCACTCTTCATGTCCTTCCCAGGACAGTTTTTATTCCTGTCCTCAAATTTCCCCAACACGGTTTTCTCCATTCCTTTGTGTTTTTTTTTTTTAACATTAATTTGTTTAGTGTTGTTTTTTCACTGGGCTTTTCCCTTAAGACTTAAGGAAAATAAGGAAGTAAGTGGATGTCTTGGCTTGTTGGCTATTTTAGGCTGTAGAGAGTTTCCTGGAAGGTTTCTTCTCTAGGAACAAAGACCCAGATGTGGCGTCCATTTAATTTTTTCTTTTTAAAGCATCTGGATTAGGGTTCTCTAATTCTTTTTATGAATATATAGGGAATTTCTTATCAGAGCAGAAAAAATGTAATAAGAAAGAGGACATATGTCAGCTATAATCATGGTAATATTGTAACTTAGCTGATGGTCACCTTGGCCTTTCCTGAAGGCTCTTTCCAGCCATTGTGGTCTGGCACCTGTCCTTGGGATACAGTCAAAGAAGGATCAGAGGTAGAGTCCCTACTGGGCAAAGGGAACATATGTTGGCTCCAGCCTAGGATCAGACTGAGGAATTTGTGGGGAACTGTCTTATAGTTGCTTTAAAATGTGGAGCTATGACACCCATTGTTGACTGAAAAGCTTGGGCTATATTTGTCAAAAATGGAAGTTACAATTGGCAACGTATTTTGATATCACAATCAGGGATGAGTAACCAGAGGCATGTGGGAGTTGGAAGCAAATATCTTCAGGTGGCCAGGACAGTCTTGCAAGGAAAAGGAATATGTGGGAGGCAACAGGAAGCCGGATTAGAGATCAGGGAGGACTAAGGAATGGTCTCATGATGCATGGAATAATCTCTTCCAAGATGGCTGGTTACTTTCTGTCATTGATTTTGAGCTAGTTTTCCTGGCTTAACTTGTGACTAAGGGAGGTGCAATATCATGTTAAGGTGAGCATGCAAAATACCAAAGGTCTCCTTCCAAAAAGAGCACCTCACGCTTCCTTAAACCTCTTCTTTTACACCTCCTTCCCTAAGTTTACAGAGGTCCTCCTTTTCATCCATCCTTATAAAATACTACTCCCAAGAAAAGGAGCTTATAAACCTGATTATAATGAAGAGAAAAGCCTTGCCTCTCCCCTGCTTCCCACCCCAGGGCATATGTCATTTAATAGAAAGAGAAACTTGATCCAGGAAACCATGGAATATTAGAGCCTCCATATTTCAAGCTTTCTTTGGTGAATTGCCTCTTTCTGTTTTCCGTATGAGAGTATGGAAACATCTGCTGTCTAAAGTTTTAGCTTTTTTTTTTTCTTGGCAGTTAGCTAACTTCTTTGGTCTACCTTTTTTATCCCATTAAATTGTAACTGAACAGTTTAATTAAAACAGGCTACAAAGTTAGGCTTTTTTCCTGACCCATCAAATGCTGCTTTTACAGAGAAGCAATGTTTCCACACAGCTGTCACCCTAAAGGTAATGAGCCCCTCTTTCCATGCCTAACTCTGTCTCAGTGCCACATGTATCTGCTTGGTTGTGTGGGAGAGGACTGCTATTCCCTCGCCTTGTGTGGTCAATGCCATCTTCCAAGCCAAACCTACCTCCCAGTGATGTAGTGCACTCTGCATTTCTAAGTTGAGAAATGTCAATAGAGCAGTGCTGTTTATAGGTAAATGCTGGGTAGCGCTTTGTCCTACTAAAAGTGGCTAGATGGTCCTAGGTTATAAAACTGATAATACCGAAGAGGAGACAGGCATCCATGTTGGAAGGAGGCTGACCGGTGGTGAGAGTAAGAAAAGGAAAATAGCTGGATTTTCATGGAAATTTAAAGGAATGATAGAATTCCTTGATAGCTTAATAAGTAAAGTAGACATCAGTGTTTCTCATCTCTGGCTGCACTAGTGAATCACCTCAGACTTCTTAAGATACTTATGCCCAAGGCCCCAGGCTCAGGGGGTCTGATTGAAGTAGCCTGGGTAGAGATTTGAGCATTGGCATTAGGAAATATATTGCAAGAGCTGAGAAACACTTGTCTAGGAGCAAAAGAGTCTTCAGCTTTTTCTGTGTTTTCAGAAATGGCTCCTCAAGCTGAGGGAAATAAGATTGTCTTGGGCTACACAAATGTGGACTCTGTCCCTCAGCGGAGGGAGTCCTAGAATCTGACTTTTTGTGTAAGGATCACGGATACTAACTCAGATGGTTCATGGATGATCCTTGGAGAAACACCAGAATGGAAAGGGAAGGGAGTGTCTCCTTTCTATGCACTTACTATTCATGATGAACATGTATTTTTTTTTTTTTAATTTCAACTTGACAATGATTCTATGAGGAAAGCAATATTATCCCATTTCATAGTTAGGGAACCTCCAGTAACGGAGAGTAAATAACTTGCCCGAGAACATGGAGCTAGTAAATAGCAAAGTCCGACATGGCACAGTGTTTAGTTGAAGTGCTCAGGACAAGGAAAGTTTTAACTACAGATTCCTTTTTCTAGGCTTTTCCTTGCTTCCTGATGGCACCACTAGCTGAGCCCTAAGGGTCATTAGCTCTTGACTCAAAGAGGATGGATGGGACCACTTGGCTGAGAATCAGAGAGCAGCACAGCTGTTGACATAGCCCAGCCCAGGCAGAGAGAGGTTCTGGGGAGGTGCTAGGGTCAGAAAGTTGTCCCAGTGCTGCAAATCCTGAGGAAGTGTAAGCTTGGTCAGTCTTGCTTGGGAGAAAAAGTCAATAGTTTTAGAGAAAAGCAGAAAGTTTCACTGCTTTAATTTTTGTTGGTTTTTCAGCCTTCTGTCAAATGTCAATCCTTGTCCCAATAAGGAAATACATTCTTTACCATTAAAGAGGACTTGAAAACTCCACAGACACCCATTTGTGCCTGCAAATACAAAGGGAAGAAAGGTGACATTGTCAGAGCCGTGAAGGTTTACGAACGAACTCAGGGTAGTGCTCTTGCGTTGGCTGCATCTGGCTTTGGAGGGGAGAGAAATCCATTTCCTGTTAGTCATTTCTTCTTCCTCCCTCATCAGAAGAGGCCATCTCCCAGAGTTCTACATATTTTTTTCTAAAACAGATATAGCTCAGAAGTGGTTCCAGTTTCTCTGTATCCTGGATTCTGAATTCCACTGCTTGCTTGATGCTTCCAAGTGGATGCCTCTGAGTCGGTTAAAGATGTTCATGTTCTAACGTGTTCTCCATGTCAGAGACACACTCCATCGCCTCCCTAGTCACTCCAAGTGGAAATAGCATCTCCCCCTCTCACCCTAGAGCTAATCTAGCTCCAAGCGGGGTGAGGGGGCTGTTTCCTCCTAAGTACTTCTGAGATCTGTCCACTTTTCTCTGTCCCTGTTGTCACCTACCCCTTCAAACTGCCATTATAACCCACCTGGACGACAATAGGAGCCCTCCTTTCTCAGCTCTTCCCGCATCCACACACGCCCCTTGCATCCACTGTTCCATTGTGTCAGATGAGGGATCTTTTCAAAATGTTAATGTTGGAGTTCCTGTTGTGGCATAGCGGAAATGAATCTGACTAGGAACCATGAAGTTGTAGGTTCTATCCTTGGCCTTGCTCAGTGGCTTAAGGATCTGGCATTGCTGTGAACTATGGTGTAGGTCTCAGACGTGGCTCGGATGTGGCATTGCTGTGGCTGTGGTGTAGGCTTGCAGCTGTAGCTCCTGTTCGACCCTTAGCCTGGGAACTTCCATATGCCTAAAAAGCGCAAAAAAAAGGTAATTTTTACTTTAAACCCTATAGATTCTGAAAATATTTTTAGAATAAAGATCAAAGTCTCTGACTTGGGCAGTCAGTCTTGGCCCTTGCCAGCTGCCCATTGCTTTCTCAATCCCATTAATGATGATCTCCTTTGGCCTCTTGGACATTTCATATATCCACCTTTGGGGCCTTTGTACCAGTCTTGGCACTGCTGGGACTCCCTCCCTTTTGCCACATTAATGCTTCCTCACCGTTTGGGTCTCTCTTTGAACATTATTTCCATGGGTGTTCTTTCCTTCTTCTCCAAAATGAGCTTGATTCCTCCAGCAGGGTACCCTGCCTTCCTGCATATACCTTCCAACTGCTTATGCAAGTGCATGGGCCCAGGACAGGGGTTTAGCCTGCTTTGTCAATGCTGTATCCCCATCATAACTCAAATAACTAGCACGTAGCAGGCACTCTATTTGTAAGTGAATAAAAAAAGGAATAATAAATGATGGGCATTGAATACCCCTCCCATTCTTACATAAAGTTCTGTTCGTTTCATCCATATGGGCTACGGATAACAGTAGTGTTTTACTCCTTGAAAACTTAAGTTGTTCAACTTAAGTTAATGTGATAACCTGGCTAGAGCTGAAAAGACTATGAACACAGAGTATAGTTTTTTTTCCATTCTTTGGTCTTTCTTTTGGAGTTCCCTGTTTCCTTTGTACCATTTTTCCTAGGACTCTTCATTCTTCATGGAAGTCGGGAGATGGGGTTGCAGCTGAAGTAGTAGCAACAACAACAAAAAATGTAAACTTTGCTGAAGAGCACATCTGAAATCTACATCCACATATTGTTCTTGTGGAGTCTGTGATGGTCCTTAGCAAAAGAAAGTTCCTCAGTTGGTCTCTTCTCCAGTCTTTAAGTGAGAGAAACTGCCAGTGATGCTATTACGTGTTCTGGGTTGAGACTGCCTTAGTTGCTTGGGTAAGTTCATTGGTGGAGTGGAAAATGAACAGAATTTCAATTCAGGAGCCTTGGGTCTTAGGCTCTGCTTTGTCCCTTAGTTGCGTGGTATATAGCAAGTCACTTAACCTCTCTGAACCCAAGTCTCTTCATCTATAAAGTGAGATAATAGCTTTGTCTTGTGAACAGTCATCTTGAGTCGTAAAAGCATCTTTCTAGCCAAGGGAGTTACTGTGCTGTACTTCTTTTAGGAAAAGGAAAGAGCATGAAATAGAACTTTGTCACTTTCAAGGAGAGCGCTGAAGAAACATGCGTCCATCTAATTAGCCAGCTGGTGCCATTGAATACATTGAATAAATTTCCAAATGGCCAATGTGTGCTGGGGCTCAGGCCAGGGAGGGGTGAGGAGGAAAGAAGGAGGAAAAAGTGAATAATTTCTCATCGTTAGGCTTTGAGTCACTGTCACGGCGAGAGTGAAGCACTCATGTAAAGCTTATTCCTTTTTCCCATCTCAACAATCCTTAGAGATAGGGAAATTGATTTTATTTTTTTCTTAAGGTTTCAATTTAAATTGAGCAGTGCCTATCAGGAACACTTTACGGAGACCATGTCAGGGCTCCTTGGGAAAACAGGCCACGATGAATCTGCAAGCTTATGAGGGCAGAGTGGCTTCCCTAGATCTAAGCTGTGATGATGGGGAATGTAGCCAGAGTATGGTGGTGGTGGGGGAAGGGGTTAGAAATCTCAGCTGAGGACACATACTGCCCTCTGTGTTTTCACAGTACAAAGAAAGCACCAGGGTTGAAAGCTGACTTTCGTGGCTGGGGGCAAAAGTTATAATTGGCTAATTCATACAGCACACTCACCAGCTCATGTTAGGTGTAACAGTTTTGTAGAGAAGACCTTATTCAAGATTATGTCTCTACTTGCCTTTTGGGAGCTTATTGACTTTGGAACTGAGAAGCACCAAGGACCTGAGGAAATACCTTTTGAACTGTCAAGTTTGCTGAACATCTGGCTTCTTGTTCACCTTTGTGCGGTTCCTGCCTGGGAACAGTTTGGGCCCAGGTGGATGTCTTTAGGACAGAAATACCTGCTAGTAAACTCTCCCGTGCATTAGCACAGATTTATTTTCAGTTTACACTGTACGTGGGTCAGTGGGAGGGTTCACTTTCTTGTTAGCTGACGTTTTTCTGGCTATTTCCATTCATTACCTAGCACACTGTGGTTCCCTCTCGCTCTAGGTCTAGGATGAAGGTTTAGTAGTTTGGACCTTGCTGCCTCTGAGACCAGATTGACATTAACCTTTACTAATGTTTACTTAACTTTTACTAATGCTCTGGCCCTTTGATATTCATCAACTCATTAAATTGTTTCATGCAGTTCTACAAGGTGCCTGTTACCATTTTCCTGTTTCTACTGAGAAAACTGAGGCTTAGAGGCATTAGCTAACTGCCTAAGTCATACAGCTGGTGGCTGGCTGATGGGGGCTTATGCCCAAGTGTTCTCAGATTAATCCTTTACTCTTTCCTCAAGCGCCACCTGCCCAGTGGATGATGCTGCTGACTTTGTTGTCAGGATGTCCTGTGCAATTCAGTTTTGTGGAACAAAAGACAAGGGACTCTTGACTTTCACACTTTCTCAGGGCTTATCCATTGCCCTTGTGACTACAAGGTGCCCTTGAAGTTGTCAGACAATGGGTTGTCTCCTGGCCCATTTGACATACCGTTCTGTTGAGAAATCACTTTCTTTCCTTCCTACGCCAGCCTTGCACTGAGGATTTGAACAGGGAACAAAAGGCCAAGGCCATGCTCTTGGGAAGCCTTTTCTAGTATGAGAGACAGGAAAGAAAGAACACCATGTCAGATAGTGATAATCCCTCTAGGATGAATAAAGCAGGATATGGGGATTATGAATGAGGGGGATGCTATGACAGATTGGGAGAACAATGGAGACCTCTCAGAAGAGGTGACATTTGAGGTTAAACTTGAATAAGTGATTGGTGAGTCCCAGGGCTGTCTGGAAGGAAGGTGTCAGAGGAAACATGCTATGCAAAGGCCCTGATGTAGAAACATAGTAGATGTGCTCACAGAATAGCAAGAAGGCTGGCTGATTTGGGGGGAGAGATGGTGAGGGAAAAGTGGAAGCAAACAGGATTGGTATCTGGGAGTCGTGGACACCATGATTTAGACTGTTAGGGGCTTTGGATTGTCAATGTAATGGGAAGCCACTGGAGGGTTTTGAGCTGGGACACGATACACTGTGTTTCAAAGGCTCAAGGGGAGTTCCCATCATGGCACAGAGGAAATGAATCCGACTAGGAAATATGAGGTTGCGGGTTTGATCCCTGGCCTCCCTTAGGATCTGGCGTTGCCATGACCTGTGGTGTAGGTCACACATGAGGCTCGGATCTGGCATTGCTGTGCTCTGGCGTAGGCTGGCAGCAACAACTCTGATTGGATCCCTAGTCTGGGAACCTCCATATGCCACAGGTGCGGCCCTAAAAAGACAAATAAATAAATAAATAAATAAAAGGTTCTGTCAGTTGTTTTGATGACAGGCTGTGAGATGGGGGAGGGGCAGTAAAGCAGACAAGCCTATTAGGAGGCTGCCACAGAAGACCAGGTTAGGCTTGTTGGTGGACTTGGATGGTGAGAAGTAGTTCAGTTTAAAATGACCCAATAGGATTTGCATGTGAATTAGGTTTTGGGAGTTGGTTCACTCACCCCTGACTGAGGTCAACACGCTTACCTGTATACTTGAAACTGGTGGCTCTCACCTTGGAATCCAGCAAGAGGCAAACAGGGTGGTGTGCATCTCTTCCCGGCCTCATACCTTCATCCTAGGCTATTTGACACTTTCATTATTGAAGGGTGTCCTCTCTAGGGAGGTATAACTTTGATGCTACCTCTTCTGTTAGGCACTTCTGTCTCCTTCATATAGGACCCATCACCCATTTACTATTCCCATGGAGTCCTTAATCCAGTGAGAGAGGCTCTATTACAAGATGGAGTGAAAGAAATGCTATAATTGAGGTTCTGTGTGAGTGATTGACTCTAACTTTGTTCAGAAGACTAAAAATCAGGGTTTGATGGGGGAAGTGGCAAGGGATCTGAGCTTTAGAAGAGAGCCTCCAATTTCGTGTTCACATCTTTTCACAGTCAGTTTCCTAATTTCTTCCCCTTGCCCTTTCTCACTCTGTGACTATTGGCCCCTTTTTATTGATGGTTCCATAAATGAGTAATCCTCCTTCAGTCTAGAGGCGGGGTGGATGAAGCCTGTCTGCATTTATCTCAGTTTATCATGCTAAGTGAGACTGGAGACCCAAGTCTGTTTTGTCCTGTGGCTGGAGTCATCCGGTCTCAGAATCAGCCATCACTGCCCAGTGACCCATCAAAGCCTGGACAGTGAGGGAGCTTGTTAGGGCTTTGTAACATGAAACTTGTGAAATCCCCTAAGGGAGGGAGCTTGAGCCTTGGGGCCTAGAGAAGATCTATTAACCTTTCTCTGTGAGCTACCTGATGGCTTTCTGACCTGCTAGGGAAAAGCATTTCAAGTCATTATTCCTCTCACCCTGAAGCAAGGCTCTTTGTGTAGTTCATTGTTTTCTCAGGCTTGACCAAGCACTCCTTGGTAATTCAAATAGAAACATCATCATGACAAAAGGCCTAAGGTTCCAGATGCTGTTAAGGCCCTGAGAGATTCTCCTGCAGAATTATTATAGATCTGTTTACAGTGTCCATGCTTCACGCAGAGTATGAAGATGTTGCTATGTTGTCAAATGTCATTAGCTGATATGGATAGGGAAGTAGCATATTTTTGGCTAAAAAGTAGTCTCATTGGACTTGGCCAACTAAGCTTGTGAGTGGTGTACTGTGTGTCTCCCTTACTGGACTCTAAGCTCCTAGAGGACAGTGTCTTATTCATATTCTTTCCTCTAGGACTAGAATAGTGGTGAGCAGACCATGCTTCAGATTGAATAATGGTCAACTCGTATAACTCTTCTGTGCCTTATTTCCTTTAGATAAAAAATGGAAAAATACATGGTTACAAAATTACTGAAATACTAAACGAGATGATATAAATATAAAAAGCACTTAGTATTATGCCTGAATTCACAGTAAACGTTCACTAAACAGGACTGTTATCATTATTTTAATTTTAACCATTTAATTGTAGCGTAGTTAGTGTACAATATTGTGTTCGTTTCAGATGCACAGCAAAGTCAGTTATACATATATATCTATTCTTTATATTATGTTCCATTGTAGGATATTAGAAGATATTTAATATTGTTTCCTGTGCTAAACAGTAGGTCCTTGTTTATCTCTTTTACAGATAGTAGTGTGTATCTGTTAACCCCCAAACTCCTTATTCCCCCCAGCTCTTTCCCCTTTGGTAACCCTAAGTTTGTTTTCTATGTCTGCGAATCTGTTTCTGTTTTGTAAATAAGTTTATTTGCAGGCTCACATTGTAGTATGGTAAGTGCTCAGTAACTCCACAGGCAATGCATGTAGGCTGTTGGACACAAGAGGTCTGCTGAGGGAGTGAAGTTCTGTGATGCGGGCACCGTAGCACAGGGAAGAGCTAGCATTTTTCGTCCTAGGCTTGCTCCTTTCCTAATAGGTAAGGGCTCGTGCCCTGGTTGGTGAAAGATGTCAGGCTCTGTTCTGGGTGTGCCCTAGTAAACCAGGTGTGGAAGACATTTGCCAAAGGCCGAGGACCTCTTCCTTCTAGTAACAAGGGATATATCAAAGGCTGCAACTGGATTCATGTGTGGGCAGCTTGTCTGGGAGGCTCTGATCCATTATCTCAACTCATAGAATGGGATAGAATAGGTTGACACCCCATCCTAGTCCATTGCCATCTCCCTTAGATCTCTATTTAATGGACTTTTGGTTGCTGAGTAATGTCTGTCTAATGCCACAGTGTGGGGTGTCACAAGCATCCATATCTGGCAGAATATATCTCTGGTTTGAAGGCTGGATCTAGTGGGTAGATCCCACTATTGGGTGGAATCAGGGAATTCTGGATCAAAATAAACCAACCCCTGTTGTTGCCTCTAGGGTACCAGTATAATACATATGTTTCAGGTATGTGTGGGTGTCCAGCTCTCACGACAGGCCTGGAACCCAGGAGTTTGCAGACAGCTCCTCATGTCAGTTTCACTCTTGGTATAATTTAATTGGAGAAAAAGATGACTCCCAGTTGTAGACTTCCTTTTTGATACCTTATCTTGTTTAATCCTCACCAAAAGCCTGAAAGTAAGGATGGTTATCTCCTTTATCCACCTGAAAGAATAGAGATTTAAGTAACTTTCCCGAGGTCATGGGATAGGAAGGATTTAAACTTAATCTTATAAACTTCAGCTATACCACTCACTTCCCAGTAGGCTGCTCATTTATTAAAAAGTGAGCTTGCACTGTTACATGAAAATAATTTGAGTTTATTAGACACTTGAGCCTATTCCAGTCCTTTGACCATTCTCTGGTCACTAATAGCTTTTGTTAATAAAGGAAATTATTAAGTTCAGAACCACAATTTTTTAAGACTTCTGGTATAAACCGAGTATTTTTTTTCTTTTGTGGCATGTGATACTGAAACATTCTATAGTAATACAGGGATGTGTAGAAATGTTTTAAAAATTCAGTGCTTTTCACCCTTTTTGAGCTGTGATAAATTTTTATGTATGTGAGCATATATTATCCTTCAGAGTATATACTGTGGGAAGTCAGATATTTATTTTAATTTATGTCCTCATTGGTCCCTCACTTCAGGAATTATTTTCAGACTAAGTTAACAAGCTGTGAAAGAAAGTCTGTCCCATTTTAAAAATAATTTCTTCTGTTATTGCAATCTCAAATACGTGTGTAACAGTCACTGAATTAAAGATCTGTTGCCCAGCTCATTTATATTCAAGATCATATGTTTTAGAGATGACGTGGGAAATTGAGATCTGTTGATGAAAACTTCTCCATTGACTACATATGGTACGCCTAATTAAAAATTGGAAATATTTTTATCCATTAACTCCCCCTACCTCCTTCCATTTTGCATGACTTTGTCAAGAGTGTTTCACCTTCAGACATGTCTAAATATAGTTTAATTGGCCCTGTGTGGATAGCTTCCATCTGCATCTATTGCTTATAAGCAATGCTCCAAACCCTACTTTTTTTGGATTTTTATAAATATCGTTAATATTGAATTTAATATTTGCTAAAAAGCACATTCATGGTTTTTCTCACAATTTCAGTTCTTAAGTTCTTGAAAGAAATAAATAACGGTTTTTCCTTCTTTATGAGGACAGTTGTCTAGGATATTATCCAGAAAGGGGCACTGTAGTGTTGAAAAAATGTGGGCTTTGGTGTCCATTCTCCAAGTCCTGACCCTTATCACTAACTGTCTGTCTTGATGGAGCAGACCTGATTTCTTTGTGACTCAACATCCTCATCTCTTTTCTGGCCTCTATTTTGCTATTGATAACTCTATCAGTTTATTCCTTTGCTTGGTAATCTTTTTCTCTTTGGTGCCTTTTAAGTTTCTCTTTTGAACATCTTTGTTCTCTTATTTCTCTATGATGAGTGTCGATGTAGATACTTTATTGATTTGCTCAGGACTTCTGGTGCTCATATAATCTGAGAGTTCATGTATTTTATTAACTCGGGAAGTTTCACAGCCGTTACCTCTTTGAATACTGTTCTCCTTCATTCTCATTTTTTTTTTTTTTAATTTTTTTTGTCTTTTTAGGCCCGCATCTGCGGCATGTAGAGGTTCCCAGACCAGGGGTCTAATCGGAGCTGTTGCTGCTGGCCTGTGCCAGAGTCACAGCAATGCCAGATCCGAGCCCTGTCTGCAACCTACATCACGGCTCCTGGCAATGCCAGATGGTTAACCCACTGAGCAATGTGAGGGATCGAACCCGCAACCTCATGGTTCCTATAGTGCTGCACCCATGACATGTGGAAGTTCCCAGGCTAGAGGCTGAATCAGAGCTGTAGCTGCTGGCCTATGCCACAGCAACAGCAATGTGGGATCCAAGCCACGTCTGTGACCTATACCATAGCTCACAGCAACACTGAATCCTTAACCCACTGAGCAAGGCCAGGGATTGAACCTGCGTCCTCATGGATACTAGTCTGGTTCATTACCTCTGAGCCACGACAGGAACTTCCCCATTCTCATTTTCTAGTATTCCTAATAGATGTATGTGGATGCTCTCCTCCTATTCTCTGTATCTTTCAACATTTCTTGTACTTCTATCACTATCACTCAGTGTTGCATCCTGGGTTATTTCTTCAGCTTTTTGTTAATTGAGTCTCCCATTGACCATATTGAATTTTTTTCTCCATCTATTGGATTTTAAATATCTGTGAATTTATTTTTCATTTCTAGAACTCACTTTTTTTAGGTTTCTTATATTTTGTTATGGTTTCTTATTTTTCTTATTTCCATTCTTTTATCTCTTTAGGCATTTAAAATATTCTAAGCTCGTTCAGATTATTAGCTGTCATTCTTAGGGGCGATTCATCTTATTCTGTCTGCTGCTTATTTTCAAGCATGTTTTGTAATTTTTGATTGGGAACCTCTTGTATAATCATTTCCCCCTGTAGGCATTTCACATGGCACTGGTTCATCTTTTTTCACTTTCTTCTTCTATGCGTCTCAGTCATATCAGTTTGGATTTTTGTTACCCAGAGGGATATAAGTTGGAAGCCCAGATCATGTAAGGCTTGAGGTTTTGATTGAATAAAAATTTTTACTCATCCAGTTAAAAGATGATTTTGCTGTCTCCCTGACAGATTAAAATTTGTCTACTCTATCTCCCATTTTCTGAGGGTATAGCTCTTTGAGAATCCTGGCTTTATCCTGGGATTTACATTTTAATTCCTGATCTTGCAGGTCCTGAACCCTTAGCAGTTAGACCCCTCCTGGGTTCTATGTCTGCCTACATATCACTTATGCTGACCCCTAGCTATTTCAGTGCCAGTTCATATATTTTCCAATATTTCAGTTCCTGATGCCCAGGGCTTTTGAAATTTTTTTCCTAGCTACCTCAATAATGCATTTAAAGATAATTTTCTTTTATTCAGAATTTCTAGGCATTTGCAGTGGGAGTAGTTATTTATCAGTTAGGTCCATCATATTAATAAAACCATGTAGTGTTATTTTGAAGATTAAATGAGATTTTGCTTATATGGAATTTGTATAGTACCTGACACTAGCTTGATATTTTCAACATTAGCCATTATGACAGGAAAATTTGCATAGTCAAAATGAATGTCAGGTTACTGCTTAGAGGAGGAGGGAGTAACTTGAGCGTATATTGTTGGTTATTTCCACACAAAATCCTTTGAGTCATAGAACTCTGTATTGAAAAGCATATGTGAAGTTCCTAGCACTGTTCCCTGGATTATCTCCATTTCCTAATCACAGCCTCCCAGTAGACAACAGATATCTCCAGTGGCTTCTTGTTTTTGTCAACCTTCTCTTAACTATGTTACCATTTTTCTCACAAGAGTTGTGTGGAGAACATGGTTTAATTTCTTGGCTACAATGATACATGGAGTGAAGTATGTCTTTTACTAACATAGCAGTAAATTTAACATGATTTTCAAAGGTGACAGATTTTTATACCAATAAAATGAAACTCAAGACCATCTCAGAGCAATGAACAAAGAAAGATATTAATGGCTAGCCCTTCTTGACCAGGTCTGTCATTTAGTACAATTAGTGTCACAGGCCACTGATGCTAAGCAGATGGTGATACTTTCTTTGGCGATGAATAAAAACACATTACAGTGTTAAAAAAATAAACAGTTCTTAACACTGTGGAGTCTGGGGGACATTAGCAAATAGATTCCAGATTCTTTAGTGCAAAAGAGCCTTTTAGCTTTTTTGAATTTCAGATTTTTTGATAAATTGTATTACTACATCCACAAAAGTAGTATTTTAACAAAATAGAATTATTTATAATTAACTGAAAAAATTGAACTAACTTCTAAGCAAAAACTGTAAATAGTTATTGTTTAGTCTTTTCAAACCACAGAATATTTCATTGTCATTAAATAATTATGCAAACAAAAATGAACAAAAATGATAGTATCTCCAGGCTATATTCAGAGCAAAATGATTCATTGCAAATAGTTTATTAATAGCAAAAAATAAACTAGGTATTTGAGAATCTAGACAAATTAAAAATTAAGCTAAGGGAAATAGGAGGCGGAGTAAATATGGGCAAAACAGAAAAATAAGGCTTCTTTTGGAAAGACCAATAAATAGCTCAAATCCTGGCACTGCAAATAAGAAGAAACCACACAAATGCATAACATTTGAAATGAGAATATAACCAGAAGCATTAAAACAGTTAAAAATGGAAATGGTAAAAGAGAAAGTCTCTGTAAAATTTTGAAAGCATCAATTAAAAAAACTCTTAAATAGAAATTATAAGTAATGTAATGACATGCTAGATTTTATAATTTATTGAGGATTCACTATTGACTAGGTTTCAGCCTGGAGTACCTCATGGGTAAATTCTTTCAGTCATTCTTAAGCTATTAAAACTATTTCAGGCTCTCAGCCTTAGTGCCATCTTCTGAGAAACCTCCGTGCAGTGGGAGCAGAGTGGAGGAAGAAGTGAATATGTAGGCTGAAGTCAAAAGAAGAAAGATGAAGCAGAGGTCCAACTAAACTTGTACACCCATGGAAGCCACAGGAGCAGAAACAAGGACAGCCCAGAGGCCAGGGACCCCGGTACAATTTGTTGGGCTTCATGCCTTCTATCTGGAACTTGTCTCAATTGATCTAGAATAACTTGGCCGTTCTGATCACCTCGACCACTTTGAGACCCACTTTACTTATATCAAAATGGTCCCTTTTGGGTTTTTGCCCTGGACCTGTGACATTCTGGACTAGTTCTGTTCTCACTTGTGGCTAAATGTAACACGTGTACAATAAATTATCTGCTGTCTTAGCTGAAGGAAAACAACAACAAAACAAACTATTCCAGGAGTTGCTGTTGTGGTGCAGCAGAAATGAATCCGATTAGTAAACATGAGGTTGTGGGTTCGATCCCTGGCCTTACTCTGTGGGTTAAGTATCCAGCATTACCATGACCTGTGGTGTAGGTAGCAGATGTGTCTTGGATCCAGAGTTGCTGTAGTTGTGGCGTAAGCCAGTGACTGCAGCTCTGATTTGACTCCTAGCCTGGGAACCTCCATATGCTGTGGGTGTGGCCCTAAAAACCAAAAAAAAAAAAAAAAAAAAGAAGGAAAAAGAAAAAATTCCAGATTCCTAGTGGAAATATTCAAGTTAAGGCATACTTAGTCCCCTCATTTTCTTAAAACCTGCCAGAAACAGCAAGAAAAGCCTAACTCATCAATCTACAACGATACAAGGAAATGATGTCTACTATAACCTCAAACTATAAAGCACTGGCCAGAGATAGGTGAGAAGTACTCTTGACCTTCTGCAAGAAAAGGAATGGAACACACATGGGAAATGGGGAATGTCCCCGTAGAGACTTGGTCTAAAACCGCAAAAGGTCAAGGAAGTACTAGTGACACAACAAAAGTGTGTGTTCTCTTTTCTCTGACCAGTTTCCTAATTGAGGTGGGTACCTGGAGTAGGACAGAATGACCCAAGGAAAGGAAGGTAGCACAGTTATAGATTACAGCAGAAGTTATAGGTCAATACTAGTTAATATTAACCTTTACACAAAAATTAGTATTGTTGCTCTAGATTAAATGTTACCTTGTTTAATTTTCATCACCTATAAAAGAGTTATTACTATCCCCATTTTGCAGATGAGACAATGAGAAATAAAAATACTAGGTTCTTTGACCTTGAGCTAGTAAGTGGCAATATTGAGATTTTAATCCAGTGGGTGGCTTCAGATGTGTTTTAAATCATAATCCTCTGAACCTTGCCTCATCCTCCCTTCCAATTCTACTTCCTTTCCCCCCAGGACAATAAAAGATTTAGCTATAAGGTAAAGGGGGTTAAAGGGGAGGCTGCAGGTTGACAGATCATATCCTCTTCCTCCACAGAATGCTCTTCATTTTGAATCTGACAGATGTATTACATGAGGATTGGATACAAGTATTAAACAAAAGGAAATGAACAGTATATGTCGTAAAGTGAATTGGCCAAAGATACATAGGAAGAGATCAGTTCAGTAATTCTCTAAATTCTCTTTTGTTATCTCAAAATATTGTTAGCATAATTCTAAAAATAAGAACTGCTCAGGGAAAAGATGATATGATAATAGGATAACCTAAAAAGCCAGCTGGGAAAGCTCAAAGGAAATGGAAGTGAAATCTTAGACACTGAAGAATGAAAGCAACAACAAAGTAGAAAACTAACAAACCCTAGTCAAGATAGTGTGGATGGCTTGGAAAATCATCTAAAATGAATAAAACTAAAAAAGCAAAGGTTTTATAATAGCTACAAAAGGTAAATAAAGGAAGTCTAATATATGCACAGCTGGTATTTTTGAAAATGAGAACAGAACAGATGGAATAGATTCAAACATTCAAAGCCCAAGGAGGGTGAATTTTAAGAATACAGAGAGGTTCAATATTGGGGGAAAAAAAGTAGCTAGATGTTTTTTATATTATCAATAAAAAGCATATATTGAGAGATGCTTAAAAATGCATTGGAAATGTGAAACACACCAAGATTTAAAAAATAAGTTTAGGAAAATAGGAGTAGGTGAAATTGATATGGTAAAAATCATAATCTCAAACTACCAGGCATGTTTAATTGTTGGAAGACTAGATTTATTCTCATTAAAACCAGGATAAGAACAAAGGTTCTGTTAACTATTATTTAACTTTATGGAGTTCCCTTCATGGCGCAGCGGAAACGAATCCAACTAGGAACCATGAGACTGCGGGTTTGATCCCCGGCCTCACTCAGTGGGTTAAGGATCCGGCAGTGCCATGAGCTTGGATCTGGCATTGCTGTGGTTGTGGTGTAGGCTGGCATCTGTAACTCCGATTAGACCCCTAGCCTGGGAACCTCCATATGCCATGGGTGCTGCCCTTAAGGTAACAATTATTATTTAATTTTATAATGTTAGCAAATAAAATTAGATAAGAAAAAGATACCTATAAGTATATTGAGATATAGATGATAAAGGAGTAACATTCATGTTATTTTAAAGTGGTTATAATAATAAGTAAGCAAATCAATAAAAAGATAAGACCGGAAAGAGAAGAAAAATACAGTCAGTGATTCTTTGAAAATTTTTTAGCCTTGATAGTAATCAAAGGCATATAAATGAAGACCCTGAGAAATAATGCTTTTTCCTACTGGATTAGAAAGCTAAACTTAGTAATGATATTCAAAATTGTTGAGTGTGTTAAACAAACATTCTAAGGTACTTTGAGTACAACTACACATTTGTACAACCCTACAAAGTCTTAGAAAGAAGTGTTAGAAAGTCTTAAAAATATTTCTGCAATTTGCGTCAGCAATTTCACCTTTAACTAGACATTTCTCCTAAAGAAATAATGGGATAACAAAAATTCAATCTAAACAAGGGTATTTCTTAAAACCTTTTAATGTCAGTTCCTCAATAACAAAAAATTAGAGATACCTAGGGCGTTGATGATCTACTGTAAAATAAGAAAGTGGTCAGAAGGTTTTGTATAATTTTAGACTTTAAAAAGTTTGCAGATATACACAATTTTGTTATATATATATCTATATGGCAGGATGATTTTCTAAGCTTATATTTTCCACTTTCTTCAATGATCGTCTGTAAGTACAATTAATATAAAAGTTACATTCAGAAGAATTTTTCAACACATCATGTTATGTGGAGAAAACAATTTCAACATCAGTTTTATTTCAAGTGCTAATCAAAATGCTTTGGGGAAAAAAACCCTGGAATTAAACTAAAATGTTAAAATGGTCAGAGTTCCCATCGTGGCTCAGTGTTTAACAAATCCGACTAGGAACCATGAGGTTGTGGGTTCCATCCCTGGCCTTGCTCATTGGGTTAAGGATCTGGTGTTGCCGTGAGCTGTAGTGTAGGTTGTAGAAGCAGCTTGGATCCGGTGTGGCTGTAGCATAGGCTGGCGGCTACAGCTCGGATTAGACCCTTAGCCTGGGAACCTCCACATACCGTGAGTGCGGCCCTAGAAAAGGCAAAAAGAAAAAAAAAATAAAGTTAATGGTACTTGCCTCTGGGAAATGAAATTATGAATGACCTTTATTTCCGATATGCATTTTTCTTTACTTTTCTAAATGTTTTCTTTCTTGTAATTAAAAAAAGTAAAATTCCAAAAGCAGAGCAAAAACATAGAGGAAACTAATCCTGTCCTGTAAAATGAAAATTTGCTCTTCCTTTGTCTTAGTTCATCATCCGTGGCTTCAAGTGACCCCAGTAGGGGGCTCATTTGAATCGCATTGTTTTAAATCCTTATTTTATATTTTGTTCAGGAAACTTATTTTGAGGAAATAAACAAATGAAGACTGTAAATTAAGAAATGGAGTAAAAAGGACTCTATTTCATAGTCCCATGCTTTGGACATTTCATTTTTCAGATGTTCTTTTGGATCAAACAAGGACTATCTCTAAGGTTTTCATTCCATTTTATTTGAAATGATTAAATGGGAATGAAAAGATAATCTGTTTATACTGATGTAAAATCTAAAGGAGCTCCTGTATTCTTTCTCTATTTTCTTCTTTAATTGTAGTGTTATTATTTTACTGTTTTATAAAAATGATATAAACTTACTTGAAAAATGAAAGCAATAAAAAGAAGTTAAAGCATCATTTAAAATTCCAAAACAGAAGTTTCTATCATTAACAATTGGTGAACATCATCTCTCTCTCTCTGTTGTATTTAGAAAGAGGGAGATGACTAGACCAAGAGCAAGAAGTAATTTAAGAAAAAAGGCATCAGTCCATACTAACTTTAAAAAATTCAGAGTACTGGATTTATCTTGAGTTAAACCAAAAGAAAAGCATTGAAATTATTTCTAAACTTCAAATTAACATTTCATTAGCAGAAGACATCATAGGTCCTAAAAGACAACACTAAAGTTAAGGAAAAACAGATTAAGAAAATCTTTACAAGATTAAAGTCATACATACATAAATATATACACATATGTATACATGAAGAGATATATTCATATTTAAATATTTTTATTTTAAAATATATATTTTTGGCTTTTTTTTTTTTAGGGTTACACCTGCAGCATATGGAGGTTCCCAGGCTAGGGGTCGAATCAGAGCTGTAGTTGCTGGCCTACACCACAGCCACGGTAATGCAGAACCTGAACAGCATCTGCGACCTACACCACAGCTCACAGCAACACCAAATCCTTAACCCACTGAGCAAGGCCAGGGATTGAACCTGTGCCTTCCTGGATACTAGTCAGGTTCATTACTACTGAGCCACCACGGGAATTCCTTAAAAACATTCTTAATTTTCCTCTCGAATTATACTTTTTTCCTTTTTATCCATTGTCTATCTATCCCACTAAGAGCTTTAGAGTTTTGAGTTAAATTGAAGGAAGTCACCCTGATACTAACAACTGGAGGCCAACAGATTGATTTATATTGACAATGAAAAGGATGCAAGACAGGAAAGATGTGCCCATCATCATACACCGCCACTGCTGGATTCCAGCATTCCTGCTTCTGCAATTCACCAGGGCACTAGTCAGTAACTCGGTGTTCACACCACACATGACAGTTGTCAGGGCTGACCTTATAATACATCTGAGGTGACTTAAATTTATCTGCACGTGAAATCCTAGGAAAAAGAAAATTAAGAAAGCTCCCATTCCTCTTATCTTCTTTCATGGTCTCAAGGTTTGTTAGTTAGCCAAACAAATGTAGATTCTCTTTTTCCCACGACATGGTCATCCATCACTTTCCAGACAGTCCCAGATTTCTCTAGTAGTTCATAGTCAATGACTGAGTTTGTAAGTGAGAACTGGTAGGCTAGTGGAGCAATAATGGGAGACCTTGCTTGCATTCACTGAGTGTTTGCGAAAGGGAGAATTGAAGAATTGTCTAAACAGTAATTTCTCATAATACTTTGACTGAATGTACTCTATGGGAAGCTTGTAATGTGTTTTTGAGATTCTTTGCTGGTTCCTTTCATCAGCACTGATGCTTTATCCCCCAGTACTGGAAACACCGGCTTCCAAAGGATCATAGCTATACCCTCCACTGAAATTGCCCTCAGCTACAGGGAACTGTCTCAACCCCATCTCTGGGGGAGATGGCTTGTGGTCTATGACTCATTGAGGCAGGACGTGAAGACCCAGCCCTAAGGCTCAATTGGGGATAACTCTGGAGAGTCATTCCAGATCCAGAGCTCCTTTAGATTGAGTAAATTTCTGTTTCAACAGCATCGTAAGTCAACTCACCTTCTGCCTGCTTCTGACCTCCTCAAATTATTACAGCTCTATCTCTAGAGGAGGGAGCTCTCCAAAATGCCTCTACGTGAAATGGAAGACAGCATTCTCACCAGGGAAAGGCAAATGTGGGAAATAAGTAAAATATATAGAATTTTTTTATAAAGCTCAATCTTACTTAAAGGGTATCTTTTATTCATTTTGGTGTGTGTTAATATGTCTTTTTTTAAACAAGAAATTTATAGCGATGATTATGGTGATTATAATGTATGACCTCAGCTCTGGTGTTTCTTTCCAAGCACTAATGCCAATAGACAGGCAGGGAATGCAGTGAATTCATAAGTTCATATCTTTTTGTCCTAGTTGTGACCATGCCAGAGGGAATAAAGGCAGGCAACTATGTGTCCAGGCTGCTCTCAGCACACAGTCTGGGGTTTCCCTTGAGCAACCAGCTAATCTCTTTCTCTTACGATTTTACTCTCTATTATGCCCCTCCCTCCAAAGCTCATTATAATGTCTGTCAGCATTGGTAGAGGTGCCATGTAAGTGGGGCTGGGGAGGGCAAACTGGAGAAGTGCTGTGAATCTCTGTTCACAGGGCCAGATATCGACTGAGTTGGTTACTTGACTCTCATGGCTGAATCCAAAACAGACCCTTCTGCCTTCTTTCGTGTGTCTTTATATATCGTGTGACTCTGGTGTGTTCTACTACTAAAACGTGTACTTTGTAGATTCTAGTACAATTGACACAGCATGCAGTACATTGTCAAGCATGTGAAATAACAATTAAACATAGAAATTTTCAATGACTATATTTTATGTATATGTTACTCAAACTAATGCATTTCTTCCCAGGCCAAGAGGCTGCCAGATCTGCTCCTCTCCATGAGGCCACTGTCTTTATAGAAGCAGTCTCTTCCAAGCTCACCCCATCTCTGCCAGCCCAGGTCACTCTTGCTTAGTCTGGGTAGTCTGTGTTTTCCAGTGTCTTTCCAGTCTTTTGTTAGACCATGTCCCTTTCAGAGCTTTCACTTTGATTTTTAAGAGTCTTTTCTTCCAGAAAAGCCCTTTCTTGTGATTCGAAAGTTTTGACTTTCACAACTATTGCTTCTGTTAATAGCTAAAAAAAAAAAAACCTATTTTAGGAATTAAAAAAATCTCAATACTTACTGTTTTCCTTGATTTTCTTGCTATAAGGAATTCTTCTAGAGACAGTGTGAATGCTTCTTACTCACTAGGAGAGAGGTCATCTTATAAAGGGAAGTACAGAAAACAGTTTTAAGATCTATTGGGCAGTGTAAGTAAATCAAACGTTTACAAGGCTATGGTGTAGTGCCTGTCCTGAGTGCTGTGTGTTCTGCTTGGAGAGACTGCTTCAGGTGTTCAGTTACTACCTGTGAGGCCACCACTCACCCCTCATAGCTCACCTGTCAAAACCTTTCCCAGTACTCTTCCATGTTGGTACAAAGACACATCTCAAAATCTCATTCATTTCAGCCCTATCATGTGATTAGTGTTAAGTGTAATCAAGATTAAATCTATCACCTGTCACCGTGGTCTTCTGGGTGCAGGCTTTAAGTAGGGTTTGGGAGGGGAAGCATGAATACAAATGCAGGTGCTCTCCTGTGGTATTTCTATCCAGTATTACGTAGTGTGATTCATGGAGCCCATGGGTTTCACAGAATATATTCAAAATCGCCATCTTCCTTAATTCAGTACATAGAGGCTTTAAAAAATCTGTGACAAAGGTGCAGATAAAGCTTGGTACCTAGCTATAGAAAGCCTTGTTCTAACTAAGCTACTTTCTCTAATTAAACCCTAATTAGAACTCATAATTTCACTGAGCTGTATTAACATTACCTGAGCTATGAAAGCTTACCATGGTTGTTTAAAACCCATGGGTGTTGAAATAACAGCAAAGCTGTCACACCTGGATGTGGAGAGATTTATATATAGAATAATCTCCTCCACTAGGTGGTAATTTCAAGCCATGTTTCATCAATTGGGCTTCCCATTAGGCTGTCAATTCTTTTTCCTCTTTAATCCATCTTTCACTCTGTTTACAGTTAGTGTCTTACAGCATAACCCTGATTTCACACCTTTGCCTCCATCCATTTCTTAAAACCTCTGTTGGTTACAAAATATAGTCCAAAGTAGCTACCTAACACATGTGACCCTGCCTAAACTTCCCAAATCATTCCTCTCACAGATGCCATCACCCCCCACATCTCCCCTCACTGAGCTTACTCTTGGACAACATGTAAAGATTTGTCATGCCTGGAACCTGGAGATATGGTTGTGTTTCCACACATGCTGTTTTTCTAGCTGGGCTGTTCATCCTTTCTTTGGTATATCATAACTACTAGTCATCTTGAGGATGGAACAGTGCTAAAGTGTGGACTCTGGATTTAAACAGCATTGGTTGGGTTTGAATGCCCATTTACATGCTGCTTACTAGCTGTTTGGCATTGTACATATTAGATCATTCTCCTTCATCCCATAAAAAATCCTGGTTCCTGTATTCTGCTCAGAGGAAAAATAAAAGCAAAGGGAGGCAATTCCATGTTTATCATCATGATCAAAGAGGAAGAAGTTGTTTGAAACTGGAGATTACTACTTACAGTTTTGATGTGACGGAGTAGTCAGTATTTCCACTTCCTATCAACTTTTCCATACTACAAAGTGACAGAACTATTCGAACAGCTTGAGAAACTGTAATTTCACTTTAACAGATAATTGGCCTTCCTTGTGGACAGGTGATAGCAAATGTCAATGTCTTCCAGTCAAATACCACCAGGAATGTACCTGTCCTTGAAGTTGGGTTCATTACTCATTGCAGTGAGAGAAAATACATATCACGAGGAACTGTGGAGCTTCTCAGTACGAGGACGTTAGAAAGATCCTATTAGAGGACTTTGGCTTTGGTTAGGTGACTTTAGGAGGGTCTTAGGGAGTGAAGATCTGCTCTATGTTGTGTGTTGTCAAAAAAAGAAAAAGAGCAATTCAATAATTGTGTATCTCAATCAATCTTGTTTGTAGGAAAGAAAGAATAGAGCAAGGATATTGCTATAATTGGTAAAGAAGAGCAGTCACTCCTATCAGCCAGGAGAGAGATATAGTTGTCTTTAGTGGGTTGCACAGTGATTGTGTTTTTTCCTGTGCTCGGACACAGTTATGAAGTGGCTTTTTCTTGTTTCAGTTTATCATGAACTCAGAGTAAGTGTATCTGATAGTGGTGTTTCATGAGATTATTTATGTCCAACAGGAGAATAATACAGCCTTGCTTGAAGGCCAGGCCAGCTCGAAACAACATGAAAGCCCAGTTTCAAGGGTCAGACCAGTTCCCAGATGTTAGTATTTGCTTTTTATTTTATTTTTCCTGAGACAGAAAAGGGAGACATCCTATAAAAAAAACCTCTGTAGTTGGTGGCTTTTTTGGATCCTCTGTATAGGAATCAAATTAACCTATGATCACCTGTCTGGAGTCTTCTGTATGGACTTGAACTTAGAGATGATTGGAGACAGCAGGAAGGGGCTGAAATTTGACACAGGTTTTATCCTCTGAAGTGAGAGTGAAAGTTGCCTTTGCTGCAAGTGTTGCCAGAGGATGTCAACCTGGAAGGGATCTGTACTAAGAGTCCAGGCAGGCAGGTCTTTCCCCTGTTTTGTCCATGGACTCCCCGTCTCAGCTCATCTGTGTATTTCTTGGTAGCATCTATGTCTGGCTCTCCGTGGAGGTCTATAAGACTCCAGAAAGGCATTCTTCTCTTCTTAAGTGTCATTTTCAGTGCTTATCTTTCTCTCTCAGTGTCAGGTCTTGCTTCTATCTTTGACAGTATCAAATATAGGAGTTCCCATTGTGGCTCAACAGGTTAAGGACCCAATGTTGTCTCTATGAGGATGTGGGTTCTACCCATGGCCTGGCTCAGTAGGTTAAGGATCCAGTATTGCTGCCAGTTGCAGCATGGTTTGCAGATGTGGCTTGGATTCAGTGTTGTTATAGCTGTGGTGTAGGACACAGCTGCAGCTCTGATTCGATCCCTACCCTGGGAACTTCCATATGCCACAGGTGTGGCCATAAAAGGAAAAAAAAACCCAAAACATCAAAGTTGTTATACAGTATTTAAGACACACAAGTCTAAAGAAAAATATTACAAATATTAATATACCTAGTTCTGCTTTATTTTTACAGTCCCCTTCTTCCAGCCCTCTCTGATCACCCCAAATTTTCCCTTCCCAGAGGTAACCATTATCCTGAATTTGGTGTTTCTCTCTCATACATTTATTTATATTTTACACATATTTATATATCAGAAAACAATGTATTGTACTGCTTTGAATGGTTTGACATTTCATATGAGAACTTTATATATACTGTTCAACTTACATATTTTGTTCTACACATTTGAGACTCTTTCACTTTAAAGAATACATAGCTTTAGTTCTTTTATTTTCTTGGTTACATATCAATTATTTCTTTGAAAATGCTCTAATTACTGATTTTCCTATATGGATATTATGGTTAGGGTTTTCTTGTTTTTGAAAATAATTTTGTTATGAATATTTTCATACACATTTCCTGCTATATAGGTAAGTGAAATTCTCTAGAATTTATATGTAGGAGTGGAATTCCTGACTCATAGACTATGTCTGAAACTTTAATTCTTAAAATTGATCACATCAATTTACCCACCCACGAGCAGTGTTAGGAAAATTCCACAGTCTCTGTATATGTCAATGTTTGTTATTTTTATGTTTTAAAGTTTTTGTGATGTGATGGATTGAAATGGTGTCACTTTGATTTTCATCTATATTTTCCTATTTGCTGGCTAAGTTAAGCAGCTTTTCACATGGTATTTGCCATACTTGTGGTATTGGTTACCTGAATTGGCTGTTTGTGTCATTTGCCTATTTTTCTATTTGGTTGTTTGCCTTTTTTGTTAATTGCAGAAGAGTTTTGCAAGTGATGTTTTGTTGGTTGTATGGTTGTACGGTTGCAAGTATTACTGTGTAATCTGTGGGTTATCTTTACATTATTTATGGTATTTTTGGTTAATAGAAGTTTTTTAATTTTGATATAATCAGATTGTTACAGTTTTCAGTGCTATGTAAAGAGTATCCCGTAACTTAGTGACTTAAAACAATGACAATTGCGTTATTACACCCCTGGATTTTTCCGGGTCAGACTTTGGAAAGGGCTCAGCTGAGTTCTATGATTCAGGGTCCTTTTTGTGGTTGCAAGGGGATGAGTGGCTGGAACAGGAACAGTGGGAAGCTGACTCGGCTTTTTTTGTTTGTTTTTTTCACATAGTTTCAGAAATTTTCAGTGTGATACCTTTGTAGGAACTTGTTTGGATTTCTTCACAGCTTGGTAGCATGGGGTGGTTGGGTTGCTTGCTTGGCAGTTTGAGGCTCCAGTGTATATGCTTCACAAAGCAAGGTGGGAGCTGTGTTGCCTTTAATGACCTAGCCTTGGAGTTATGTCAATTGTGTTGTATTCTTTGGTCAAAGCAGTCACAAAGGCCCACCCATTTTCAAAGAGAGGAGATGTAGACTTCATCTCTTAATGAGAG
The DNA here is from genome assembly GCA_004024745.2 of Catagonus wagneri. NCBI lineage: Eukaryota > Metazoa > Chordata > Mammalia > Artiodactyla > Tayassuidae > Catagonus > Catagonus wagneri. Next base: position 2,942,525 of record PVHT020003785.1, read on the forward strand.
GAGTGTCAAGGTCACATTGCAAGAAGAGCGTGTGGAATGGAAATTATTTTTGTGGTCGTCTTTGGAAAATAGGATCTGATCTGTCAGATTTATCGATATTTCTAAAAAAACTTGATTTAAAAATTCTTCACTAACTAAAGGACAAAATCTTTCTGTTTTTATCTTTACAGGTTTGAGTTTGCTTTACACAGTTATGTCTTTGATACATCTGAAATTGATTTCTTTACATTGTATGAGCAAAAACTAATTACTGTAGTATACATTAATTCTTACCATTGATCAGAAATGGTAGATTTGTTATCAATTAATTTTTCATATATGGACGATTCTATTTCAGAGCTTCTTGTTCTGTCACACTGAATTTGTATTAATTGCTGTGGCTTTTAAAATATTCTCCCCACACTGCTTTTTAAAAACTATTGCCTATTCTTTGTTTTTTATTCTTTCATTGCAATCTGAGTCAGTTTAAGAATGCCAGAAACCCTTTTGAAAATTTATCAGTAAGAGATCTGAATTTATAAATAGTTGGGCACAACTGTCATCTTTATAATGTCTTGTTACACATAAGAAATGATCCTCAATACTTATCATATAATTCAAAAATTTTTATATTTTTCCTTGAAGGTCAGACATATCAAATTATTTCTAAACTTTTTTTTTAATTCTATTCTAGTGAACATAAATGCAAATGATTCTTATAAGTTGACCTTCATTTTAGATCTTTGAACTCAATTTCTAAAGTCTAAGATGTAAAATTTTATCTAAAATGTCTATATGAAGATAGTTGCTGTATGATATCTCTTATGTAGAGTCTAAAGATAATACAAGTATTTACAAAATAGAAACAGATTCAATATAGAAAACAAACTAGTGGTTAACAAAAGGGAGAGGGAAGGGAGAAGGGACAGGTAAGGAGTAGTGGTGTTAAGAGATACAAATGACTTGTACGATCTAGATTGGCAGCAAGGATATGTTGTATAGTACAGGGAATTACAGCCATTATCTTTTAATAATTTTAGTGGAGTATAATCTATAAACTTCTAGAGGAAAACCTAGGCAGCAAACTCCATGACATTGATCTTAGCAATATGTTTTTGGATATGTCTCCCTTGGAAAAGGAAACAAAAGTAAAAATAAACAAATTGGACTTAATCAAACTAAAAAGCTTTTGTACAGCAACAGAAACTATCAACTATGAAAGTACCGAATCATTATGCTGTACACCTGAAACTAATATAATATTTTAAATAACCTATACTTGAATTTTAAAAAAATATATGTTTTCTTGGGTGTTATGGTAAAAAATTAAAGTTTGAATTTTTTTTTTCTTTAAATCCTTATATAGTCTCTTATTTTTCTTGTCCTATCTCACTGGCAAGAATCTAATATAATATCAGAAGGAAGGGGTAACAATAGTTTTTAAAGCAAGTGGCTCTAAGCAGTTCTTCATTAAGGTGGTTGCTGTAGGTTTTCAATGCATACTCTTTATTTGGTAAAAGGGTTTCTTTTTATGCATAGTTTACTAAGAGCTGATAGCTGTGGTATTGACTTGTATGGAATTCTTTTCCAGCATCTAATGCATTGTTGCTATGATTTTTATTAGTGGCAATTTACATTATTCAACCAAACCTGTTGGTTGGTTTAAACCAACCCTATCTGCTATAAATACAAATTTATGTTAATGTGTATATTTATTGTTATATTTTGCAAATTTGTATTTCATTTAGGTTGTTAGCATACATGTCTGAGACTGATTGGCCTACAATTTCTCCATCATCCCTATGTGTTGCCTTTATTTGGTCTTGTTTTTAAGATTATGCTGTAATCATAAAATTATGTGAGGAGAGTGACTTCAGTGAAAATAGCAGAATAAGGGGCCCCCGAGGTACACTAAAAAAATAAGAAAGAAAGAGACTGGCAAAAATAGCCCAAATTACATATCTTGGAACTCTGCAAAGTAACCAAAACTTTCAGCAAGAAAAGTAACACTTACTGAAGAAAATCTAATAAATCTTGGTGACAAGAGTCCTTTGTGTTATTTTATCTTGGTCCCATCTTCACTCCCTAGGTTGGCAATGGCATTGAAGATATAGCCCCCATTGTCCATTTAAATATCTGTACCAGAATGGACTTTATTTACAAATGTGGTTCTGTCCATGTTTTTCAATAAATGCATCCATTTAGCATAAGTTGTCTAATTTATTGGCTTAAGTTTATAATATTTCCTTTTTATCTATAGTAATATCACCTCACTCAGTGATGATTGTTTTAGGTATCTTTTTTTCTTCAGTAATCTGCCTAGAGGTTTATCAATTTTACTGATCTTTTCACTGAACTAACATTTGGCTTCACTGACTTTTCTCTACTGTTTCCATATTTTTTCATTTCACTGATGTCTGTCTTGATTTTGATTTTCTTGGTATTTTGGCTTAATTTGCTTTCCTGTTTATAAAGGTGTATGTGAGATTATTGCTTTGAGATTTATCTTCTTTTCTTTCTTGCTCTCTTTTCTATTTTTTTTTTTTTCTGCTTTTTAGGGCAATACCAATGGCACACGGAGGTTCCCAGCTAGGAGTCTAATCTGATCCATAGCCACAGCAATACAGGATCTGAGCTGCATCTGCGACCTACACCACAACTCATGGTGATGCAGGATCCTTAACCCACTGAGCAAGGCCAGGAATGGACCCTGCAACCTCATGGTTCCTAGTTGGGTTCGTTTCCACTGTGCCATGATTGGAACTCCCATATCTTCTTCTCTAATGATACATATTTATTGTTACAGAATTTCCTCAATGTACTACTTTAGCTGCATATCACAGCTATTATTAATTGAATTTTTATTTTTATTCAGTTCAAAGTAATTCTTAAATTTCTTTTTTCCCCCACCACCTTTGAGGTATAACTGACATATTACACTATATAATTTTAAGGTGTATAATGTCTTGATCTGGTATGTACTGTGAAATTATTACCACAATAAGGTCAGTCAAAATCTCCATCTTATGTAGTTACCCTGTGTATGTGTATGTAGAACATTTAAGAGCTACTCTTTAAGCAATTTTCAAGTATATAATACAGTATTATAAACTGTATTTACCATGCTTTACGTTGGATAACTAGGACTTATTTATCAGTTTGCACTTGACCAATATCTCCCCATTTACCTCACCTCCCAGGCTCTGGCAACCACTAATCTACTGTTTCTGTGATTTTAGCTTTTTAGAATTCCATATAGGAGTTCCTGTCATGGAGCAGTGGAAACAAATCCGACTAGGAACCATGAGGTTGCAGGTTTGATCCCTGGCCTCACTCAGTGGGTTAAGGATCTGGTGTTGATGTGAGCTGTGGTGTAGGTTGCAGAGTGGCTCGGATCTGGCATTGCTGTAGCTGTGGTGTAGGCTGGCAGCTATAGCTCTGATTGGACCCCTAACCTGGGAACATCCATATGCCACGGGTACAGCCCTAAAAAGCAAAATAAAATAAAATTCCAAACGTAAGATCATACAATATTCATCTCTTTCTACATTACTTCACTTAATGTCCTCAGGTTCCATCTGGGCTGTCACAACAGGTAGAGTTTCCTTCTTCATTATGGCTTAATAATATTTCATTGCGTACATATAACGTTAATATTTAATTTTTCCAGTTTTATGGAGATATAATTGACATACAGAACTATATAACTTTAATGTATAAATGAGTTGACTTACATATATCATAAAATATGTACTAAACTTATAGCAGTTATCACCTAACACCTTATGTAGACACAAAATTAAAAGAAATAGAAAAAAACTTTTTCCTTGTGATGACAATGCTTAGGATATACTCATAACACCATTCATATATAACATACAACAGTTTTAAATGTATTTGTCATGTATATTACATTCTTAGGACTTACCTCATAAATGGAATTTTGTACCTTTTGACTGCCTCCAGACAATTTCCCTTCCTGCCTCAGGTAACCACAGATCTATCTCTTTTTCTGAGTTATTTGTTTTTGAAGTATAATCAACCTACAAGACTGTTAGTTACTGTTGTAAAAATAGTGATTCGAAATTTCTATACATTTGTATACAAAATGATCATTGTGGTAAGTCCAGCTGCAATCTATCAACATAAAAGCTATTATATAATTATTGCCTGTGTTCTTCACACTGTACATTTCATATCTATGACATTTATTTTGCAACTGAAGTTTGTATCTATATCCCTCACCTATTTCTTTCTTTCTCCCAAACTCCTCCTCTCTCACAACTGCCTGTTCAATCTATAATTCTATTTCTGTTATGTTTATTCCTTTGTTTTTAAGATTCCACATGTAAGTGAAATCATGCAATATTTTTCTTTCTCTGTATAACTTATTTCGCTTAGCATGATACCCTTTAGGTCCAGCATGTTGTTGCAAATGGCAAGATTTCATTCTTTTTTATGGCTGAGTAATATTTTAACACACACACATAGTACAACTTCTTTATTCATTCATCTGTTGATGGGCACTTTTTCTTTCTTGGCAATGGTAAATAATGCTACAACGAACATAGGGGTGCATATCTTTTCTAATCAGTGTTTTTATTTTATTCAAATAAATACATACCCAGGCATGAAATTTCTGGATAATATGGTCATTCTATTTTTAATTTTTGAGGAATTTCTGTACTATTTTCCATAGTAGCTATGCCAGTTTATATTCCCATGAAAGTTCACTAGATTTTCATTTTCTCCACATCCTTGCCAATCCTTGATATTTTTGTCTTTTTGGTGATAGCTCTCTGGACAGATGCGAAGTGATAACTCATTTTGATTGTGATCTGCATTTTTCAATTATTGGTGATGTTGAGTGTCTTTTCATGTGCCTGTTAACCATCTATATGTCTTTGGAAAAATGTCTATTCAGGTCCTCTGCCCATTTTTAATTTTTTTTGCCTTTTTAATGAATTTTTGAGTTCTTTGTATATTTTGGATATTAAGTCTTTGTCAGATATATCATCGGGAAATAATTTCTCTCATTTTGTTTGCTTGATAGTTTCTGTTGCTGTACACAACATTTCAGTTTGATGAAGTCCCATTTGCTGATTTTTACTTATGTTTCCGTTTACTGAAGAGACATATCCAAAAACATATTGCTAAAATAAATGTCAAAGAATATACTGCCTAAGTTTTCTTCTAGAAGTTTTATGGTTTCAGTTTTACATTTAAATCTTTAATCCATTTTGAGTTAATTTTTGATATGAGCTTGGGGTACAGTTTCATTCTTTTCCATGTGGATATCAAGTTTTCACAAAACCATTTAATGAAGAGACTATCTTTTCTCCATTGAGTATTCTTGGTTCCCTTGTCAAATTATAATTGACCATAAATGTGTGGTTTTGTTTCTGGGTTCTTGATGCTTATTGGTCTATGTGTCTGTTTTTATTCCAGTACCATGCTTTTATCATCATATAATGACTTTCCTTGTCCCTTATAGTTTTTGACTTAAATGTCTATTTTGTCTGATAAAAGGTCTCTATTGTTTTGCCCTGTTCATTTTTATTTACCATTTTCAGGGAACATCTTTTTCCATTCCTTAAGTCTGTGTCTGTCCTTAAACCCGAAGTGAGTCTTTTGTAGACAGCATATAGTGTATCTCCTTATTTTATCCATTCAGCCAATCTATACCTTTCCTAGAGAATTTAATCCATTTATAGTAAAAGTAATTATTGATAACCTAAGGACTTACTAATGCCATTTATCAATTGTTTTCTGGCTGTTTGTATTTCCCTTGTTTCTATCATCTTCTCCTGCTGTCTTCCTTTGTGAGTTGTTGATTTGTCATAGTGGTGTTTTCATTCACTTCTCTTTATCTTTTGTGTATCTACTATAGGTTGCATGTTTCATTGGTATTTTGTGCGTTTGAAGAACTAAGCCCCTCTTGCTGTGTTTACATATTGGCTTAGGGAAATCTCTTTATTAGTCAGTCTATTCAGAGATTCTAGATGGGCTGCCTGGTGGTATGCAGAGGTAGGCTTTCTACTGGAATTCTTGAGCAGGCAAACTCTGGTGCCTGTATCAGCAGTGAGCAGGCCTGGTGCTTGAGTTTATGGGAGCCAATCTGGTGTTGGGACGGCTAGGGAAGGGGCCTGTGTCCATGAGAAATGGGTCTGGAGGCTGGCCCTGCTGAGGCTGGACTGGGACTGTGGCAAGGTGGGAACTTGTGTCTGTAAATCCAGCCTTGAGGCTGGGTCTCTGGCAGGGCAAGCCTGGTGCTTGGGGCAGGCTCAGATGCTTGGCCTGTCAAAGCTGACTTGGTGTTTGGGTAGACGTGGGTCTATGGTGGCCAGAACCAGCCTGGTGTCTGGCTGGGTCAGGGGCCTGGAAATATGGTAGTAGGCCTGGTTCTGGAGCTAGTAGGGAGCTTCAGTTTGTGGGTGTCCACTTGGAGCCTGGGTTAACTGGAGCCAGCTGGGAGCTTAGGGCCTTAAGCGCTGGCTGATACTGGGTAGGCAGGCAGCATGGGGCTATAGGATTTACCTGGTGCTCATGTGAACCTGGTGCAGGGATAAAGTTAGTACTCCACTTGTTTTTCCCTTGGGGATGGTGCCTCTCTCTACTCTAGGCTGCCTAGGTTTGGAGGAGGTGTGACAGATAATGTGAAACCATCTTTCATACCTTCTTCAGTGTGTCTTTTATTTCTGTGTTCCACCCAGGTACTGTAATCCCTCACCTGGAATCCTTAGCTCTTATAAAAGGCTTTTTGTGTGTGGATAATTCAAACTCACATTTCTGGGATGAGATGGTCACTAGAAATTCCCATACCATCATCTCGTTCATGTCACTCCTAAATTCCTGTTTGACTTATTCTTTGACCCACGGGATATTGAGAATTGTTTTAGTTTCTAAATATTGAATAATTTCCAGATTTTTATCCATTATCTATCTCAAAATTTAGTTGTTGTGGTGGTTAAAACACACACACGCACACACACACACACACACACACAAAACCTCCCAAACTTTTAGAGTTCCCATCGTGGTGCAGTGGTAATGAACCTGACTTGTATCCATGAGGATGCAGGTTCGATCCCTGGCATTGCTCAACAGGTTAAGGATCCATCATTGCTGTGAGCTGTGGTGTAAGAAGCATACGTGACTTGGATCCCGCATTGCTGTGGCTGTGATGTAGACTGGCAGCTGCAGCTCTGATTCGACCCCTAGCCTAGGAACTTCCATATGCTGCAGGTACAGCCATAAAAAGCAAAACAAACAAAAAAACAAAAAACAACTTTCCGTGACTTAAATCTTTGAAAACTTACTCAGACTTTTATGTGATAAATGTACCAGATATACCCAAAAAGAATATATCTTCCAATGTTTTTAGGATGTGTGTTCTATAAATGTCAGTAGGGCCAAGCTGTTTGATGTTGCTCAAATCTACATCCTTCCTGACTTTCTCTACTTATTAGATAAATTATTCAAACAATGATGTTAATCTGTGAATTTGTGTATTTATCATTCTTTGAAGTTTTACATGAAAAAAAAGTTTTACATGAAGTTTGTTTCATGTATTTTGAAACTCAAATGCATAAACATTTTGAATTATTTCCCCCATCTTCTGAATTATTGTGTCGAAGCATTGTAATTCTATGCTTTATTTCTCTTTAAACCATACAAGACATTATGTGGATATTACGTATTTATTTCTACTCACATGTTTGTTCTTTCCACTGCTTTTCTTACTTTCCTACATTCCCATGTTTTGCTCTGGGATCACTTTCCTTCTCCCTAAGCAACTCTCTTTAGTATTTGTTTTATTCTTTTATTTTTAAAATTTTATTTATTTTTTCCATTATAGCTAGTTTACAGTTTTCTGTCACATTTTCAACTGTACAGAGTGGTGACCTGGTTGCACATACATATATGGATTCATCACAAGTGATTAGACATAGTTCCTGGTGCTATACAGCAGGATCTACTTGCTTTTCCATCCCAAAGGCAATAGTCTAAAACTATTAACCCCAGATTCCCATACCATCCCACTCCCTCCCCCACCCTCCTGGCAACCACAAGTCTGGTCTCCAAGTCCGTGATTTTCTTTTCTGTAGAAAGATTCATTTGTGCAGTATATTAGATTCCAGATATAAGTGATATCATATGGTATTTGTCTTTCTCCTTCTGACTTACTTCACTCAGTATGAGGGTCTCTAATTCCATCCATGTTGCTGCAAATGGCATTATTTTATTCCTTTTTATGGCTGAGTAATAGTCCATTGTGTATATATATCACATCTTCCTAATCCAATCATCTGTCAATGGACATTTGGGTTGTTTCCATGTCTTGGCTATTGTGAATAGTGCTCAGTGAACATGCACGTGCAAGTTTCTTTTTCAAGAAAATTTTTGTCCTGACATATGCCCAAGAGTGGGATTGCTGGGTCATATGGTAGTTCTACGCATAGTTTTCTAAGGTACCTCTGTACTGTTTACCATGGTGATTGAACCAGCTTGCATTCCCACCAACAGTGCAGGAGGGTTCCCTTTTCTCCACACCCCCCAAACATTTGTTTTTTGTGGACTTATTAATTATGGCCATTCTGACTGGTGTGAGGTGGTATCTCATGGTAGTTTTGATTTGCATTCCTCTAGTAATCAGAGATGTTGAGCATTTTTTCATGTGCTTGTTGGCCATCCACATATCTTCTTTGGAGAAATGTCTATTCAGGTCTTTTGCCCATTTTTCCATTGGATTGTTGGCTTTTTTGCTGTTGAGTTGTATAAGTTGTTTGTATATTTAGAGATTAAACCCTTGTCAGTTGCATCGTTTGACACTATTTTCTCCCATTCTTTCAGTTGTCTTTTTGTTTTCTTTTTGGTTTCCTTTGCTGTGCAAAAGCTTGTCAGCTTGATTAGGTCCCATTGGTTTATCTGCCTTTTTTCTGTTGCTTTGGGAGACTGACCTTGAGAAAATATTTGTAAGGTTAATGTCAGAGAATGTTTTGCCAATGTTCTCTTCCAGGAGTTTAATGATGTCTTGGCTTATATTTAAGTCTTTAAGCCATTTTGAGTTTATTTTTGTACATGGTGTGAGAGTGTGTTCTAGTTTCATTGATTTGCATGCAGCTGTCCAGGTTTCCTAGCAATACTTACTGAAAAGACTGTCTTTTGCCCACTTTATGTTCTTAGCTCCTTTGTCAAAGATTAATTGACTGTAGGTGTCTGGATTTATTTCTAGGTTCTCTATTCTGTTCCATTGGTCTGTATTGTCTGTTTTGGTACCAGTACCACACTGTCTTGATTACTGTGACTCTGTAATATTGCCTGAAGTCTGAGAGAGTTATGCCTCCTGCTTGGTTTTTGTTCCTCAGAATTGCTTTGGCGATTCTGGGTCTTTTGTGGTTCCATATAAATTTTTGGATTATTTGTTTCTATCTCTGTGAAGAATGTCATGGGTAATTTGATAGGGATTGCATTGAATCTGTAGATTGCTTTGGGTAGTATGGCCATTTTTACAGTATTAATTTTTCCAGCCCATGAACATGGGATATCTTTGCATTTCTTTGTATCTTCTTTGATTTCCTTGATTAATGTTTTGTAGTTCTCTGCATATAAGTCTTTCACCTCCTTGGTCAGGTTTATTCCCAGGTATTTGATTTTTTGGGGTACAATTTTAAAAGGTATTGTATTTTTGTATTCCTCTTCTAATATTTCATTTCATTTTATCCAGTCTGTGACTCTATGTCTTTTGATTGGACCATTCAGTCTGTCGACATTTAAGGTGATTATTGATAGATAATGTATTTATTGCCATTTTAGACCTTGTTTTCCAGTTGATTCTGTGTTTCTCTTTTCTTCCCTTTTTTTTTTTTTTTTTTTGTCTGTTGTCATTTTAAGCTGCACCTGTGGCATATGGAGATTCAGGCTAGGGGTCCAATCGGAGCTACAGCTGCTGGCCTATACCACAGCTACAGCAACGCGGGATCCGAGCTGTGTCTGCATGTCTGCAACCCACACCACAGCTCACATCAATGCCGGATCCTTAACCCACTGAGCGAGGCCATGGATCAAACCTGCAACCTCATGGTCCCTAGTTGGATCCGTTTCCGGTGAGCTATGATGGGAACTCCCTTCCTTTCTTCCTTTTGGTTGGATGGTTTCTATTTATTTTATGCTTGAGTGCTTTTCTTTTCAGTTTTTGTGGACGTGATGTTCCGTTTTGATTTGTGGTTGCCCTGTTTTTTAAGTATATTAACATCTTCTTATATCTGCTTGCTTTAGCCAGATAGTCACATATGCTCAAACACATCATTAAATTTTTTTAAATAAAAGTCTATATTTTCTTATTTTCCCTCCCCATAATGTATGATTTTGTTGTCTTTAAAAAAATTTTTTTTTAACATCATGTTTAGATCTGTATGCTGGCTTATTTGAATGACAGCTTTCAATTTGTGGTTTCTACCATTCTATTTCTTACTTTTTTTTTTTTAATAGGAGCCCTTTCAGTATTTCTTTTAGAAAGGGTTTAGTATTGCCATACTCTTTCAGCTTTTGTTTTTTGGAGAAATTCTTTATTTCCCCTTCTTTTATTTTTTAACTTAATGAATTTTATTTCAATTACAAGTGTACAAAAAATCATCACAAGTCAATTTGATAGGATTTGCATATATTTCCCCTTCTATTTTAAGTGATATTCTTGCTGGGTAGAGTATTCTAGGTTGCAATTTTTTTCCTTTCAGCACTTTAAATATATCTTGCCACTCCCTTCTGGCCTGTAGTGTTTCTGTAGAGAAATCAGCTGATAGCCTTATGGGGGATCCCTTATAATTAACACTTTGCTTTTCTCTTGCTGCCTTTAGGATCTTCTCTTTATCTTTAATTTTTGCCACTTTTAATATAATATGTCTTGGTGTGAGCCTGTTTGGGTTCAACTTGTTTGGGGCCCTCTGTGCTTCCTGTATCTTAATGTCAGATTCCTTTAGATTTGGAAAGTTTTCAGACATAATTTCTGCAAATGTATTTTCAATCCCCTTTTCTTTTTCTTCTCGTTCTGGAATTCATATTATGTGTAGATTGGGCCACTTTATATTTTCCCATAGATCTTGTATATTGCTCTCATGTTTTTTCATTTGGTTTTCTGTCAGCTGTCCTGATTGGGTGATTTCCATTATTCTTTCTTCCATGTTGCTAATTCGTTCCTCTGTATTATTCAGTCTGCTCTTTATTGCCTTTAGCTCAGTTTGCATCTCTGCAAATGAGTTTTCTAGCTTTTCTTGGTTCCTCCTTATACTCTCTAGTCCCTTTCTAAGGGAATCTGCATTGCTGTTTGTGTCTTCTCTTAATTCCTTGATATTCAGCCTTAATTTCTCAAGTATTTTCACTGCCTCCCTTCTGAACTCCATTTCTGTCAGACTGCAGAGATCTGTTTCATTGTTGACTGCTTTAGATGACTTCTCCTGTTCCTTTAACTGGGAATGGTTTCTGAGCTTCATCTTGCTTATGGTTTTCTTTTTCTGTGAGTTTGGGGAAGCTACACTGTAGTTTTGCAAGGCTACTTCTAGGCAACAGCACCCCTTTGTATTTTTTGGGGGGGTTACTATTTATTTTTGGTGTGGGAGTTTGAAAATTTGGTGTCTCTTTCTTTGGTGTGAGCAGGCTGTTATCTCCCTGGTGCTCCATGTGTTTACAGGGAGAAGGAAGCAATGGGCAGGGTGGGTGTGTTCCAGTGGGGAGTGATAGCAACAGTGTCTGCTGCTTCATAGGCCCCGTGCCCCAGTTAGTCCCCTGATGCCCTTAGCCCACACTAGAGGTGTCTGGCCATGGATAGCCTGCACAGGAAGTGCCCAGTCTCCCCTATACGAGCAAGAGTCTTATGGATGGCTGCACCAGGAGACACCCGGACTACTGCAGGCTAGCAAGCAGCCTCCAGGTTGCAGGCAGTCTGCACACTGAGAAGCCTGTTCCACCACAGGCTAGCAAGCTGCTGCCCATCATGGGTGGGCTGTGACCAGAGACGCCTGATCCACTGCAGTGGTCTAGCAAGCAGCCTCCAGTCACCAGTGGTGTAGGCAGGCTATGTCCAGAAGATGCCTAGATCTCTGAGGTCTAGCGAGCAGCCTCTGGTCGCTGGCAGCATGGGCGGGCTTTGTCCGGAAGATGCCCGGACCTCAGCAGTCTAGCAAGCGGCCTCTGGATGCTGGAGGTTTGCGCTTGAGCTGCCCTGCCCTCTGTGTAAGCTCTGGTGCAAGAGCTTCCTGTGGAGGTCATCCCTTCCTCCTCTTGTCCTCCCCAACAGTGGAGCCTTGACTCTCCCGCAGGTCCAGACCTTCTCCCAGGTTCCCTCTGACTTGGCTGTCCACTCCTCAGCTGGTGGCACTGCTCCCCCACCCATGGTGCACTGCTCCTTAGACTCTTAGGCTGTCTCCACACCACCGACCCCAGCCCTCTCCCAGGAACTGACCTCTGGAACCTAAGTCTCAGCTTCCAGCCCCTACTCGAGCTTCTCAGGCTCTCATGTCTGTGCCGGTGTTCAGAGGATCTGTGAGACTCTCATTCCACTTTGCCATTCTCAGTCCAGCTTCTGCACTTTTCTTGGGCTTTGAGGTCCCTCTGGCTTGGCTGATCTTTTCGTTTGTTAGGTGGCTTCCCAGGGTGTGGGTACCTTTTCTCCTTCATAGCTCCCTCCCTGGAGTGCTAGTGCTGTCCTGATTCCTTTTTTCTCTCTCTTTCTCTTTTCTTTTGTTCTACCCAGTTTCTTGCCCTTTTTGGAGGTGTAAGTTCTTCCACCAGCATTCATTTGATGTTCTGTGCAAGTTGTTTATATGTAGATGTGTTTTTTTTTTTTTTGAAGTGTTTGTGGGAGAGGGTGAGTGCAACCTCTTACTCCTCCGCCATCTTGCCACAACCCTCTCTTTAGTATTTGTTTTAAAGCAAAGGGCAACTATGCTCAAGAGGAATTGTTTCATATTTTGGTTTTCTGAAAACATGTATGTGAAGGATATTTTTGCTCAATATAGAACTCTTGATTAGTGGTTACTTTCAGAAATTTAAAGATGTCATTTCTTTGTTTTCTTGCTCCCATTTCTTGCCCCCATTGTTTCTCCTGTGTGGATAGTGTGACTTTTTTAATCTGAGTGCTTTTAAGATTTTAATTTAAGTCCTTGGTTTTCAGCAATTTTACTAGGATGTATTGAAGAGTGGTGCTTCTTCATGTTTATTTTGCTTATGGTTTGCAGAGCTTTTTTTTGGTGAGTCTTTTTATTAGCTTTAGAAAATGCTCTTCAAATACTCTTTTTTGCTACATTCTCCTCTCCCCATGGGATTATAATAAAAATAATTATATGTATATATTGCATTTTTTCATCTCAACTTTAATTTCAAATATTTTATGTTGACCTGCCTTACATTTTGCTAACTCTATAAATCTGCTATGTATAATCTGCTAAACCCATCATGTTACTAATTTCAGATGTAGTAATTTTCATTTCATTATATATTACAAATTTTTAGTCCATTGTAATTCTCCATATTTTCTTCTACTTCTCTACTTAAAACACTCTATTTAAAAGTTCTTTCTGCTAACTCTGATATATCAAGTTTCCTCCTACCCTCTTCTGTTTTTATGGTTCTGCCCCGGGCATGCCTAGAAATTGTAATTAAATCTAGAACATTGTATATAAAAATTATGGAGACTTTAGATGAACTTTTGATTAAGTTACATCAAACAAAGTTCACTCTTCCAGTAGATATGACAGACAGATGGGCCATGATTTAATTCAATCAAGGCCTGCATTGAATTGACCCTGGATTGGAGTTTTGGTAAGGTTCAGCCAGTTTCTGTTTACTCTCCCATACTTTGGGTACAGGCATCCAATGTTTTTAATGATTAGAATGTTGTTCATTCTGGGGGCCCCCTCCTAGTGAATATTCCCCTTCTCCATTTTGAGAATTTGGCAAATATCTTGAGAGGACAACCAACTGGGCTTGAGGCATGAGTTTTCTTTCTGCAGACTCTCAAACTGCTAAAAGTTCTTCTGGTTTGTCACCAGTCTCCACAAATTTTATGTTCTATACAAACTATCATCAATAACCCTAGTAAAAGTGTCTTTATGTTGTCACTCATCAGCTGGAAACTCACCCTTTTCCTGAATGTTTACCCCTCTAACTTCTCAATCTTTTAACAGCTCTAATAGTGTTAGATATGATTTAAAAAAAAAATATCTAGAGGGAGTTCCCTTCATGTCTCAATGGAAATGAATCTGACTAGTATCCATGAGGATGTGGGTTCAATCCCTGGCCTCATTCAGTGGGTTAAGGATCCAGCATTGCCCTGAGCTGTGATGTAGGTCACAGACGTGGCTCGATCTGGCGTTGCTGTGTCTGTGGTGTAGGCTGGCAGCTGTAGCTCCAATTCAGCCCTTAGCCTTGGAACTTCCATAGACCATGGTGTGGCCCTAAAAAGACAAAAAAAAAAAAAATTATCTGGAGTTTTAAGTTCTTAGAAAAAGCACTGGCCTGCTACAGTTATTTCCATCCTTTGTGCTTTTACTTTCAATTAGTATTTACAAGTTCTTAGATCTATCTGGCCATTGTTCATACACTTGATTCTTATCAAATTTCTCCTTTATTTTCTCTGAACATTTTAACCATACTATATTTTTTTCTGTTCTTTACCCAATAATTTCATAATCTGAAAACCCTGGAGGTATAATTATTATTTGTTACTCCAGCTGGCCCTTACTGATTATGGCTTGTTTCCTCTTGCAGTGGGTAAATTTTGATTCTCAGCCTATGTTTACCTGATTATGTTAAACCTTAATTGGTCTTTGGATTGAAGGGCTTATATTGAAGGGCCTTCTTCCAGACAGGATTTATGTTGTCTTGTTTCTCTAAGTTCCTAACTCAGTGTTCCCTGAGCCAGTCTCTCTGTGAATATGCTACCTTTCCTGGCAAAAGTAGCCTTGCAGTTGTGATTCAGTTAAGGAATATGAGATGGGAGAGGATCCTAGATTATCCAGGGGTCCCTGATAAAATCACAGGCACCCAATTACAAGGGAGTCAGGTGGCCAAAGAGAAGAAGAGGGTTTTAAGGTGAAGAAAGGAGTCACTAGTGGTGTATGGAAGCTGGCAGAAGCAAGGAATGAATTCTCACTTGCAGCCTCCAGAAGGAACACATTCCTGGTCTTAGCTAGTTTTAGTGTCAAAAGACCCATTTTGGACTTGAAACTTCCAGAACTCTTATGAGAAAAAAAAAATGTTTTAAGCCATTAAATTCATGGCAGTTTGTCATGGTAGCAATAAACTAATACACCTAGGTTATGATTAGATTTTCTGGGAGATACCTATTTCCCCCCAAGTAGAGGCCTTGGTTGAACCAGTCTCATTGCCACTGCACCTGCTATGGTCCTGGACGCCAGCAGAAGGTTTAGTCTAATACCTCAACATGTGAGGATCCAAGATTTTGTCTTCCATTCCCTTGCTGCTATTAAAAGCAAATATTTAAGGGTTTTGTTGTTGTTATTGTTTGCTCATTTATTTCTTTTTATGGCCACATCTGCAGCATAAGGAAGTTCTTGAGGCAGGGTCTGAACGGGAACTGTAACTGCCAGCCTACACCACAGCCACAGTAATGCCAGGCCTGAGCTATATCTGCATCCTGTGCCACAGCTTGTGGCAATGCCAGATTCTTGACCCACTGAGTGAGGCCAGTGATCGAACTCACATCCTCACAGAGACAATGTTGGGTTCTTAACCTGGTGATCCACAAGTAAATGCCATATTTAGTTTTTTTATGTGTTAGCTGATGCTCCCAGGTAGCCTGACAATCCCATTGTTCATATCTCTCTTATATTTTCTGTTGTGTCTTATCCTTAAGTTCTAGTTATTGGTAGCAGAATAATTTGCTTAATGCTTTTTTTAAAAAAATCTGCAAAATGAACATTGTAATAGAAATTACATTATAGGGGTGTAACATTCAATAAATATTCCAATGATGATAAAGACGATGATTATGGTGACTTAGTTTCTCCAGGCTGAATCAATCATCCTTTCCTTCACTTCCACACCAAACTTATAAATATAAAACTCTACTTTGTGATAATATATGGCACACTCTGACAGGCATTGCATTAAAGACCAGATTTTGAATGGAGTGTTTTCACATTAGTCTGGCTTTGTAGGAATCAAAAAACCTAATTGAAAGTATGATTTGAAGTGTGTCTATTTCAGGTTTCTCCCTTTAAAAATACCTGAAGCAATTTCTTCCTTAATTTGAGGCATCAGAACACAGGAACAAAAGACTGATTTAGAATGATGGAAACTGCATTTTAGAATTAAAATTTTGTGGAAATTGATTTGTGAATTTCACCTTCAGACCAAACTCTGTTATTAAAAGGGTATTAAATCAGAGTCAAGACATGAATGGGGGTAAATGGGCTTTCCCGAACACTGGAAATCTGAAGGCAGAGACGTGCGTCAGGGACAGGTGGAGAATAACTCTAATTTCTATGTTTAGAGGAGAGCACTGGTTTGATGCTGAATTTTAAGAACTATGGAGCCTGCTGTAATTCTCTGAAACAAAAAAGATACTTGGTGTTTAGTCTTTCTGAAAAGAGAAGCCTAGAGTATAAGATGGCAGTGGGGTAGCAAGAATTGAACTTCTTACACTTGGAGAGATCCTGGCTTGTGGGGACAGTGTGACTGGCTACTGAATGTCTTTTGAGGACTGAGGCCACCCACGATTAGAAATGCTGCATCTGTTGCTGTCCTGTATTGCCACCCTATATTTGATGTGCTTTTGTGTTCTTGGTTAAACAAAATGGAAATGTAATCTAATCTTACACTAATCTTCAGTCTATGAGGAGAGCTGCAGAGCTGTATTTAACATTCTATACAATTACATTAGCTTTAATTACATAAACAGTAAGATCTGGTCACTATAAATTCTAGCTCTGTATTTTTCTACTGTAGGATTGACTTCAAGTCTCTTGTAAATAGTTGGTAAAACCCTAAGCAGCGTGGGCAAATGAACTTTAACTTTTTTTTAAATTAAATTATAGTTGATTTACAGTGTTCTGTCAATTTCTGCTGTATAGCAAAGTGACCCAGTCATATATGTGTGTGTGTATATATGTGTATATATATATATATATATATATATATATATATATTTATACACACATTCTTTTTCTCATACTATCTTGTTCTGCCACAAAAGATTTAACGTAGTTTCCTGTGCTGTACAGTAGAACCCCATTGCTTATCCATTCATGTAAATTTGCATTTATCAACCCCAAACTCCCCATCCATCCCACTCCCCCCTGCCCCGTGTGGTTAGTTTTGTTTCATTTGTTTTTCTCTGTTGCTTCTTGAATATTGCTGTGTGACTCATGGCTAATATTTGCCTCTTGTACTGTATCATTTCTGTTTCAAATAATATACGTGAACCTCAAACTAACTTAATTTTTAAAAAGAGCTTTTTTAGCTCATGCAGCTAGAAAATCTATGACCAAACAAGACTCAGGCAAGGCTGCATCTGCCTTGGATGAAGTTGCCTGGCAACCCCCTCTTCTTCCCCCTTGCTCCTCCTCCTCTTTGTCTCCTTCCCTCCCTATTTCTGTCTTTACTTTTTTTCTCAGCGTGGATTTCATTTTTATGAGTTCTTTTGTACTCTGCAGCAGGAAAGATGGTGTCTAGAAACTCAAGAATTAAATGGTACTTATAGAGTTTTACTCCAGAACAAGATTGATGTTCTCTTCAGTTATCCACATGACAAGGCTTAGACATCACTGATGGGGACACAGTGACCTCATCACCATTGTCAGACGCGTAAAGTGCTCTTCTTGGCTAATCCCAGGATGAATGACGGTCACTGAGGAAAAGTGGGAGGCAAAGTCAGCCACACCCAAACTGCAAAGTTTGGGAGGGGAGAGTTTTTACAAGAAGATAGTCATGCTATACACAAAACAAGTAATAGCACACATAACCTACAGAAATCTGTAGGTCTTATACTCTTATGTGCTGGAATAATCTTTACATCAAGGCCTTTATCGAATATATAGTTTCTAGTATCTTGATCTGTAATTGTTTAAAGTTCATACATTAAATACTGTCTCTAATGTTCTACTCATTATTTTCAGTGATGTTAGTTCTATAAATATGTGTCTAACTGTGTAGAAGGTAAGAAGGGCTTTCTTCTCTAATGTACTTTGCTTGTTTGTGGGAGATGCAGTTTTCTGGATGCCTCTCCTAGTTAAGGATTCTTTGGCAATTGATTTAAGGTAGATGCAGCTTGAGAACCAGTGGGTTCTTTGCCCACAGTTGACCTGAGGCAAATTGTAATGGTTCTAAATTGCCCAAGTTTGGCTTTCTGCATATTCTGATTCAAATTCTGTGCCCTTGTCATGTCTCCATTTAGAGACATTTTTAATTAGCATTAGTCACAGTAATTACTGGCAGTTCTCTTCTTCAATTGATTTCTGTTGCTTATAAAGTACCTCATTAAGTGCCACTACAGTTTAGCCTCCCAGTTCGGAGAGCTGGCATAAACAAGCGTCTCTGTGCATAAGCAGCGCATCGTGAGAGAATGGCTGATTTCTGATTGGTCAGTCATTTTCAGTCCAGGATTCAATCAGTGATATATATTCAGGAGTTGTAAATGTTGATAACCTTTTAGAAACTAAAATAAAGTTTAATTCTTCTGATGATTTATGCGGTGGTTTTTACTTTTAATACCTAAAAAAGTTAGATCCTGAAAGTGTTTTTTTTCATTTAAGATGACTAAGAAATATATGCACAATGTGAGTGGGAATCAGTGGAATCATGGTCATGCATAGTAAGCTGCAGTTTAGGGTTGAGACAAGTGGTCCCACCGAAGTGGTAGGAGTGAAGTGGCATGAAGGGAAATCTTATCATTGCCACTGCTTTACTGTGTTGCTCCCTCAGCCTCTATGTTTAGCTGCTCATCGGTACGTAGTATAAGATCCAGTCCTTTTCAGAAAAGGATTACTTTTGTAGTAAGCTAAACTCTTATTGCTTATTGTTTCATGCCTTCTATTCTGTGGTCTACAATAGCACTTATAATTCTAATACTACTGGACTTTTTAGTAATTAATGATAGAATTTGGATTATTTTCGATTATAGATTATTTGATATAATTCATATGGTACACAGAAATTGAAAGGAACCATACATTTCAGGTTATCTTGAGAAAACTACCCTTAAAATTTTGATGAGGACATGTTTCCTTCATTTCTTTCCTTCTTTCCTTCCTTTCTTCTTTCCTTCCTCCTTTTCCACAATTTTACATAAATGAGATGATAAATTTTGGTTTTGTCATTATTACCTGAAAATATCATGGGCCTATTCAGTTCATCTATTAAAGTTTTTAAGATAAAAATCATCTTTTGTGGATTCAGAAAGTGTCATTTGTGCTGTGGTCAAATTTCGTTTACTTCTTTTTAACCAACTGCTGTCTATTTCAGTAGTTTGTTGTTGTAGGAGTTTCTTGCCCTAGATTTTCTCCATAGTTTTCTTTTCTTCTCCTCGCAAGCTAGGTTTTGAGTTAGGTCATTTTCTTTTGCATCACTCACTGAGGCTCAGGTAACACAGTTGGATCAGTCATACTAGTGATACTTACTGAGCTCAGCAGAATCTGTGTCTTGGGGCTGGCTGCCTGTTGAACAATACCAGCCGTACTAGCTGGTATTCTGTCAGTCTCCTCTCAAGGCATCTGACCCATGTCCCTTTACTTTAGTCCCTCTCATCAGTTATAAAGAGCTGCATTCTCCCAGCTTTATGGTATGGAGTACTCAACTTATTTTTTCCCTACTTACTTTGAAGGGCCCTGAAGACCAGAGTTTTTCCCAGAATGTTCATGTGGGCCAGCTCTGCCCTTCCTCTATGGATTCATAAGAACTTTCAGGACAAGTTCTTTCCAGGAAATGTTTGCTGATGACCCCAGGTTTCTCCTGTACTGGAGCCTAGGCTCTCATGCAGCACAGAGGTAATGTTCTACCTTTTTTTATGTCTGGGTCCTTGACCAAGCCCCTTCCTCAAGCCTTACTCAGTTTCCATCTCCAGCAAGTATCTTAGGAAAAGCTATTCATTGGAACAGTTCTGAGAGGGTGGGTGGGCTTCTGCAAGTCTCCAAAATTCCTAGAATGCCCCTCCTCCAAATACAGAGAAAGTGTTTTCTTGTTTAATCCTTATAACAATTCAATAAGAAAAAATATTTTTATCACCACTAATTTAGTTAGTTGTTTGTGAATCTCCTTTAGAACTCTGAACTCAAAAAATTATAAAGGAAGAAAGAGCAATGATAGAAGACTTTTTTTTTTTTTCATTCAGAAGCTGAGTTAAAAGTACCATCACGATGTGATTTCATTAGAAGGTAGAAACTTTATTTCCAGTGTTTACTTTTCAAAAGGTGATAAGTAATGTTTCAAAGTAGTTTATGGAGCTCTGAATGTTCTATGGAGGTGGTCTAGCTGGAAGGCCACTTTCTATATTGCATTTTCCTTCCATAGTCTCTCTTCTAAAAGCGGAAATATGTCATCATTCTGTTGTAGATATCCTAATAAATTACTAAATTCTTTCCTACTGAATTTGTACAATACTATGTAATATTCTCGATACACAGCCAGAAGCAGCTGCTACTGTCAGAGTCTGGATTTGACGTTGGACTCTGCATCCTTAAGTTCTGATCTCACTCAGTCATTCAGCTCCCCTTGGTACAGTTTCATAAATTGGTGAGGGTAGTCTGGTATTCCTATGAAAATCAAATGAGAGTCTCTATGTAAAGTCATTTTGAAAACTAGATTTTTTTTTTTTTTTTGGTTCGGTTGAAAACACATATAATCATTCCTTTCTCTCTAGACTTTCTCCTGCCTCTCCAGGCTTTATTGTTACTTTGCATTAGATTTTATAGCTTTGTCTCCTCCAATAGACTTTGAGGTTCTTCTAGGCAGGGAATGTATCTTATTGCTTCCTGAGGGCCTAAAACTATGTTGCTTATGAATGAGTGGGTGAATAGTTCAAATTATCTGTATCAGGCTCCTGCCAAAACTCCTCCTATGACCTGAGCTGCACTTAGAAAAGCAACCCAACCTCCCAGTTGTGGTCCAAAGCACCTGGTAACCAGAGCCTAGCTTATTTTTTCAGCTGTATCTTGCCATTTCTTGTCCCACAACACTACACCAATTCCTATCCTTTGACCACACTGAGCAGATACCAGTCTATTTTCTTATGGGGAAGATCACCTACGTATGCATTATGTACACAAATCTTTCCTCCCAAACACCCCAGAATGCTGATTCATAGCTCAATCAATTCCAGACTGCATACAACCATGTCATGAGTTTTGAAATGTACTTGGCAACAGAGATTCATTTCATGCTTTAAGACCAAGAAAGCACAATATCACCCAAGTCTTTCCTGGAAATTTTGGTTTCTTATCTATAAAATTAATAGATGATCCCCAAAGGCCTTTCTGAGTCCATGATTCAGATTCACTTCTGAAGGATAATAATGCTTTATTTGTCCTTACTGATTAATTCTAGGCAGTATGGAACTAAGAGATAATATAAAGTCAGTTAATTCTACAGGCCATTTCTTTCCAGTTGATTGAGACAATCACAATTTCTTGCATTTAACCTCAGAACTGTAATGAGGTTCATCCTATTATATTCTCCATCTTTAGGGAAACCTCAAGGCTCAGAGAAATCAATAATAAAAAACTTATCAACCACTAATCTCCTCCTTGGAAGTGAAAATAGATATACCAGCTGTAAGAGTGAGTTTCTTTAATGCTCAACAGTTTCCTCACAGATGTAACTTCTTTTAAATGAATTGGTACCAAATATGGAATTTGACTTTTGAATGACTTTGCTTTCTTCAGTGCCATCAGCATCTGGCAATTGTCTTTCCTTTTTTTTCCTTGTAGACGTTTGACAGCCTTGGCTCAGTCTTGTGCATTACAACCTCTGAAGTGCTGCCTAATCCTGTACAGTAACTCTAAATAAGTATCCATCTTATCTTTAAACTGCTTTTTGCCTAGAATGACTAGGCTGTTTTGTTTTTATTTTGTTTGTCTCACAGATATTTTAGCACAAAGAAGCTTGACTTGGGTAAATCAGGATGTGGGTTTCGTTGACAATTTCTGTGACCCTGAGCAACTAGTTCAATTCTCCTGAATCTCAGTTTCCAATTTTAGAAAATCTTAAAGGTAATTAGGAAATCAAGTATGCTATTCTCTTTTTACCTGGTAAAGACACAATGATTTCAGGTTCCTGTTCCTTAATGTTCCCTCTCCTACCTCCTTTTTCCTAGGCGCTTCATTTTATCACTTTGAACTTTTACTATACTTTGCATTTATGTCTGTTTCCAGTAGATTACTCCAATTCAATAAGATTTCTAGAATTAATTAAAAATCTTTAAGCTTTTTCTAAGTCCAAAGATGAGGTACACACTTTTTAAAAAGGACATTTTATTTAAAAGATAACAAATTGCTGTTTATATTCTCAACCCTAACCCACCACTGGTCAATATTTTGGGGTTAAGCTATTGTTTCTAGTGTTTATTTTCAAAGAAATAAATTTGGGGAGGACTAACAATCAGACTTGCTCTCAGTTCAAATGCAACAGTTGTGACGTACCAAGAAGGAATCTAATAGAATAGAGATGCTGGTGTTGAATGACTAGGGTCTAAATCCTGGTTCAGTCAGTTTTTTGGTATGACCTTGGGAACACTGTTTAACAACCAGGACTCAGTTTACTCATCTGTCCAGTGAGAATTAGAAAATAGTACTTCATAGAGTGATTATAAGCATGAAATGCTCGTGTATATAATACACACACCAGAAGAGTCCTAGAATGTAGTGTGCCCCATGCAGATGTTAACTGTTATCGTCACGATCATCATTGTTCTTATTACTATTCCTAGTTTATTAGGCGCACTGTAATTGACAAAATAGTGTGTTAAGCAACCTGGAAAGTTTATTTCTGATTCACCTAAAAATCTAAGCTGCTACATAGTCAGAGGAGAAGAGCATTTCTGCTCTAGAATGTTGTCCAAAGACCCAGATTTCAGGTATTTTGTTGATCTCCTATGACCTAAGGCAGGGGCCAGAAAGCTTTAGCTGTAAAGGGCTAATGGCAAATATCTTAGTCTTTGCAAATCACGTGGTTTTTGATGTAGTTACTCAACTCTGCTGCTGCCATGATGATGTATGAAAGAATAGGTATGGCTGTGCCACCCTAACCCAGTATGATGCTCTCATTTGTATGGCGAGTGCTGCCACTGTGCAGCCACAGCCATTCTAACCTATGGGGACAGGTGAGGAAGAAGCAGAGGGCAACATCCTCCTTTTCAGGGAATCGTTTAAAACTTGCATGCTTCAGTTGTTACTGATGTCCCCTTGGTTAGAACACAGTCGCGTGACCATCCCTGAGTACAAAGAAAGCTGGAGTGCAGAGCTTCACTGCCATATTCCAAACTAAAAGTTGGAAGATCCCTGTATAAGAACAGAAAGGAAGAATGGATTTTGGGAGACAATCATTTCTGCTGTAAGTTTGACAAATGTTATAGTGGAAATACTTATGTTCTTGGAGAAAAAAGTAATGAATAGTGTGGTTCTTTATAGAGTATAAAAGCAAAGCCCGTTCATATCCCTTTTGAAATGTGATTATTTTCAATTACTGTGTAAAATAAGTCTTGGTCTTAATGTGTAAGAGATAATATGAAACTTCAGAAAAGTTCAGAGTTTTCTTAAGGTCACATTGCTACTTGTTGGTTGAATCATAGCTTTAGTTATAAACTACATGTTTCCTGCTTTATCCAAACTTCCTTTAAAATGTTAAACTATTTTGTTGATTGATATTGGGGTGTCGTTAGCCCCTGCTACTCTGTGATGAAATGGGAACAATCCTGGACAGGAAATATACTGGATGCTTTAGTTTTCTATTGCTGCTATAACAAATTAAAATAATCTTAGTGGCTTAGCTACACAAATTTAGTATCTTCTGTAGGGCAGGGGTTTAACACAGATCTCTCTCAGCTAAAATCAAGATGTTGCCCAGGGTTACATTCCTTTCTGAAGGCTCCATGACAGAATCCATTTCCTTGCTTTTTCTTTTCTCTAGGGGTGGGCTGCGTTCTTGGCTATGGTCCCTTTCTTCCATGTTCAAAGCTTGCAATGACAGATTGAGCCCTTCTCTTGTAACATCTTTCTGATCAATTCAGCTGGGAAAAGTTACGGATTTTAAGGACTCATCTGAAGAGAAGTGCCTATCAGATAACTCAGGCTAATTTCACCATCTCAGGCCCATACTCTTAATCACATTTTCCTAATTCCTTTGCCATGCAAGATAATACAATCTTTTACAGGTTCCAGGGATTAAGGTGTGTATCTATTTGAAGGCCATTATTCTGCTTACTGCTTTGACCAAACTTTCTCCCTACCTTATTTTCTTCAGGTTTTTCCTGGTTTTTAGGGCTGTACCTGTGGCATATGGAAGTTCCCAGGCTATGGGTTCAATTGGAACTGCAAGTGCTGGCCTGCACTACAGCCACAGCAGCATTAGATCTGAGCTATGTCTGTGACCTATGCCACACTTCATGGTAATGCCAGATCCTTAACCCACTGAGCAAGGCCAAGATTCAAACCCGTGTCCTCGTGAAAACTAGTTGGATTTGTTACCACTGAGTCACAATAGTAATGCCTCTTTTTTCACATCTTAATAATTGTGACCTGAAAACTGATATCAGGAAGTATACTAGTTGGTTCATGCATTCTGAAAAATTGTGAAAGAAGTGGTTATATTGATAAGACAGTCATCATTAGGGTATGATGTTAGTATAAAGAAACTAGAAAGGAAAAGGAAATCAGTAGCCTGATGTAGACTCAAATGTAATTGTAAACTTATGTGTATATAATTTTATCTGTTACTGAACATTAATGAATCAAGGCTTTTTTTTTCTGGCTGAAGTGTGTTTTGTCTTGAATGTAGAAGTTGGTTTTGGGTCGCCGTAGGATTAAACAAATTTAAGTAGCGTTGTAAAAATGCAATCACAGGCCTGTCTCTCATGTTTCCATCCAGACTAAGTATGAATACTTTCTTGAGGCCAAAGCCAATTTTTCTGTTTCTGGGTACCTCCAAGATCCTAAACTATGTCCTTGGCCTTCAACAAGGGACCAACGGCATGCTCTCTTCTTAAAACTGAAATATCACAGAAATCTCTCTGGTATATAGATTGTAACTCAGGCCTTGATGTTACATATATATTCTACACCAGGACTTGTAATCCCAGCAAAAATCCTGACACTTACTGGTAGTGTAACAAATAATAGTTTTTAACTGTAAATTTGATAGAATAATAATTTTTTGAGTCACTGATTGTAATACCAGTAATAAAACCTGTTTGAGCGGAAAACAAATACCTTTACCAACCCTCAAGGGTAAGCATACACTAGCACTGGATTTGATATTTGCACAGTAGGTAAATCCCCAGACACCATCCAGGTGAGCTAATTCACTGAAAAAGAAGAAGAAAAAATGTGATAATGTCTTGCACGTAGGAACAGCTCAACATTCTTTTCTCCATTCTATTGGCCTGTAAATCCCCTATAGTTTGAAAAAAAAACCAAATTACCTCAGGTTGCTACAGTCATGGATTCTTCCGGTAAAAGAAGGCCTTAAGTTACAATATCCTTGGAAATAATTTCTCTTACCACAAAATAGTTGATAAGCAGATGTCCTTTTGAGGAAATTGCAAAAGAACATCCCAGTTTACAGTCTGTGATTTCTCCAGGATCCGTTTTCACCTCAAGATTAACATTTGAATTCTTATACTAAAAGTGTGTGGCACATACAATTGTGTAGCCCTCAAGGTCTAGGTGCGAGGACTTGCAGTCAAGTGTCCAGAAACCCTGCTATACCTCATAATCGCATGGGGGAATTTTAAAAATATAGATTCCTGGGACCAATCATAGATCCATTGAGCCAGAATCTCTGGAAACGGGCCAGTGGATTCAAGTATGCAGTAAGATCTGCCTATTACTGGTCAAAAATAGTTTCATCTACAACATTCCATATAATAGGTTATCTGGTTTCTGCTTGTGTATATCCAGTAATGGGAACTCAGCAGCTCCTGAAACAGTGCTGCCTGTTGTTTCTGAGCATTCACCATTTAGTCTTCATCTTTTCTATGTGCTCATCTGTGCCACAGAATTTACGAACTAAAAACTGCATTCCCAGGATGTCCTTGCAAATAAGGATCTGGACTTGAAAAATTTCAACAAACTTCCCTTGCATGAGTTTGCAGGGAGACCTGAAGAAGAGGCCTCTTTCTTATGGCCCCTGCTTGTCTGTGCTAGCCAGCAAGATTGTGACTTTTCCATCAGCAGACTCTAGAGTTCATTTTCTAATCTTTGGGCTGTGGATAATCAGTGGGTATAGGGACAGCTTCTTGACCTGACTGTAATCTCTGGATTGCTGGCTGGATGTCTATTCTCCAGCTTGGCCGGTATTCATAGGCTGCCTCACACTGAGCAAGGTATCCAGATACAGGCCAGCCTAACTCCAAGTGGTAGCCTCAGAGGTAGCAGCTTCCTTAGGGGGTTAATTCTGTGTTCTGGAGACTTTCTAAGAGGCTGGCTTGGAGCCTGCTCCTTTAGCCTTCCAACAGCTCTGTCGACACTTAATTTCCTGGGCTAAATGCATTTCATTTTACAAGGAAACTAGAGTCCAGGAAGGTAACTGACTTGCTCAGAATTATATACCTTTATAGTAGAAAAGATAAGACAAGGGTCTAAGCCTCCCAACTCCCCTTTGAGTGTTCTTATACTCAAGCATCCCTCACCAAAGGAGAAAGAATTCTTTTAGGGCTTCCCTTGTCATGTCATGGGTGTGAGTTGTGTGTGTGTGAGTGTGTGTGTGTGTGTGTGTGTGGTAGGGGGAGGTATTTGTGTGGATCTGCCCAGAGTATCCGTAATGTATTAGAATGGGAGGAGGCGAGTTTGAGTTTGTCTGAATGTCCATTATTGACTATACCTTTATAGGTCAGTTTTATGTGTAAATACAGAATTACCCTCTATCATTCTTCTTTAATATAAATGCCCCATGCTGATAGATCATTCAGTCCTCAGCATTTTAGCATCGTGAAAGTGTCAGACTGATATTCTTTCTATGCAGATACTAGCATAGTAAAAGGGCAATGAGAGTGCAACTCAGGTTTGATTTGGAAGGGATGCAAGCAACAAAATCAAGACAAAGGTACCAGTCTTGACCTCTAGCATACACTTCATTGCTTCCCTTGATGTGTCTCAGTCGTCTCCAAGGCGAAATGGAGAGATGAAACCAAGCTTCCTTTTTGCCTGATACTAGATGTAAATAAATTGTCAAATCTTGTGAAGTACTATGGTACCCTTGGGACAGTTTCAACAAAAGGCTAGCAGTCCTGGCAGGTAAGAAGAAATGTGTGCTTTAAGGAGAGGAACGTGGATTAATAAAAGAAGAATTATTAAAAATGTTCTATGGAAATAGTTCAGTTAATACTCTTTGCAGGTGTTTGCTCAATCTACTTATATTAAGTATCTATTATGTGCAGGATACTGTCGTCAAAGATATCCTTTGAGCCCTTACTTGTTCAATGCCTTGCAGAAACCGAAAGTTTCTTGCAGTTCTCTAAAATGTTTACTAACCTTAAACAAGAAGAAAATCTGGTGGATGACCAAGAGCATTACTAGGTGAACCCAGAATGGCCACTATTGATCACAGATTATTTTCTGAAGTACATATGAAGTCTCGGTCTGATTATTCAGTATAGAATTTGGCCTGAGATGAACAACAAAATACATCAGTGAACAATTTACCAAATATTTATCACACTTTTGTAAAATCAGGCAATTGTCTGCTATCTTTTACTTTTCTAATCCTCAGTGATTTTTCATGTGCTCTTCAGATGGATCAATATATTAATTTGCAAGTTTTTTTAGTGCCTGATTTGTAGTTAAGTAATAAAACACAATTATCAGGAACTTCGTGCTAGGATAGGCACTGAGGCTTCTACAGTGAGCAGAGAATACAGTGCTTGTGCTCAAAGATTTGACCTTTTAAATGAGCAGTAATTAATTACAATAAACTGTGATGTTACAACAAGGTAGCTCAGTGTGTTGTGGATTTCTAAAGCCAGATGGAAATCTTCCCAGAAACAGTGATAGTCATTGAGGCCAGACCTCATGCAGAGTAACCAGAGGCCTTTTGCAGCCTTCTCACATTCACTTTCAGTGTCCTTATTTCAGTGCTAATTCTACTTTTTCTCACTATCATCCTTTAAAGGAGAAAGGAGTGAAGTAACAAATGAGAAATTTGATGATTTTTTTTTTTTTGTGTGTGTGTGTGTCATCTAACCCTGTACTATCTTAATCCATGGCCCATCAACATTTTTATCTTTTTGCTCTGAATATAATTTACCTGTCCTCATGGCACCTTTTTTTGTTGTTGTTTTAAGCATTTCTATGTCTTCTTCATTAGAGAACCCATCTTCCTCAACTCTGATCTGAGCCATTCCTTTATAGTTAGATATTCAGCAGATATTTTTTGAACATCAATTGTGTAGGGCCAGTTACTGTTCTAGGAACCACTAAGGAGGTAGCAGTAAGCAAAACCAATTCCCTGTTCTCAAGGAAATGACCCTCTATGGAGAGAAAAGGTAAAAATGTGAATTGTGGATATGGAGGCTCTAACTAGGTTATGCACAGATTTTTGACTACATGGGAGTGTAGGTGCTCCTAACCCCCATGTTATTCAAGGGTCCATTGTATTTTAGTGGCTGATATTGTACTTCTAAAATTGCTCTTCCTGAGATGAAAGAACTGAAAGCTAGAAGATGGTTCTCGGGTGTAGTTTCTGAGAAATATCAACATGCGGGGCTGGAGCTGCTCAGATGATGTGGACTCCAAAGCAAAGATAAGCCTTTGTTGCAAGAGGCAGTGGAAGGCTGAGGACAGTGTACATAGATAAGGAGGTTCAGGCAAATAGCTGGATTTAGGAAAAGACCAGCAGTTCTCCTAGTCAGGTCCTTTCTCATGGTAAGCAAGGCATTGCCTACCTTCATGAGGGCATTTTTCAGGGTTTTAGGACATAGATATAAAGATCTTTATAGCTGATTTACATACTTAATAGATGCACATTTGTGAAAGTTGAAATGTTTCTGTTAAATCACCTCACTTAATTTTTTTCCTTAAGTCCCTATAATTTGAAATATACTTAGCTTTACGATGTCTTTTAAAAGATGATTTATTACTCTGAAATGCCTTTGCCATAGAAAGGTGAGTGGATTGAAAGTCTTTACGCCTCAAGAAGGACTTACTTAGAAAGTCTATAATAAGCAATTCATATGGTTCTTAAAACTGTACACTGAAGCTATACTGAAAGAGTGCCTTTCAGAAAAATAGCGTGTGCATGTCTCCTTTCAATGGTCCCAGATGCCCACTGGACAGAGAAAGGAGGGGGTCTCAGTGCAGAGAATTTGTTGTCATGGTCACTACTCATGGATTTCTATTTGTGAGGACCTGACAAGCAGGAAACTGACAAGCTAACATAAATGTCTTAAAAATGACTTTTTATAAGTGCCTTTAAGACTAAAGATGATCACAATTCACACAATTGAACAACAATACCAAACAACCCAATTGAAAAAAGGACAGAAGACCTAAGTAGACATTTTCCAAAGAAGACATATGGACGGCCAGTAGGCACATAAGATGCTCAACATTGCTAATTATTAGAGAAATACAAATCAAATCTACAATGAGGTACCACCTCACATCAGTCAGAATGGCCATCATTAAAATGTCTACAAATAACAAATGCTAGAGAGGGTGTAGAGATAGAGAAAAGGGAACCCTCCCTCACTATTGGTGGGAATGTAAATTGTCACAACCACTCTGAAAAACAGTACGGAACTAACCCAGAAAACTAAGTGTAGAACTACTATATGATCCAGCAATTCCACTCCTTGGTATATATTCAGACAAAACTATAATTAAAAAGATACACGAGGAGTTCCTGTTGTGGCTCACTGGAAACGAATCCGACTAGGAACCATGAGGTTGCAGGTTTGATCCCTGGCCTCGCTCAGTGGATTATGGATCTGGCGTTGCCTTGAGCTGTGGTTTAGGTTGCAGACATGGCTTGAATCTGGCATTGCTGTGGCTGTGGCATAGGCCGGCAGCTGTAGCTCTGATTAGACCCCCAGCCTGGGAACCTCCACATGCCATGGATGTGGCCCTAAAACAACAAAAGGCGAAAAGACAAACAAACCAAAAAGATACATGAACCCCTATGTTCATAGCAACACTATTCACAATAGCCAAGGCATGGAAACAACCTAAATATCCATTGAGAAATGAATGGATTAACCACATTAAAGATGTGGTGCATATTTGCAATGGAATGCTACTCAGACATAAAAAAAGAATGAAATAAGGCCATCTGCAACAACATGGATGCAAGTAGAGATATCATATTAAGTGAAATAAGTCAGAAAGAGAAAGACAAATACCACATGATGTCACCTACATGTTGAATCTAAAATATGACACAAACGAACCTATCTACAAAACAGAAACAGACTCACAGGCGTAGAGAACAGACTTGTCATTGCCAAGGGAGAAGGGGAAGGCAGTGGATTGAACTAGGAGTTTGGGCTTAGTAGATGCAAACTATTACATATATGATGGATAGGCAATGCAGTACTACTATACAGCACAGGGAATTATATCCAAACTCCTGGGATAGATCGTGAAGGAAGATAATGTAAGAATAATGGAGCCATATATATATGGCTGAGTCACTACAGGAGAAATTGGCACAGCATTGTAACTCAACTGTACTTTAATAAAAAAAGAAAAAAGAATAAAGATGATTTTAGCTTGTCTGAGGTTTACATGTAAGATTGCTTTAGACTAATACGTTTTTGTCATTCTCATCATTCCATTCCTCCACTTCTACCATCCAATTCTTTGGGGATAACTTACGCTCTGAAAATCAATGTGGAGATAGCAGGAATTATACAGATAAAATAAAAATGATACTCTTAGCAGGGTGCACTCTGCTTTAAATAAAAAAGCACTGCCACAGCCATCCAGAAGAGTTTCCTCCTGGCTGTGGTGCATTAGAATGGGATGAGCCTTTGTATCAGAGAAAACCTGGGTACCAAAACTAGGGTTACAACTACTAGCTTGGTAAATTCCTTAATTTCTCTGATCCCTCCCCCCAATTAATTGGGAATACTGTTGGAAGAATGAAATGTTTGTGCAAAGCCTGACCTCATGGTGGTTTCCTTCCTAGTTTGACAAATAGGGCTCAGAAGACATACAACGACATTTGAGATATTTATTTTCTTCAGAATTGGACGTTTCCTTCTGGAAAAATATTCCTGTTATTCAGGATCTACCCCAAAGCATTTGATTTTCCTCTTTATGCTAGTGCATCAATTGTAAACCTTTCAAAGTTTATTCTGTTGAAATGGATTTGAAAACTATCACAAATGCTTAGTGAAAAAAATACTAACCTGGCAATTTTGAGATTTTAAAGGAAGTAAACTGCCACAGAGAAGTCCTGTGGGAAAGATCACATAACTGTTGCTAACTAGAGTTATAGTCTGCTTTTCTACTCGTGCTAATTCAAAAGATAGTCATTGTTGTGTTGCAGTGAAAGGTTCCTCTGTTTCAACCTAGATAAAATTACAAGGAAATGAGAATTAAAAGGTAACTGCGGTATATATACAATGGAACACTACTCAGCCATCAATTAGAATAAAAATTTGCCCTTTGGAATAACATGGATGAACTTGGATGGCATTATGCTAAGTGAAATAAGTCAGAGAAAGACAAATACTACGTATTCACTTATACATGGAATCTAAAAAAATACAACACTATTGAATAGGAAAAAAAAAAGGAAGCAGACTCACAGATATTGAGCACAAATTAGTGGTTACCAGTGGGGAGGGGGCAATAGAGGATTAGAGTTTAAAAGAAGTGTTATCATGGGATTTTATGAAATTGTGTGTGGAGCTTTTGGAAATTGTGAAGCATTGATAGAATTTAAAGAACCTTTCATTTGATTAAAAAAGTGGGCAACTGAATCATTCGAGGAGCCTACATTTGAAAGTAGAAAAACAAGAAAAAAACCGATTGACCTGTTATTAATGGTGTATCTGTGTACCGGCACGAGAATCTCCCTTTGTGCAGGCTGTTTGCACACAGCATAGTAAAGAGCTCCGCTTGCAGTGTCAGCTTAGGTTCTAAACCCAGCTTGCCACCCATAACACACGTAGCCTTAGTGAAGTTACTTTGAGTTGCAGATCCTTCACCTGTAAAGGAGAGTTGCTAATAAAAGTTGGGGAATAGAAATTTATGCTTATGAAGTGCCTAGAACATTGAAATACTCAAAAATATTGGTTTTTATTACTGTCGTTGTCATTATTAAGGTATGAGTAGTAGTCAGTGTTAGAGATCTGACATCTAACTTCACGAGTTATTCTGATGCCTCATATTTTTTTTTTCCTCTTGAATTATTTCCTTTTCCTGATAAGAAAAGGGATGGCCTCTGGAACATCTAGCTCCAAATGGTTTCTTCTATTAACTTTATAATGTAAGAAATGTTTTATGGTGTTTTATGTTGACTTTGTTAGGTAAACTTTATGGTATTTTAATTTGGACCTGTTGGAGGTGAGTGATCTCTCTATATTATTTCTTTCCTCTTGACTGTGTATGAGCATGTGTTCATCACCTGCTTCAGAGAGCAAGGATGGACCTGTCTATAAACAGTCACAAAATATCAGTTTTCATCATAAAACATTGTGTGAAGAAGCCACCATATTGGAAACAACAACTCCATGTTATTTCAGGAAATTAAAAAGACAAAGGATTTGGATGCAAAATACTAGTTAGCACAAGTGAGAGGGCAGACAATTACAACCATGTTGAGCCCAAGCAGTTTTGTTTTAAGCCCTGATGCTTCTTCATCTGATAGTTTCCATTCCTTAAACCTTGATCTTTAACTGTTGGTTTCAGGAAAATAAGGATGTCTTGGTCATGATCTTTGAGGTAAGTGGGAGAACTGGAAACAAATATTTAAGAGGGAAGCACTCCTCTTTTTTTTTTCTTTTTAGGGCCACACCTGTGGCATATGGAGTTTCCCAGGCTAGGGGTCAAATTAGAGTTGTAGCCGCTGGCCTACACCACAGCCACAGCAACGCAGAACTGAGCCACATCTGTGACCTACACCACAGCTTATGGGCAATGCCAGATCCTTAGCCCACTGAGCGAGGCCAGAAATTGGACCTGCGTCCTCAGGGATGCTAGTCAAATTCATTTCCATTGAGCCATGTTGGGAACTCCCAATTTTTTTTGTCAGCAAAGAGTTGTTTTCATTTTACTTTTATTAAAATGAGTGTGTGTATGTATGTGTGTGCGAATATGCTTATGAAAAGTACTATCCTCCTCATCCTTTTTCTGTATTTCATCAGCAAATGTTTATATATATATATATATATATATATATATATATATATATATAAAACCTGCATATGATCAACTCTATCATTTCCAAATGAGAAGAGCTCCAAATCCAAATCATAATGTTTGTTTGTAGGTTTCTGGTTAATATGAAGAAAATTAGTACAAACTGTATATCTTGATCTGCATAGAGAAATTTTCAGTATAGTCACGATTCTTTAAATTCTTCCTGAAGTATATTTCCTTAAAACAGGTAAAAGAAACTTATAGACCTTACTAACTTCTGGCTCTGAAGGCAGACTACCTGGGTTCAAACAGATGGCACTTGCTTGGTTTAAAATTTGGGATAAGTCACTTTTCTGTGCCTCAGTTTTCTCATCTATAAAATAAGGATAATTGCAGAGAATCCCTTCATAGTGAATACTGTAAGCACTTAATAAATGCCAGTTAATACCGTTATTTTATATAAAGAGCAATTTTGACTTATCTGAAGGTCCTTTTCCCCCATCAGGCACTAAAGGATCACATTCTCATTTAACCACAGAGCATATTAAATACAACCACTATCTTAGACGATAACTTCATGTTTTCATATTATTTAAAATATTTAAGTAATGAGATTATGCTGGTCAAAAATCTTAGCACAGTGTTCACTAAATATTTATCCATTTAAAAATTCGATCTCATTTATGTCTATGGGGTTCAAATAAAATGTTTCTAAGAACAACTATTTGAAAATGTATTAGTTGATTACAAGTGAGATTATAGCAGAAGAGAATGTTCTTCCTTATGTGACTGAGTTTTGTATGAAACTACATGAGAGCTCCCTAAATACATTTTTACTCCAATTACCTTCCTTACTGTTGGGGTTTGTGTCTGACAACAGGACAACTGCAATCAATATGTCTTGCAGGCAGAATAATGAATGTCCCTCCCTCCCCAACCACTGAAAGATAAATGTCCATGTCCTAATCCCCAAAGCCTATGAATGTCATCTTACATGGGAAAAGAGACTTTGCAGGGAAGATTAAATTAAGAACTTTGAGATGGGTAGATTATTTGGAGTTATCTAGGAGGACCCCAAAATTTGTAATCCCAAGTTTCCCTAAGAGAGATATAGAGGATCAGTGTCCTGGAGAGATTTGATGACACTTTATACCTGGCATCAACAATAAAGCCTGGCATCAAAGATGGAGGAAGGCACATGAATGACCTAAGCAGTTGGATAAAAGAAAGGAATGGATTTTCCCTTGGAGCATCCAGAAGGAAAGCAGCTCTATAAACACCTCAATTTTAGGGATTCTGACTTCAAGAGATGCAAGATAATAAATTAGTGTTGTCTTAGGCCATGAAGTTTCTTACAGCAATGGGAAACTAACATAATGTTGATCATCTTTGTTTACCTATATGGAAAGAAATGTTCTAGAGGATCTTTAAGTATCACGAAGAACATAAAATTATGGTAAATGATTGTATTTCGGGTGCTATTGAATGTCTTAGAAAATTTTGTTCTCAATTACCTTTTCATCTTCTCTAGGGCAGTTTTATGAAGCTATTTAGTTTTTGGATGACAGGGCATGTTGAAAAGTCTCTCTCACCAAATCATAAAAAGCACTTTATGGCCTAAAGTGTCTCTATTTTCCCATAACACTAAAGTAAAATTTTGCATCTCCTAGAAATAATATATTTTCATTAGTCTCCAGAGATGAGATCATACCCTAGGGAATATTCCGGCTTTTGAAAGGAGATAAAGTGATGAAGTACAGAAACTGGTTTCTTGTGGACCATTCCTTTCAGATTTCCTCACTGGGCTCATGCCTTCCTCTTTGCCAGAGGGTAACTGAACCACCAGTTTTATTCCCCAGGACAGTGTAGGGCATCAGATAGCAGCCCCTGAAGCCATCTTTAATGATGGCTTTTACATTATAAACGTCACTCTGACACTGTGGCCCAGTTACCACGTGTACAGGCTGTTTAGCATTGTAAGTTCACATGCTTACAGGAATCTAGTGGGCAACACACATGAGGTAAGTGAGCCGGGCAGTGGCTGACGAGTGGTGGGGACCCTGGTGAACTGGAGCCTGTGTACCCTCTCAAAGAACATAGCTGCTCCCAGTTAATTGGGGGCATGTTAAAACACAGGAGTAGTATTGCCGGATACTGATTTAAAAAAAAAAAGAATCCGGAAATCTTTATTATTTAATATCACCCAACTTCGATACTCTGCAGTTCAGACCTACCTTCTCTGGAATGCATCCAGCCTGTGACAGGATAAGACCTTAGTTTGTAATATTTCTATTTTGTTTCTATCGTAGACATGTAGTATTTTCCGTGTTCTTTTTCTTCCTAGGGCCTCATTTATTAGCTCTTGAAGGATTAGAGTGTGAGGTGGCATCCCCTGGTAATGTTATCTAAAGAAAATCTGGGAGAATCAAGAATGGATTCTTTGGGGGAAAAATGCAACTAAATGAAGTCTAAGGAAATAGTAGGAACTGTCTCGGTAAAATAGGGGAAGGTTTCTGCGTGGGGTGAGGAAGAGAGTTCTAAGAGCAATTAGTGTAACAAAATTACAAAGAAAATAGAGAGCACTATTCTTGAGGGGAAGCCTAAGATGTTCAGCTTGGCTGGAATTTAGTTTGAGAAAAAGGGAATCATAAGAGATGACCCTGCCCTGGTAGATAAGTTCCAAAATGGGGAAAAAACCTCTGAGCTATAATGGGATTTAGCTTTTACCTGAGGAGGTAAGGGGCCTTTCTTGCTCTCTCCAAAGGCTATCATTCTTCTCCATCCCAGCAATGCTTTTCTAACTTTTTTGGCTCAAGGCTGTTAGCGATTTTATACAACAACACGATTTTCATATAATTGGGGTGTAAGGCAACCTGAGAAAACCCGTTATTGGGGCCAGGGATCTCCCTGGAGCTAGGCACTCAGTAATTGGACTGAATTAAAGTGGTCTAGAGGCACTGTTGCACAAAATGCAGAAGAGCTCGTCTTTAGAGCAAAAATTCATTTAGGCAGGTTAGTTCTCATGCTATTTCCATTGGCTCTTAGAGTACTAACACAAGGAATGTGAACTCTCTGACGATGTCTGGGGTTTCAGATTTCTGCTTGGTGTGGCTGAAAGCAGAGACCGTGTAGATATGAACTGTGGCATTGAGACAGCCGGCACATTGAAACTCTTCTCACCTGTTTCCTAAGGCAGAGGAGAATGGCTTCCAGGCTTTGTAGTTATGAGACATTTAGGAAAAATGGTGAAGGAAATAAGCAAACTGGAAGACCACCTGAAGCACATAAAACCAGGTCAAGCAGCAGTTCGGTCATGTAGATGCAGAAGTAGTTCATCCTATTAATAAAATACAAAATTTTAGGAAATTCCCATTGTGGCTCAGCGGTAACAAGCCCAATTAGTATCCTTGAGGATGCGAGTTTGATCCCTGGCCTCAATCAGTGGGTTAAAGGTCTGGCATTGCTGTGAGCTGTGGTGTAGGTTTCAGATACAGCTTAGATCCCGGTTGCTTTGGCTGTGGCATAGGCCACCAGCTACAGCTCTGATTCCATCTTTAGCATAGGAACCTCCATATACCGCAGGTGCAGCTCTAAAAAATAAGCAAAAAAATAAATATTGTGTCATTTTGCCATTTCAAGATGCAGCATGTGTAATAATATCCTAATGACTATTTTCTGGGCAGTAGTCTAATCATTTTCCTAGACTGAAGTTGTTAGAAAAATAATGACACTAAGTGAGAAAGATATTGCCTGTATCATTGAACAAGCCAGCTAGCGGCTCTTTTTCATAAATGAGAGACATTGGGTGTAAATTAGTTTGAAATTAGCATAATTTGCTGTGTTTTTATTTTCAATTTGCAGGAAATAGTATACCAAGTTCCATTATGAGTTACAGAATGATTTCATTGGCATAACTAAAGCAGATGCTATTTCTTGAGATAATAGGTAAATGTATATTAGGCTACTAGCATTTTTGGCTTTTTCTTGTATTGCCAAAGTCCAGGAGCATGCAGTCAACAGAATAATAAAAGAAATTTAAAAAATTATAGTCAAGTTAGACTTTCCTTGGGAAGCTCCTGATTGGAAAATTAGTCATTTTACTTTGCAAGTTAGCAAGATATATTTGGAATAAATTGTTTACTTGAGTATCTCAGCACATCTGCAAAACCTAGAATTTATCCCACTACTATACACATATATATATTTTAAATACACATATGAAAAGATATATACTTCTCCAGTCAAAATGGCATGAAGTCCTTTGTCATAAATGATATTCAAATTTATTTTTAGGTACTTAAGTGTCTAAATCTGATTCCTTACCCTAATTTTCATTGCTTTTTATAAATAGTCCCCTCATCATATATATTAATCTAAAAGGCCTTATCTCTCATCCATTTAGTCCCCTCATCATATATATTAATCTAAAAGGCCTTATCTCTCATCCATTTCCAGAAAAATCTCATTGAAAAAGCAAACTGGTCACCTCAAGTAATCCCTCAGTGATTTGCTTGTTTGCAATATCTGTAGTTGGGTTTATACTTTTTAATAACTACTCGTTTCAATCATTTTTGTGTCGACTTTTATGCACATATTATCTCCTCACAACAACCCTGAAGTGTAGGTATTATTTCCGATTTCATGAATGGAAAAAATGAGACAGGTTTATAAGTGTGGTTAAGGTCACATAGCTAGTAAGTACAATTGCCAGGGTTTGAACTAATGTTGATCTCACACCCAAGCCTGGGCTCTTAACCTCAACTGTTATATAATCTCAGTTTAGAAGTTCCCTAGTCTTTTTCCACCTTTTGGAATCCCACTTTTAAGGCTCCACACAAGCCCCAATATCCTCAAGATGCTTGTTTGTATAAAGTCAATAGACGTCATACTGAACCTTCCTGAGTGGCAGTGGCAGTGGATCTCAAATTTTTCCTCATGGTGCAAAACCTTGGAGATTCTAACAACCTTTGTTAATACCAGGGACTATTACTATGTTTAATCACATCATAGGAATTAGAAGCACCTTTTATAAGCATAAAATACGATTCTGTTAGTTGCAGTATGAATACAGGTCTCCTTATCAAACAAAAATCTCCAGCAAACTGATGACATAGATTTAGGAAATTAGACTTCTAAATATTTCTGTTAATATTTGAGTCTTGTTTTATTGTGACGTTTGTTAGCATATTCAAGCAAGCTGTTAAAAGCAAGAACATACGTTTTCAAAAATATATTGAAAAAACTAAACTGGAGAATTTTATAGGCTTATTTTAATTTCTTTTGACTTGGGACAAATCCACCATATTGTATTTATTTATTTTTTTTTTTGATATACGGCCTTAGTGTTGCTCAGAGTACACTAGAGAACTGAATTATAAATTGACTGGCATATTGTATGAAATACCTGAGACAGAGATGATGCCATTTTAAGTAGAATTTTAAAAATTCTTTCTTGCATTGATAGCTTTTGTTTTTATGTCCATGGCATGTATATATGTCTTTTTTTTCTATGAAGCTATCCTTTACCTTCAGTATTGCTTTTGCTTTCAGTTTTCTTAAAATCTGGATACAGTAAACAAATTTAAAAATTAATTTTATGATTTTTATTTTTTCCATTAGAGTTGATTTACAGTGTTCTCTCAATTTCTACTGTACAGCAAAGTGAGCCAATCATACGTGTGTGTGTGTGTATACCTATATTATTTTTCTCACTTTATCCTCCATCCTGCTCCATCACAAATGACTAGGTATGGTTCGCTGTATACAGCAGGATCTCATTGCTTATCCATTCCAAATGCAATAGTTTGCATCTACTAACCCCAGATGCCCAGTCCATCCCC
Organism: Catagonus wagneri; assembly: GCA_004024745.2. Classification (NCBI taxonomy): domain Eukaryota; kingdom Metazoa; phylum Chordata; class Mammalia; order Artiodactyla; family Tayassuidae; genus Catagonus; species Catagonus wagneri. The sequence continues at coordinate 2,981,871 of PVHT020003785.1, forward strand.
CTGGCCTTGGCAACCACTTGTTCTCCATGTCCGTGAGTTTCTTTTCTGTGGAAAGGTTCATTTGTGCCATATATTAGATTCCAGATATAGGTGATATCATATGGTATTTGTCTTTTTTTTTTTCTGACTTCACTTAATAAGAGAGTCTCCAGTTCTATCCATGACCCTGCAAATGGCATTATTTTGTTCTTTTTTAATGGCCGAGTAGTATTCCATTGTGTATATATACCACATCTTCTTAATCCATTTGTCTGTCATGTGTTCAACTCAATGAGTTTTCTCAAATACGTACATCAGTGTAACCTCTAGCCCTATCAAGAGATAGAGCGTTTTTGATATTCCAGAGAATTCCTTCTCAATCAATGACCCGTACCCCCAGAGGCAACTCTTTTCTGATTTTTTTTTCATCATGGATTTAACTTGTTCTAGACTCACATATACAGAATAATACAAACACATGTTCTTTTGTGTTTGACCTTTTCTGCTCAGTGTAACACCTGCGTGAGTCATCCATGTTGTTACATGTATTAGCAGTTTTTTTTTTATTGTGGCATAGGGTCCCTTTTATGACAATACCACAATTTGTTTAGCTGTTCTCCTATTGATGGGTATCTGTGTTATTGAAGGAGGTCATCTAAAGGATGTGACTATGGGTTAACCTGCCAACTGAACCTGGGCAGTCAGATGTCTTCACTCCCTCCCCCATCCCTTCGTTCCCTCTCTGCCACTGGTCCCATAGAGGGAGCTTTTTCAGGGACACAGTGAGAGAGCATGTGACGTTGAGACCACTGGGACTGAATACATGACTAAACCCAGGTAAGGTGTCTATATAAACTTTTAAGATGCTGGTGGGAAGTTGTAAAGATCAACTTGTCCTACAGCTGCCCTAGACAACCCTGATACTTAACTTTCTTTGCTTATTAAAATCACCATCTATCAATCTGGAGGGCCTACCTCTTTCTGTGATCTCTCCTTGCCCTCTTCGTATTGGGGCAAATTTACAAACCAAGTGTCATTTATAAGTTTTTTTTTTTTTTGGAGTTATGAGTATATATGCTATAAACAGTCTGGAACAAGTCTTTTCATGGACATGTGTTTTCATTTTTCCTGGAAATCAGGAATGGCCTGTGTGTAATATGTACTGTTAACTGTTAAACTGCTTTTTTTCCAAGTGTTTGTACTGCTTAACATTTCCACCAGAAGTGTGAGAGCTGGTTTTTCTACATCTTCCCAATATTTTATTTTGTTACTGAACTTGGGTTTGATAGCTCACTGTTCACAGTCAGTAGTTGAGAGACATGTATTGGTTGGAAAGGAAAGTTTGCTTTATTGAAGAGGCCTGAAACCTGGGGAGAATGCAACTTGTGTCCGAAAACCAACTCAGAAGATTCTCCTCAACCATGAAAGTTTATAAAGGGAGAATCAGTTAGGGAGGGGATCAGAACCTTTGTTATTTTCTGCCATGTGAAGACTTCCTTCTGATTGGTTGGTAGTGTTCCAGGAATCTTGTGCTTAACCTGAAATTACCATTCACCACTTGGGTGGGGGCCTTAGTTCCTGCAGAAGAACTCTTACTGTTATGTACATTCCCTGATGAACAACCAAGATCTTGCTCCATGCTGCCCTATTGTTTCTTTCCCTCCCTTCCTCCCTTCCTTCCTTCCTCTCTGTTTCTCTCTCCCCCTTTCTCTCTTCCTCCCTCCCTTTCTTTATTTCTTTCTTGCCATACCTGTGGCATATGGAAGTTCCCAGGCTAGGGGTCAAATCAGAGCTGTAGCTGCCGGCTTATACTACAGCTACAGCAACTCCAGATCTGAGCCGCGTCTGTAACCTACAAAACAGCTCATGGCAATGCCAGATCATTAACCTGCTGAGTGAGGCCAGGGGTCAAATTAGTCTGGTTGGTTACTGCTAAACCATGTCAGGAACTCCTGCCCTGTTGTTTCTTGACTGCTCCTCCTTTGTTTCTGCATTCCCTCCCTTCCCTGCTAAGCAACTCTTTGGATCTACTCTTTGGAATGCAGGGAACATCAAAGAAGCTGAATGAAGCCTATTACTTACAAACAAGAAATGGGGGACACAGAAAGGATCTGTACCCAGAAGAGCCCCACAGGTTCCTGCTCAGTTTTAGTTTTGTTAGTCTTTTGCCATCCTATTTAGTGCATGTTTGTATCTCCTTATGGCTTTAAGGAATTATTTGTATTTTCTGAAAGTAAATCCTTTGTCAGAAATATTGTTTTACAAATATTTTCTCCCAGAGCCTTACCTATTCTTTTTCCTAATGGTGTCCTTTGATGAACATTTTAAATTTTGATTTGTCTAATGTATCATTTCTTTTGATCATTACTTTCTGTGACTTGCTTAAGAAATGTTTCCCTAACTCCAGGCCACAAACACAGTGTTCTGTATTTCATTCTAGGCACTTTGACCGTAAACCTAAATATAAAAGCTAAAAGCAATCTCAAAATTTTATTTATGGTGTGGATTTTTTCATGTGGAGGGATATTCAGTTGTTCCCAGTTGTTGTAGCACATTTTTTTTTTAAGTAAGACTTTCTTTTTCCAATATTATTAAATAACTTTGGTGTCCGTGTGAAATTAACTGACCATGTCTTTTGGAGTTTCCTGGTGGCTCAGCAGGTAAAGGATCTAGTATTATCACTGCTGTGGTGTGAGTTTGGTCCCTGGCCTGGTGACTTGTACATGCCATGGGTGTGGCCAAAAAAATTGTCTATCTCTAGATGTTATTAGATTTCATTGCTCTGTTTCCTGTTATTAGGCTAGTATCACATTATATTACTATAGTTTTGAAGTCACATGATAGAAGTCCTTCAGTTTTATTCTTCTGGACTGTTTAAGCTATTCTATGTCCTTTGAATTTTTATATAAATTATAGAATCAGCTCATCAATTTCTATAAAAACCTATTTTATTTTGTACATGCTTTAGATGGCCATCTCCATGTTGATATGACTTCTTCTTATATGTATGTCTGCTTCCAAATATCCTCTTTTTTTAACGACACCAATTCTGTTGGATTTAGGCTAACTCTAGGATTTCTTTAAAACTTCCTCCCTAAAGACCTTACCTTCAAATCAGGTCACATTATTGGATACTAGGGTTTAGAACTTTAATAAGTGAATTTTATTTATAGGACATAAGCCATTAGTCATAAATTTATTTTTCTTCTATGTAATATGTTCTCTGGCTTCTCTATAAAGATTTTATCTTGGATTTTCAGCAGGTTGACTCTGTGGTTCTCTCTGAATTGTTTTCCAGTTTGGTCTATTGAACCTCAAGAATCTAAAAGTTAATGTTTTCACCAAATTGAGGAAATTTTTGCCTCCAATTTACTGTTAAATCATCCAGTGAACTTTTGATTTTTCCTACTTTTAGTTTTAGGGTTTCGATTATTTTTATTTTGAATTATTTCCTTTTTATGTTTTACACATATTTTCATTTCTTGTGAGTATAATTTCCTTTAAATTATTGAATATATTTATAATAGACGTTTTAAAGTCCTTGTCAGCTAACTCTAACATCTGAAGTCAGCTCAGTGTTGGTTTCTCTTGTTTTTTTTCTCTTGACTATTGGTCATATTTCTTATGTTCACATGTCTAACAATCTTTCATTGTATCATGGATATTATCAGTGATACAGACTCTGCATTTTGTTATTGTCCTCTGACGAGTATTGATATTAGTTATATTATGCTGTTAACTTGGTTAGACTCAAGGCCAAACTCTATTTTCTTTTGTGATGGTTAGGATCTGAAATCTGCGTAGTTCTTTCAGCCTTTCAGTTGTTGCTTTCTACCAGGCTCCTTGGGATCTCCCAAACATGTACTGCTCAGAGACCAGTCAAGACTTTTGGTGGTGTGTATGTACGTATGCATTTATTTACTTATCTATTTACATATCTGTATTTATTTGGAAACTCCTGATTTGAGTTCTTCCCTTATGAACTCATCTCTTAGCTTTCAGAGACTTGAGCAGCTTTGAAATTCATCCCCTGACTCTTAAAGCCAGAAAGACTGAAAGTTTCTGCTTTAGTACTGATAATCTACTGAGTTGGGAGTGTCCACAGGTCAAAAGTCACATAAACACAAATCTTACTGACTATACTTTGCTTACTTTGAGTGTAGGCTTCTATTTTTGACTGAAGTAGACCACTGTCTTATATCTTTAAATACTTGTCTTATTTTCATATGTTTTTGTCCTGAGTTTGTAATTATAATCTGTGATAAAGTTAGCCTAATACAAGCTACTCCTCACTACTGAAAGCAGAATTCTACATGTTTTTCTTATATGTAAACAGTGTAAATTTTTTGAGGACAAGCACTGAAGTGTATTTTTTCAAAGTCCTAATAGAATCCACTAATATGCTATGAATACAGTAAGATATCAGTAAATATCTGCTGAAGTAAATGGGTAGGACTGAACTGAATTATTTAGCACATCTACATAACAATTCAATTAATTTGTTATTAAAGTACCGCATGATACATGAGCTAGGGGATTAAGCAATTCAAGAACTTTAGTATAAGCCACTTTTTTTTTCTTTTAAATGTAATAGTTTAAGTATTGGTATGTGTTTGCCACTATTTGTGAACCTGAGTTGATGAATTATGTTTAAGATATTGGATTCTTTCTCCTGTGGTTATGACTACATTTCAAGGTGTTGTTACCAGCTGAAATCTTGTTCCTGATTGTAGTTAAATAAGTCATCAACTTAAGTCTAGGATGTTAGGTCAACACTAAATATATGAGATATTGGTAACAATTCCAAATGAATGCTAGTGACCACCTGGCATTCAGTATAAAGGAAGATTCTAAAGTTAAATCTAGATAAAGCAGGAAAGAATGACATGAGCAAGTAGTCCTGTTTTCACAGGGTGTGGAATGGTAAGTGATGCCACAGATGCCATAGGTTGTTTTTGTTTTTTACTTTAAACTAGATTTTTCTACTGCATTAATTACTGAGAGACAGCCTATGTTACATAATCCAGTTGTTATATTTTTTCTTGGCTCCAGAAGAGAGCACTGGTCAGTATTCTGCCTAACTGAAATAGAAATGTTACTCACATATGTAGATAGGTATCTAGGTTTTTAACCTTACAAACTACATGAAATCAAAAAAGATCTATTTTTAATCTTTTTGCTTCCCAACATGGTCTCTAGGAACACATTATGGTGAAAAATAGAAACTTACTGCTTGTATTGTAGAATTCACTTCTCTGCTGATGCCCTAATTTTACCCAGAAAAAGAATTATTGAAAATTCTTCACCAGAGGCAAAAGTAAATTCTCATAAATATCTAATAGCACACATAGTCAACCCTGGGGCATTGACAACATTTTTGTAGAATAATATTATATTTAAGTATGATTTTTAATTTTCCACTTATGCATACCTGTAGGGAATGTCTGTTAAGACATTGCCCTAGAGGGAAGGGAATAACATCTTTTTCTAAGGTAAATCAAGGTATCCTGACAAACTCTTAATAATTTGCTTGATTTTAGGAGTTTTAGTCTGAATGTTCACTTCCCTATGCCCAGGATATCCAGTGTGGAAGTGACTCCCCAGGAAGTTCATATCCTGCATGTAATTTCCTTGTAAAATCTTCAGAAAAATTGAAAGTGAAAAATTTATTGCCTTGTAAAATATAATTAGGGAGGGGAAAAAAGGAACATGACTATTTAAATATACATGAAATAAATAAAAACACTTGGAAATATGGTCGAGCTTACTCTTATTCATTCATTTGTAATTTCTACAAAGATCGAAAGAGCACTAAATATGTACCAGGCACCATCCTCTACGAAAAAACATGTTTCATATCTAGAGGGATCACAGTAGAGGAGAAGGCACATATAAACAAATTATTTCAATGGAGTATGTTTCCTGCTATAATAGGGGTTTGTGCAGTGTGCCATGTGATTACTTTTGAGGTGTAATACACTTGGTTTCTCAGGTCTGAGATGATCGTAAAAAGGGATGCAGGGGCAGAACCTAGCTTCTGTGAATATTTATCCAGAATTAAAATAGTATCTAAACAATCAAGAACATATAAACATTAGTTAGGTGAAGAGACAGGAGAACATAACCCTAGTTAAAAAGAAATATGGGTTCTTTTTATGGTGAGCCTTGTGCTTCTCTAAATATCTTAGGGCAAACACACTCTGAGTATTCAGTATCTGTTCTCTCTTTCTACCAGTTTTATCTGGACTGAAATGTGCCCACTGGTAAATTAATTAAACAAGGAGGCCATTAGATTGGGGTGGTTCTAATGCTGTGGTAATCCAGTTAAGGAAACAAAATCTAAGCGTATAAAAATCTCAGGGGTACGAATCAAAACCTGAAGTACAACAAATCACAAACAGCTAACCAGGTATTAAGTTATAACCAATCAATAAATTCCTTGCATTTACTCCCCCTTTTTCTTTTTTTACTTTTTTTCTTTTTATGGCTGTACCTGTGGTGTATGGAAGTTCCAGGCCAGGGATCACTGAATCTGCACCCTCACAGAGACGACAGCGAGTCCTTAACCCGCTGAGACAAAGAAGAACTCCTCCCCTTTTTCTCTAAGTTTCTTTGCAAGCTCCTGTTGGTGGAGTTCTCCTAACCACTTCCACTTTGGTGTTGCCCAGTTTAATTTTTGCTCAAATAAACTCTTAAATTTTGTAACATGCCTCGGTTTATATATATATATATATATATATATTTTTTTTTTTTTTTTTTTTTTTTT